>JANZLQ010000086.1:45563109-45584723 GCA_026212715.1 Elanus axillaris | reverse complement strand
GGGGTTTCTCTCACATCCCACTCCCCTCCCCTGCTGCAGGTGTCCCCTCTTAAACACATTATCCCAGAGGCACTACCACTGTCGCTGATGGGCTTGGCTTTGGCCAGAGGCGGGTCCGACTCGGACCCAGGGAGGCTTCCAGCAGCTTCTCCCAGAAGCCACCCCTGCAGCCCCTCCACCGCTACCCAAACCCTGCCACACAAACCCAAAACACCGATTCCCTCTGTTGAAGATGCAGCAGTCTAGGGTAACTGGAGCTAACCCCTGGTCTCCTGAGCTGACCTCCAACCCCACCTGACCGTGAGGTCGCCCAGCTCGCAGCCAGCATGGTTCCTGCCCTCCTCACGCGGACTGGATCTGTCTTTGGCTCTCAGATGAAGGTGGGAAGATCCATGCCTTCCATGCGTCTGTAAGGTAGCATGCACTGAGGTTAGGCCCCTGTGCGTTTCTCCTGGCTGCAGAAGCTGAGACTTCGAATCCCACACTGTGGCATCCAACTGCTCCGTGCAGCTGGTGCACCAGGTTGTCATTGCTTGCGGAGTTACCGGGTGCTTTTTAGCAGAAACGCAGTGCCTGGCACTCTGACTGCTAGGAAGTGAGGGCCACTGTTACATCCCATGCACAGATGTATTGTTGCCTTTTATTTATTCCAAAATTACCTGCCATTAACTTCAGCAGCTTCACTGGAGCTGTTCCCATGATGAAAAGGGGAAAAAAAATACCAAACCACTTTCATTATCTACTTTTCCATCTACTCCCTTATATATCTACATATATATATATATATATATATATAAAAGAAATCTCCCAAACTGCTCCCAGGCAGGCTGCTGGCTTGGTTTGGAGGAGTAGGGACCAACAATGGTTTTATTTGGTCTGTTCTATGCCTGTGGCTCTCCTTTCCTCATTCAGATTTTTTTTTTTTTCCTTTTCTCTGCTTCTTTTGATTTTGCTTCCTGTTTTATCCTGTTGATTCCTCTGCAGAGAAGGAGAGTGAGGGAGAGGGACTCCTTTGAAAAGTCTGGTTAAATGAACCACTGTGGGAGTCCAAATACTCTTTATAGTCAAGCAAGCTGGTGGAGAAGTAAGTGTCAGAATACTAAGCTACATGCTGAATGGTGACTGCAAAGAGCAGCCCTCGCAGTCCTCTTAGGAGGGGGAGAGAAGGGGATGAGGACACCCATTTGCCCAGAATTCAATCCCACTCTGAAGTTACAAGCCCAAGCCTTCAAAGAAGGCTTCAAACAGTTGATGTCTGGGTTTTCTATGAGTGTGGCAGATGCATGTTTTGGGTTCAGTTCAGCCATGGCAGCCTCTACATTTTGGTTTTCATTAGCTTCTAGCAGGCTGTACATTTCCGTATCTAGCTCCACTCCGGCAAGAGCTGCATCTGAGCTCTAGTCCTGCTCACTCTGGCAGAATGCACATTTTTTGGCTGCTACATGTTTTTTCATTTTAGTCTTTTTTTGGCTGTTCTAGAAGCAGCTGGGCACAAATTGCTTTCATTCCAATATCATTATTTTCATACCACAGGCTTCCAGCTTGTTAGAGCTATACTGAGGAGAGGGGCGGGGGGGGATAGCAATGACGTTTCCCTTCAGTACAGAAAATAAACAAATTCACAAAACCAGAACCAGAAGCTTTCAAAAAAGATTCTGACACTTTTGTGTAACCCCAAACACCAGCTGCTTTTCTGGCACTGCAGCTTCACCTGCAGTGACGAGTGCTGGATATGCCTGGGAGATGTGACCTGAATGTGTCTTGTGGAAAGCAGAGGGAAGACCATATATAATACAGCTGCCTCTTCATAGAGGCAATTTTGAGTTTCATAGCCTCCTTCCCTTACTTGGGGGGGGATCTTGTGAGGGTGGGCACTGTGATTCCTCTGACTGTAACAAACCTTGCTCATGCAGCCCACTACTTCTGAGTTGCAGGTCTTGATCAACACATTTATTCTGTTTTCTCTAGTCTTGACAGCACTGTGGGCCAGCATACCAGCACACAACATCCAACACAGTAGAAACAGCTGCGTAATTTGAAACAGGTGATGCTGGGGCCCCCACCTCTCCACCAGGTGTGCTTTGGGAGGTTTAGTCTGGTGTGCTGGGCAAATGCAAGTGGTTAAAGCTTTCAGGGAGGAGAAGCTGCCCTGCACAGCCCCTGCTCTCACAGCTGTGGCCCCTCAGGACTGATCCTGGGAAGTGTCACGCTGTCCCTTTGTCTGTCTCACAGCTCACAAGGGATGACAACACATCCTCACCCCTGCCAGAGCCCCGGCACCGCTTCCAACATGTGGAAGTAAGCCTGCATTTGTTCCTGCTCAGGCTGCTTTGGAGCAGTGCTGTGGTGGCTGTTGCTCCCTCCCACCCTGTCCAAGACAAGGCAAAGCACAGGGGCAAGAGCTGTGTGGACAACCAGCAAGATTAATCCCCTTGGGCCAGTTTAACATATTCAGACGCTTGCCCATACAACCTTTGCAGTGCTCTAAAAACATGGTGCCTGCAGACAACGGCAGCGCTGAGGCAGTTAAGGGGCTCAGGCTCCCAGGTACGTGCCCTGGAAATGCTCTCTTGCCTGATCGCTCCCCCTCTACAGTCCACATTTCTCCTCCCTGATCCCTCTCCCTTTAGAGGGCAGCTAGGCACTAGATACACTCACTGTAGAGGTAGTGGCAGAGCATTGGCTGCTTGCCACTAGGTCGGAAGGACCATCAGCATCCTTCGCCCTCTGCGTTTCTCAGTGACTGTGAAAAGACAGGCTGCAGGGTGAAAGCTGTGATTACCGCCGGCTCCCACTGCCCTCCGCCCGCCCCAGCTCCATTGCCAAGTCACAGAGGTCGGGCTCTTTCCTGCCTTGTGCTTTTAATCTATAAAGCTTTGCTTGTCAGCAGTGACCCAGCCACATCTCTGCCCACTTCCAGCACGCTGGGGAGCCCTTCATGAACATCAGTTTGCATTTGGTCCTGGGCCTGTTAACCTTGACCCCTGGCCCCAGTGTGGGCTATGGCCATTAAACCCGGCTGTCCGGGCTTTCATCACCACGTGGATTGTTCCCGCAGCGCTCTGGTGCTCATGCCTTTCTGCTGGTGGGATGGCTGGGGGCTCGCAGCTCCGCACAGCAGCCGTGCGTGTGCTGGACAGGCCCACTGGCACCACAGACCCACCCGAGCGCCTGTTCCCCAGGCACCGCTCACCTTCGGGTGTAGCTTTCTCCCGGCAGCCTGTGCTGCGGCTAGCTGCTTCTGAGCCCAGAGCTTTCGCAGTGCCTTTTGGCAGCTCACCTCACCGAGCAGGGTGCACCTTTCTCTTTTCTCATGGCTTCCAGTTCACGTATTGCTGGGAATCCCTAGGCTGTAGTAGCTTTCTCCAGGTTTGCCAGTGGCAGCCTCCTGCCCCTCCACGTCTGTCAGCTGGGAGTGTGTCAGGCTGTCCCCTCTAAGGCAGGCGTGAGGAAAGCCCTGGTCCCACATTAAGATGCTCCCAGCAGCACATGGCAAACGCCCCAAGTGTTTAGAGGGATGTTGGGTACCGTGCAGAGGCAGGTGGATGTAAATGTAAATGCACTGACACGACAGGACTGCAACGCTCCGTCCTCCTGGAAAGGACTTCCTTAGAGCTCAGCACCCTAAAATACCTTCGGCTGTTCTGGGTTGTGCACTGGGGCTGTGAGCAACAGCAGAAATGCTCACGTGCCTGCAAGAAACGAGCCTGCTGATGGCAACTGAGGATGTAAGAGCTTAGCCCCACAGGCTTTAACATCTTTACTTCACCCTGCCCAAGGATCCAGCTCAGATATCTCATGATAAATGGTCTTGGAGGCTGTTTCACTTGCCTTAGTCTCTTGAGAGGTTTTGGTTGCCATTAATTCTGACTGGTTCTTCCAGAGCTGCTGCTGAGACGTGTCTTTACACTGCCACAATCCATCCCAGAGGGCCATTTGAGCAGCAAGAGCCTGGGAAGTTCAGCGTACAAAAAGAAAATCACAAGCAGTTGTGGTCACAGCAGAGCTAACAGCCAGGGCCACTGGGGGCCCAGCCATGTTTCTGCACCAGTGACCCAAGAAAACAGGACAGCATTGCGGGGAGCTGCCAGGCAGCTCCAGTCTGTCTCCTCGGAGGACCGGCTCTGCACAAAGGGCAGCACAGCCCCGTCAGCAGCTGCCTCTTCCCAAAGTGAGGGAGGGGAAGGTGCTGCTGCAGCGGCCCTTGGCCGAGCAGCCAGCACCTGGCACTTCAATCCTGCTGCTTCCCAGCTCACTGCGTAGGTAAATGGGGTGTTCTCTCTCCCGCCAAACTCGTCTGTTTGGTCTGTCACACGCTTCAGCCATCGTCCCTTCTGCTCATCATCTCCACCCTGGTTAAACAGCCTGACACCTGCAGTGCCTCTGCAAGCTTTGCTGGTTTTGTTTTTTGGGGTTTTTTTTTTGCATGTCTCCAGATCTCTTTGCAGGAGTTGGAGGGGAACAGGCACCCAGCTGACATCCCGGTGAGGCTTACAGCCACCTCCTGTAGCAACAGCCCGTTCCTTCACACACCTATACTTGACACAGCTCAAGTTTGACAACTGCTACCCATTACTGGGGATTTGCTTACAGGGTGAACTAACAAGCTGATATAGAGCCACTGGGAGTTTAAACTAATCAGTGGACCAGAAACTGCATTTGTAGAGACTGCCAGATTAAATTCAAAAGCCTAAAAGATGCTAGATGACTAAAAAAGGGAGACGTGCTTGCCAAATACTGCTATGCTGAGGTGGAAAGAAGGAAGACACAGTGGTTATATTAGACGAGGATGATGACAACAAATGCACACAGGTTACAAGGACTTGGTAGTGACACTTGCGAGCCACTGATTGCTACTGTTTGAGCAGGGACATGGTTTTGCTCGCTGAGGTTCGCAAAGGCTCTGGGGACCCTGCAGAGTAAGAGAAATGCAGCGTGATGCTGAGGGCTGTTCTTGGCCCAGTGCCTCGCGCAGTTTCTTTCCTCCCAGGCTGCAGATGGGTATTTTCATGCTCTTGCAACCTGCACCCAGCACAACAGCAGTCAGTCGTTGCTTAAGCTTTCCTTGTGCTGGTACTTCAGCTGCTCCAAGTCCCCAAATAGGCTTCACGATGCAGCTGAAGTCTAAAGACCTGGGTGGGAGAGCAGACACAAAATATTAAGTCAAAAGCTATCTTCACTTGCAGCTATTGATACAGTGAGGACAAGGGCAGCTCGTGTCGGCTCGGACTGGCAGGTCGGGCATAGAGAACCTGCAAATGCTCCACAGGGTTTAAGGATTCAGAATGGAGTGAGAGATTATTCAAAGCAGGTGTTTCAGCTCCAAAATGAACACAGGCAGCTAAAAGTCCTCTGCATTTTTCACTCAAGTGTATGTGTGAGTGTATTTCAAGAGCTAGAGAGATACATTAGGACACAAATAGAAGTTAGGCAGTAAAACATTTTGAGAGGATGCCTGGTTTGAGGCATCAGCACTCAATGATGATGTGACGGAGACTCAATGACACATGAACAGAGTCAAGCACTATGCATTTTTCCAATGATGTTTATTTGTTTTCTGTAGCCCACTGACACAGCTGGATCTGGCAATGGAGCAGACTCTTTTTTCCTTAAAGTGTCTATGTGACATTAAGTCAAGGCTAACACTGTAGTCAAAGGCATTTAGAGAGGACAGCAGCAGAAGCAATGAGAGGTGTTGGGAGAAGGCTGTACAGCAGGACAAGAGGGGCAGGGAGCACCTTCCCTCCCACTGCCACAGTGGAGACAGGGTGCAGATACGCGTATAATCTTTTTGGTTATCTGTACCAGACATACACAGCACCATGCAACACAATCTGCAGCTGGAAATGGGTGGAGAGCAGGATATGGATAGTTATTGCCGTCTGCTTTTTCGGAAGCCACGTGCCTCGGAAGCACAGCTGCCCGTGGCAGGGAGCAGTCTGATGAGTAACCAGGCTGTCAGCAGCTGGGACACAAACTCCCGAGTGGCATTTGCTTGCTGAAGGAAACCACAATTCTCAGGATGCATCTACTGGCATAGATAGACCTCTCCCTTGGAGCCAGATCCACTCTGCTGCATTTCAAATGGAGTTGAAGTATCTAAAATACCATGTAAGGACCCACCTATCTATTTTCTTCACAGGAAGTGGACTACCATGGTGTCGCAACAGGTTAAGGTTCCTTCCCAGGGTGCCTTCCCTCCCAGCTCTGGCCCAGACCTGCACCTTCCATGGCAACTTGCTGTCCAGCCTAGCTGAAGGCAGCACCACCTCAAACATCATTTCTCTTCTAAAGGAAGAGTGGAAGAATACCTTCTCCCGATTGCAGACTCTGCTGCCGGCAATTCCACCCACCTCCCACCTTCCAGCTCAGGACCCACAGAGCCCACTCCTCCACACCGTGTGTGCTGTATAGCCGCACACAGGCACAGAGGCTGGGCCATGGCTACAGGAGGGTGGCACACAAACAGGATCACTCCCTTTTACTTTGCTTCATCCAGTGACAGACCTTCCAGCACCTGAATACTCCTCTGCCAAGTGGTTCCTTCACCCCAAGCAATCCGCACAGCAGCAGCCAACCCAGAAGTCTCCACAGTGGGGGGGGGGGGGCGCGACACAGCACCCCGGTTTGCAGCTGGGACCTTTGCTCTGCCCTAGAGACTGAGCGAAAGGCTTTGGAAAGGAGGGCTGGCTCCTGCAGCCAGCACCATGCCCTTGTCTCAGCCAGTTACTGTACAAAATGGACAACACACACACATTATTTACAGCCTGTTTTTCACATGATGGAGCAGCTCTTGGCTCGGTCTTTCCTGATCTCTGTGTCACTCAGTAAGTCCGTCCTGCCGGGCATCTGTGATGCCCGCTTCAGTCCCCGTTTGGAGTTGCTGCGCTTCAAGTTCTTGTGCACCCTGTTGACGGAGGCAAGTGTGGTCACGTGAAACACATCCCGTACGCTGTTCTCCGAGACCTTGGAGGAGCACTCTGCATAGGCCACCGCGCCAATCTGCCGTGCCAGCGCACTGCCCTGCAGTCCAGAGAGAGTGGGAGGAAGAGGGAAGAAGGTTAAAACACCAGCACTCTGCAAGGAGCATCCTTCCACATCACCGTCAGCCCTGTCTGTGCTGGCAGCCCTATCAGAGCACCGTGGCACAGCCGGGAGCGGCTCTCTCACCATGTTTACGTGTCAGTTCTGTAAATAAAGTGCAAGCACCTGTGAGAGCACCACAGGTGAGCATGGCCTCCCAAGCAGACAGTGCTACCAGGTGCCGGACCCTGAATCACTTGCACCTTATCACTAACGTGGTGCCACCCCTGCAGCTGAGAGCCTGGACAACTCTTCTCACCAGGACAGTCATCTGGGACCTGCTCGGCACAACACGGAGCCAGGCCCAGAGCAACCCAGAGTGCAGTCGCCCCTGCACTGCACCAGAGAGTCTGGGTCTCTGGGCCAGCCTGGAGACACTGCTGTGTCACTGGTGGCCGCAGCAGACCCTCAGACCCCCCTGCTGTGGCCTGCCCCCCCCCAGAGGTGTTGCCCCAACACAGAACCTGACCAGAAGAGTCACTCGGAGCAGAAAGCTGCACTGAACTAGGAGATGCAGAAGCACAACACTCCCCTTTGGCCAATCCAACTTGTCAAACCAGGCATGTCCGCCACCTTTGAGGAAAGACTTTTCAACCAGGAGGCTGTTCAACAGAGCATCAGGAATAAGTTAAGGTCTGCCAAAGCTGGGAAAAAGAGTGCCATAAGCAGGAGCAGCTCCAGAGTCCGTAAGCCAAGATAAAACCAGCTTCAGACCAAGACCTGGGCACAGTGGGCCATTTGCTGCTGAGCTTCCTAGGTCCTGCAGAAAAGTGCCCGCCTCACCTCCCTAAGCCCTGCGGGGACGGCTGCTGAAACACACCTGCTCGTGCGTCACAGGGATAAGGCGCTGCTTGGAAAGCTCCCGGAGCGTGTTTAAGTCTGTCCGCATGTCCAGCTTGCAGCCAACCAGCACAATCTTCGCGTTGGGGCAGAACTCCTGAGTTTCCCCTTGCCACTGCAGAGGAGACAAGAAGGAGAAAGCACTCGGGGGCTGCTGGTGTAACAAGACACTGCAAGAGGCCCGACGGCACCTCCACATCAGTTAATTGTGGCAGCAGGCAGCCTGCGAAAGGGTCAAGGTTGGAACAACAAAGGAAATCACAGGGTCTCAGCTTGTTGCTCCCAGCCCCTTTCCAACCAGGCCAAGAGCCCTGTCCAAGGTTCCCCAGCTCTGGAGGGAAGGACAGGCCAGGAGACTCATGCTATCAGTTCCTACTGGACATCATCATCCAGCCAAACGTCTCCATGCCTCACCATCACAGCGGAGCCCATGAGTCTGGCCCGTAGCTTCTCCTGCTCCCACCAGCAAATGGCACTTCCCGCTCCCACAGAGGAACGATGACTGTGGCAGCCCGGCGTCCCAGCACCTCCTGACCATCACCACACGCTGCCAAGCCATCCCGGCACGGCTCGTCTCTGCACAGGACCTGGAACTGGACCGGTCAGGGTAGCAGGACTGCTACTGGTAGCCACTGCAATGCTGCTTTTGGGTCTCTTGCCTCGGACCCGTGGTGCCTGGCACCAGCACTGAGGATGGTTTTGGCCCCGCTACAGACTGCATGCCCCAGATTTCAGGACGAGGGGAAGGGGCACAGGCAGTGGTGGCCACCATGATCAGCAGGGGCTCTCAGCGAGGACGCAGGCCAGGAGTGGCTCTGGAGACTGTGCTGAAGATGGGAAACCCAGGGGCAGCCAGCTTTCGGTGCTCTGAATGTAACATGAGGCCCTAATGGGACTGGGTTTGGAAAGCAGACTTCGGAGGCCAAGACCATGCACTCTGGGGTGTGTGGCTTTTCCAAACGGGGGTCACAGCTGTTCAGAGACTGATTAGCCTCATCAGGGCACTTTAATGACTGCCACAGGCAAGGATGGGAATGGTCAGAGTGCCTCTCAGATAGCTTCATGCTCGCTTGTTCCAGATACGCCCTGCAAACCTGTTAAATCTAAGCTGCAGTTCCCTGTGCTAGGCCACAGGAGACCACTCATGGGTATGAATGTGGAAAAATAATGACCGCACAGTCTGGTGCACAGATCTGAGACTCCAAAGGTCAACCTTGCGGGACCTTTTGAACCACGGTTGGCGGGGAGCTCTTTGCACAGCACACTTATTATTTGTTTATTATTGGGAGCCACATGTTAAAGACATTAAGAGATTCAGAGTGTAGCTACAGCCATGGAAATAAAGAATTGAAGCAATGGAAGGAGAAGGCCAGGGCAAACATCCACTTTGTTCACACTAACGATCCCTTTCAGAGCTCCAAAAAATGAATGCCCAGTGTGCAGCTAAGTGTCCACAGCAGTAAATAAAACCATCACCTGTGACCTCACCCAGGGGAAATTTGTACAGCCCCATCAGCGTGTCAACACTTTGGTTACTTATCTAGTGTTCCTGAAGTAGGTGGCAGATGATAAATAAGAGATTACCGTCTGACCCCCCCCCCCCCAAGATGTCTCTTGGAATTAGCAATTTCCTGCTATGCTAACTGATGGTTAAGCATATACCCTACGCAATTAGAAGGGGAAAGAAAACCAAGCCCACAACCCAGTGTTTACAACCTGGTGGGTAAAGGAAGTGCCAAGAATGACCCAAGTTTCATTCAACCAGTATCAGACCAAAGCAACTGCAAAATATGGAAAAAATCTTATTTTCTGCCAGGAGATGGGCTCAAGTATCTTTACCATGAACTCCCCTTCCCCGCTGCCAGGGACATTTGTCCACCAGGACTCACACACATCCCCAGCAGCTGGGCAGTACGCCGGGCTGCACAGCTTCTGGGAGATTTCTGGTGTCACAGCCACACAGCGTCAAGGGCTAGCACACCCACAAGAGGAAGATGATGCAGTTCTTTTGGAGCTGGAATTCAAGCACCCTAATTTACCTGAAGGATGAAAATCCCCGAAGGGATTGAGCTATAGGGTCTGTTCTTACCAAGCAGAGGTCATGGCTGTCTGTAACGACATAGGGCTCCCTGGTCTATGGACAGAGTTGCAACCCTCTTCTTACATGTCTTCTGACACCTTTAAGGAGCCCAAGATTTGCTGCGCTATCAAGACTTGTCAGAATGAAGGCACCACCCCACAAAAACCTGCTTTGTATGAAATGAAGAGCTGCTTGTTTGCATTCTCTCAGATGGCTCCTTCCCTTCAACTGTACATGCTGTACCGGCAGCCCAGGCACCAGAAGGGCAGCAATAATAAAGATTTCCTCTGCTGAATTAGCATTTTTGCCTGAGGCTTGAATAGGGAGTGTTCGTTTCCTTATTTGCCTGATATCAAAAGCTGAAACCCATTTCAACTTCACGGTGTCTTAGGAATTTTCCTCACCTCCATAGGCTGCAAGCCTGCACCAAAGGAAACAAGGCATCTACTCAGAGGCACTTAAGAAATCCCCTGTGATTTAGGGTTTATTTTAAGTCACCGTATCAAAAAGACATTGCCTGACATTACTGAAAGCATCGGTGAGGCTGCACAGGGAAGACCGTGCACTGAGCAGTGTGGACTCACATGAAGAGTGTGCAGAGACATAAATAAACCCCAACCCCAGCTAATTATTGATGGGTTTGCATCTCATTAAGGTATAAGTGATTTGCTTGCATTATTATTCTGCTGACTCCCAAGCTGAGCAGTGAATTCTTTCAGTCCACATGAAACACGCCTCCCTCCACCCAGCACGCTTGGTACCCAGGACCTGCTTTAGAAACGAACACTGAGCCATTGACCGAGTTATCTGAAGGGTCTTTGTCCCCTCGTCAGGACACTTCTGAGACACAGACCCACTTCTCAGCCCTCCCAGCAGCTGAGTAAGAGGCACTTGCTTCAGCACAACATTTGGCAAAATGTGGAGAGGCCAAGAGGGCAGTCCGTACAATGTGACTTGTTCAGACAGTGGCCAGTCCAGCCCCGGCAGCCTGGGGCTCATTGGGGAGAACAGCTACAGAAATCACTATTCCGTAGTGCTTTTCACACCTCAGTGTCTCAGAGAGCTTCACAAACGAGACGCCAGCCAAGACTCGCCTCTGGGACGAGATGCAGCCACCGGCGAGCTCTCTGCAGCTTCGCTGCACAGCGGTGAGAGCTCACTGAAACCTCAGCTGCCTGAATTTCATGGAAAGAAGCAGGGTATGGCCAGGACCCAGGGATGCGAGTGGCCAGGAGGCAATTTACCCTCTCCCCTGAGCAGCATCCTTACTTGCTGGACTTCATGCCATCTCGGAGGAAAGCCTTGCACGGGGACCTCTCCCTGGGTGCCACCTACTAGCCCAGAGCGTGGCAGGCAGGGACCTGCTGGGACAGCGGCCAGCAGTGCCCCACGGCAGATCCCCAGCCCTGTGGGGCTCTCTGGGACCTGCCAGCTGGAAATACCTGCTTTGCGGAAAGGTGCTAACAACCTGCAGGTAGAAAACTCTCGGCTGCTAACGCAGAGCACGGCCAGTCAGCTCTGCCAGGGCAGACGATGTTCAGGGCCCTGCATGCTATCCAGTCCAGTGGCATTGTGCCGTCTCATTTTACTCATTCAGAGGCTTGAAAGGCAGTGCCACGGCTCATTATTCTTCTTGTCAAGCTATAGGGAACTGACTGCTGTCTTTCTTACTGTGCAGATGCTGAACTGAGGGGACAGCCAAAAAACTGAGCTCCCTACTTGCATGGAAACAGGCACCAGGGGCCACTTCCCAACTGCCGCAAGCAGTCCACAGCAGACTCCCTGGTGGTTATGCTAACAAGAGGCGCACAACACTTTCCAAGGTCTTCATGAAAAACAGAACAAACGCCCTACCTTTCTCTCTGTCCCCACATTTGTATGTGTGCGTACACGCAGACCTCCACACACATGCTGCAAGCTACCACGAGCTGCACCATTCGCTGGGCTCCTTTCAACTGGAAATACCTTGCTTTCTGCACAGACCGCGTAGGGATCGCCGGCGGCAGTCGACCACCCTCATCCGAGCTCACAAACCCCACCCAAGGCTTGGCCACAGGGCCAGAGCTTTGAGCCCAGGGAGCAGAGACCCCCGGGCGGCTCCCCAGGCTGCTGCAGAAGGACGCATCTCGCCAGCCGAAGGCGCAGCGGGCACTCACCTTCTTGAGCACACTGTCCAGGGTCTCCGGGCGGCTGATGTCAAAGCAGATGAGCACAGCGTCTGAGTCCGGGTAGGCCAAGGGACGGACGTTATCGTAATACGCTGAGCCTGCAGAGAGCAGCGGGAGGAGACTGGTGAGCAGCAAGTCTCATCCCACTGACTGCTTATTACCCAAATGGGCAGGCTAGGACCCCCAGCCCTCTCTGCCAGGCAAAGAGATCTTTAATTCCAGTAAGAAACGGAGACCTTGCCACATGATGCAAACTGCTCTGTCAGAGATAAAGGATGTTGACCCAAGGTTTTTGACCGGTCACCAGACACCGTTAGGTTCAGCAGAACTTGGTTTGCAAAGGATTTGGTCCCTTCAGTTAGGTGTGGAAGTCAGAGGATTCGTCCTCGTGCTCTTACATGTATCCCTTTGCAGAGGGGAAATAAATGCAAGTTTTGCACCCCCCTCCCTCCCTAGTAAGCATCTGGCAAGTAAGAGGCGGTGGAGCTGCGCTGCCAGGGCATGCTGGCTCACTGCAGAAAAGGGAGCTTGGAAGGGCTGTGATACTGTAGGGCAGCACACGCCTCTCTCCACCGCTTGTGTATGTATCCTATTGCTTGTCATGCAGTTGCCGTACCACTAATGGTGGAAAGGTGTGGCCGAGAGAAGACAGGGAATGCTGCTGCTATTTTTTTATCCTCTCTTGCTGTCTTTATATAGGAGAGCTTGCTCACATAGATTGTGAGCATTTAAGACAGGTAAAAGAAAAAAAATTACTTTTTGCTCTGGATTTGTGCTGGAAAAAGCCAGACAGATTCTTTTTGGTACATAAAAGATGTGACAGGATTTGGTGAACGAGCTATAAATTGGAGGGGATGGTTCTGTATTCTGCAGGATTTCTCAGCGAGCAGGCGGAGAGCCCAGCCTGAATCCTGCACAGCTCCTGCCACGCATGCACACGCGTGCACATGCGCTCACCTTCAGTGCAAATTTCAGGCATTAAAGTCATTGTCCCACAATGTTTTTATTTTAAGTGCATTCGGTAGATGCCTCAGTAAACAGTAATGGGGCAATCGGCTCATTGCTACTTAAAAACACTCTTTGGGTTTTATATTTGGCTTTACAATGGCTGAAACTTCCTGGAAGGATAAGAAGCAGATGTTTATTTATGAAAAGGGGAAGCGGAGACACCAGAGCCCTTGTTGAATCTGCCTCCTCCAAAAGAAGGATCGCCCACCCCGCGGCCGAAGAAACCGGACGCGTTTCCTGCCGTGGCCCCTCGGGACACCCGGACCCGGCACTTTCCCACCCTGGGCGAGGGTGGAGCACCCAGCCCGGGTGTCAGGTGGCTCCTTGAGGAGGTTCGGCACCTGATGAATTATGGATGATGGTGGCTTATGTTTCCGGGAGGATGGGAATCTGCCTGGGATAAGCATGAGAGGAGAATAGGCTGATTCTCCTCGGGGGCTCTGACCCTGGCTCTTGTCTGCACGGCGGCTCACACTGACGTACAGCACGGAGCGGGTACGGCCACTCCAGCACAGCTCCGCACGCCAGGTGCTTTGCCAACGCCCCAGATCCCTCTGCAAGGCTCAGCCAGGAGAACAGACCTGGCTGCGACTGCTCCTTCCTCTGCCCAGAGCCCACCCCGGGCAGGCTGAGGGCTGAGATGCGTCGACTTCCCAAACCCTGCCCAGCTACAGAGACTGGCCCCCCACTCTCCCCTCGACACCAGCTCTCAGCAAGATACCAATGGCAGCCCCCACTGGGACCTCCACAGCACAGAGCTCAGGGCACGCTCCAACCATCGCAGGCAGGCACCCTGGGATTCGATGCGCGCTTGGATTCTCGGCAAAATCCGCTACAGGTATCTCCAGCTCCCGCAGACAGCCACGCTACGGCCAGCCAGCAGGAGCAAAGGCGCCTGCAGCCCCTGCTCCCCTCAGCGAGAGAAGCTGCAGCCTGGGTCTCCGTTCCCTGCAAAGTCACCAAGAAGAGAAGCAGCTGGGATCCAGCACAGAAGAAACGGAGCCTGATCTCTGCAGAGCCCAGCCCTCTTCCTAGAGGCAAAGCCACGTTCCCCGCATGGAAAGGAGCCAGTCCCTGTGGTGCCTTGGCCAGCTCCGGGGACAGGGGATGCAGGCTGGTGCACGGGGAGGTACCGTCAGCCCGGGCAGCCCTGCGTCCCAGGCGCGGAGATTTCTGACCTCACTTCAGGCTCAAGCTGCTGCAGTCCATGACTGGCAGAGCCGGCACCAGGGAACCGCTCCCTCCCATGCTCCTGCAGCGCAGCAAGGTGACCCAGTTCCCGCTGAGGACGAGGCGTAGTCGAAGCCAGCTCCAAGCTTAGTAGCGCTGAGCTCCCCTTTGAACTGAGTTTTCAGCCTCGTGCCTGGTGTGGGCGTACCAGACGGGATGCGAGATCCGGCACTGGTCTGCGTGCTTGGATTTGCTGGTCCTTCATCCGAGCCATGCCCTCTCCCTCTCCCTCGCGCACATAAGGGTATCTGCCTCCAGACAGGGGCCCCCAGCACACGCTGGAGGAAAGCGTTCCCACACACATCCTCTCCCCGCAGGTCCTCAGCTTTACATAAACACTGCAGATAAATCTGCCCCCTCCCAGCCCAGGAATGCTCCTTTTGTAGAGGTGGTTTTGGCTCCATTCATCACAGACATTGCCACAGCAAACTGTATCATAGCAACCTGCTGCTCCTCAGCAGCCAGCCAGCTCCTCTGCGAAAGCCTGCAGCGGGTGTGCGTACAGCATGGATGGCCCCTTGGTTATCCTGCAGAACCACCCCCCCAGCGCCAGGAATCCTGGTCTCACCACCTGGCACCATGGGAGAAAAGGCCCCTGTGCTGGCAGGAGGAGCTGAGGGAAGGGATGCACTAGTTCAAGAACTGATTTCCTTGACGAGATCAACATTGCCTTCATATTCCTTAACTTTCTGCTCCGACTCCAGAGCGCAGGAGCAGCCCCTGGCACCTGCACTGGTAGTTCCGCTCAGCAGCTGCTCGGGCAGTGGGTAACAGCCAGCGCTCACAGCCTCCGCTGCAGAAGCCTCTGCCCTGCCCCGGGAGACTAACGGAGACCGATGGCCAGTACTGCCCAGCAGGGCAGGAGAGCTGCTGTGCCCCAAACTTAGCTGATCTCCAGCTTGCTTTGGAGATGTCTCTACTGAATCAGGAAATTCTGAATGGGGGATTATTCTTCTAGTTTTTGCATCGATTACTTTCTCGTTGAGTATGACAATTGGAAAAAAAAAAAGAACCAAACCACAAAAGCCTCAGTCCCCTCAACTCCGGATCTTCAGTTTTATCGATTCCGAGCACTGGACACCTTTAAGATACTCCAGCAAGACACCCCAGAGACCGACAGTCTGGCACGTCCGAACACACACACACACACACACACCCAAGGCTTGTGTGTATGCAGATCCAGCCTTTCTTCACTGCATGAGTCATTCTCCCACTTGGCACCCAGGTTTGCAAGAAAGAGGACCTATGTGCATCTGTTCACGATTTAAGAGAGAAAATTGGAGCTAGCCAAAAAACAGCTTAAAAATAAAAGCCATACAGTTGTCTGAAATGCAGGGGTGGATACAGCCACGAGTAGCTCCTCTTTCTTACCAGCTAGCAGCCCCTCAAAATGCCTGGCACTGTGACTCAGAGGTGCCGCTCTCAGGCAGGGGACTGAAATATGCCATTTCATCTATACCAACATAGTGTTAATCTTCATTTGTTCCTTATTAGCTGTTCTGAGAGATAATGAGCATCCTCACATGGGCACCCTCCATCCAACAATAGCGCATTACAAACCAGGAAAGAAAATATGCATGCACAGCCACGATCTGCTCTGCAAGGAGCTCCTGCAACCCCAGCCAGCTCTGGCCTGAAACAGAGACGAGCACTGCCAAGACCTAAATTTCTCAGCACTTGTCTCAGAGAGCTCACTGTAAGCTCTCCCCACAGAGCCAGCAACGCTGCAGCGCATGCTGCTTTTCTGCAGGGACAGCCAAGAACATCCTTCACAGAATGAAGCAGAAATTCATCCCAGCTTTCTGGAGTGCTGCATCCACAACCCCAAAGAGCTTCGGGTCACCTCCCCGTAAGGCAGTGCCAGACAGGCAGCGGCCTTTAGAGACTACAGAGGATGTCTTCTTCGCTAGACAGATCCTACCGCCAAGTTCAGCCAAGCTGCTGTCCACAGAACAAAGCTGTCAAAGCAGGACCGAGGTGCAGCTGTCTGAGCAGCCTCTCTCCACGCATGGCAAGAAGCCTGTACCACCTCTCAGCCAGCATCAGACACGAGGAGACTATCCCCTCTGCTGCCACAGGTCCAAATCCCCCTTCCCCAAGCTTCACCCGCTGCGGGGTCCTCCAGCACTTCCCAAGATGGGTGCTCAAGCCCTTCGGGGCTGCTGCGTACCAGCACACGGGCTCCGCGTTTCCTGAGGTTAAGCAGGGCTTTCTACAGCTCCAGGTGGCTTTTTGTTGCAGAGCAATTTATCTGAGCGACTGCTTACTAGAGGCAAAGGCCCCGCACGCGGGGGCATGGCTCCGAGCCCCCTTCTCACCTCCCCAGGCCGGGCAGGGATTCCTCCACGCAGCTGCAGCAAAGGTCTGGTGTGGGAGCAGGACGCTCACGGTCAATCACCGCATGCTTTCCCCACGTGAGGGCTCCAGTTAATATTGCATGAGGTGCCAGTGAATGCAATCCTGTGGTTCGTCGTTCCTCTGCCAGGGCAGATGATGATGAAGGTCTTCATAATAATATATTTTATTTATACCACACCTTCCGTGCAGGCAGCTATTTGCATGAGAAAAGCCCGCATCCCCTGTAACAGCCCGGCTATTGTCTCCTACCAGGGCCCATCAAGGGGAAAGCATAAAAATGCCGGGTTGAAAACCTGGCTGTGAATGAAAGGCCAGAAGTGGCAGCTCTCCCAGACACCCCAGTACAGGGAGGCGAGGCCAGTCCCCATGGTGAGCCCGCAAAAATCTCGGCTGGTTTATCTGAAGCATCCAGGGTGCTTCCAGAGCTGCCACTTCCTCTGCAGATGCAACAAGAGGGCACGGAGTCACCCTAAAATATTTCCCACTGCTAGAAAAGGGGAAATCAGCCCAGAGAAACAATGGCAGAGTTCACGTTGCCCGGCGAAGAGGAATTCAGCCTCAGGGAAAACTGGAGAGCAGCAGTTAAACAGCCCCAAAGGTCATGCCCAGTCCCTTTATCCTACTGGAGACAGGCTAGGAAGGAAATTTTTCTCCCGTGCTCCTTTTACTCAATTTAGCTCAACCGTACGACGGCCCAGCCAGCACCTGCGGGAACAGGCAGGTCCTGGATCCGGCAGAGGAGCTCCCTGAGCACGCCACAGGCTCAGGTGTCTGTTGGCAAGGATGAAGCCACCCGTGCCGACATGTCGCTCGTGTCCACTGGCATCCGCCGTGCCCGCAGCCACCTCCGTCCACCTCCTGCGTGGCCCACGACACGGCTCCAGCAGCAGTCTCCCCGGGGTTTCTGCAGGTGCATCCTGCTTGCAAGGTCCCCCAAGACATCTCCGGCAAGGCAGAAGCCAGGGAGACTCTGGGAGCCTCCCAGAGCCCTGGAACAGGCGTGTCCACAGCCAACGGCTTCTCAGATAGGATCTCTCGCTTAGGCGGAACCACGGGCACAGTGAACTCTGCAGACACGGGTCCCTGCCCTGAAGATTTTAGTTGCCATTATAAAGGCAGAAGGCAATGTCTGAAGAGCAGCAGCTCAGTGTGCCTGGCATACAACAGCCCGGAATACGCAAATGCCCTCCTCATTCCCTGTATCATTAGTGCTGATGGGCTTTATAAACAGAAGACCAGGAAATGAGCCACTGCAGCCTCCCAGACTGCAATAGCTGCACATCAGGGAGACAATGATCTGAACCATCAGGAGCTCAGAGACTGACTTCATCCTCCCAGTGTGAAAGCAGACCCTCTCTCCTGAAAGAAAATCAGAGGATTTTTTTGTTTGAAGATTGATAAACTGCAGCAATATTCCTGAGCACCCTGCAGGTCCCTGCTCAGCCAGGGCTGGAAAACAGGTTAAGGATCCCCGACCCTGCCTGGCCGATTACTGTCTGGAAGGGCAGGACAATGCAGATCCCACTGATACAAAAAACACGTTTCTGACACTAATACAGTGCTCATTAGAGTCCGGCCCAGAAGAGTGACAAGTGGCAGAGACAGGAATTAAAGCGCTGGTGACAGACTCAGAGATACTGGTAACAGTGGGCTCTGGCAGCACCACGGTGTGAAGCCCAGACCTGACAGCTCTGGGGTCCCAATTATGAAAGAAGCAGCAATTAGTGACATCGAAGCGAGTGGCGCTAAGAGCAAAGCGGACTGCCGAAACGGAGTCAGAGACAGCATCGTGCCAAGCTGCGCTCCACAGCAAAGACCCGGCCGTCTGCACGCGAGTCGCCAGCGGTGAGATAAGCACACGCTGTCGAGCGCCAAGGTGCCTGCGCTGTGCCCCTGCCCACGGCAACACCACGGCCGGGCAAAGCCGGCTGCCGGGTTCTCTCCGAGCGGCCATCCCCGTCACAGCCCAAGGGGCAGAGCTTTTGCCAGAACACCCCCTACGACTTCTCGCGGAAACCCCTCCGATGGCAGGCGCTGCCACAAAAGGGGATCCCGCCATCCTTCCAGGCAAGGCCTCAGAAAGGTTTTGCCCAAGCGAAGGCCACAATTTGTTATTCCGAAGTTAGGGTATGACGGAGCCTCAGGATGGGAAGGGCCCCACCTCCCTGACCTTGGCGGGCAGCAGGGCCAGAGAGTTGTATTCTAAATGACACAAAGCCCTGCCTGCCAGAGAGAAAGTGGGCCAAACAAGGAGAGATGAAGCATCCCACCAAAGCCGGAGGGAGACAGAAAGCAGCAGAGGGAACTGCCGGTCACGACTGCAACTACCCCCGCTCCAGCCATCCAAGGGCCACCGAACATGGCACAGCCGCCGGCCCCAGGACTTCGACAAGCTTCTCTCGCGGCTGGACCTTGACATCTCTCTTGCTTGTGCAACACCACTGCAAAACCCCAAAGCATAGGAAAGGAGGAAACTGTTCCGGGACATGGAACAAGCAATCATCTGGAAAGTGCGTGACAGAAACAACAGCTAATCAGCTTGGACAATTAACCTCTGCTCCTAATTCTTACGATACACATACAAAAACGAGTAAATTACTAAACAGCCCAGCTGGCATACCTTCAGGACCGACATGATCAGGATGAAGGGAACGGTATTTGCACAGGCTGAGGTGGCATTTCTGGGCCCCTCTCCAGATCTTATTATTACTGGAAGCCTGTCTCTCAGGAGGAGGCTGTTCTGCTGGATTTACCGGCAGAGGAACCCCCCAGCCCAGGCAGGCACAAGGCGCTTCTGCCTCACCTAGATCCTGTGCCCTGTCCCACACACGCAGCTCACAGAGGTTCAGAGAAGCGTGCTCGGATGCAAACTCACTCTGGCAGTTGGGAGGCAGCTCTGGAAGCTTTGCTGTAGAAGTCCCTGCTGGCGTCTCTGGGGGAGCATCTCTGAGTGTCTGGGGTGGGAGGGCTGAGGCTGCAGAGGCAGCCCGAGTAGCTGGTCCAGGCTTCTCACAACAAGCACGCTGGACACCACGCCTGTGGCGGCTGACAAGGGAGACAAATGGGAGCCAGAAGTCCCTTCCTGGAACTCTTGCCACGTCGCAAGGGGAGTTGGCATTGCCGCAACCTGCCTGCCATCCTTCCTGTGGCGTACAACAAGGACTAGGAGTGGCAACGGGTTCCCACAGCAGAGCCAGTGCATTCTCCGGCTTTGGGCAACATGTCCGAAGGCTGAACGAACGCAATTATCTTTACGCAATGTTGCACATTTCAGGTTTGCTGCGCGTAAGCGGCGGATCCCTCCCTGACTGCTGAGCTACCAGATAAGGTTTCTCCCCACAGGGAAGGCTGGGTCTGTACACTTGGGAAGTTTAATCGAGCGGAGATTTTATCTGCAGAATCTGGGGAAAAAGGAAAGCTGCATCCATGTCCTCACTGCACGCATGGGGCCCAGGGAGCATGACAACCGGCTCCTTCAGAGCTCTCCCTCCCACAAAGCCTCCTGTTGTCCCCCATCAGCTGTCCCAAAGCACGCTAGCACTGTTTGGTGGGGCAAGAGGGGCATCCTTGGCACCAGGCTCGGTGAGGGCTATTAGAAAGGCAAGTCATCACAGGCAGAGGACGGGATGTGACTGCCCTGCTCCAGGGAGTTTCTGCAGGTCTGTTTATGTGACCACCTCGATAAGGAGCTTCCGCTTGCCCTCAACACGCGTTAAATCAGCATTAAAGCAGCATCGGGAAGGTGCCGCGGGTGCCACAGAGCAGCCAGACTGAAAAAGAAACAGGGAGAGCACAGCGGTGCTGTCCTTGCCCACGGGAGAGAGCGGATCACCTCCGTGCTGTGGGAAAGGGGTCTGCATCAGAGCTGGGCACAAACCCACCCCGCAGAAAGCCCTTCCTTGCCTACAAGGTCGCAGCAGCCAACAGGGTCGGCTGGTTGTCGCTAACGGCTCCGTTTCTACTCAGCAACCCCCCGTGACTGCCAGAACACCCCACAACCCCGCAGAGGCTGAGCCTCCCGGGTCCATAGGGGCGAAAGGACAGACGCTGCCACAGGGTATGCTGCCCACGCTGCCGGCAAGTGCAAGAGAACCAGCCTCCATCCCCGAGTCACACAGCATCGCAGCATCCCCACACCACGTCCAGCCCCGTAAGACAGTCCTCACAGGGACTGTCACGTCATGTCATGTCACGTCACGTCCATCCTCCACCTACTCCAGCATAAGCATTTCTGCTGCTGTTTCCGCTGCAACTCTTTAAACTTCTGTCCGACCGGTTACTGGCGTGCCTGAGAATGTGACCCAGCTGCACATATTTTTAGGCTTAACTTTGTATTTGTGCAGAGGCAGAACACAAGTATGCCGGTTCCAGGCTCCCAGCCTCAACAGGGAGCATGAGAGGAGCTATTTTGGTATGGAAAGGGCAGCTCCACAATTTTTGTCTGCCTCAGAGTACAAGTGGCATTGAACTCTTCCCAAGACAGAACTTGCTTTTGCACTTTGGAAGAGGCGGCCACGGTAATCCTGGAGCTACATGCTGGGAATCCAGGCACAGACAGCCTCAGCATCCATGGAGATGCCATCGTTAAACTTGGCCCCTTTCAGCTCTCTAATCTCATCAACATTCCTCAGTAGCTCCCCTAAAGAAGGATCTGTTATCACAGCCTGTAGGTTCCCACACAGGCCATACCAAGGCAGACTGTTTGCTGAGCACAGGCAAAGAGGGAGGCAGAGGGGGATTTTCAACTTACAATGTTAGTCTTGTCTTGAAAGCACATCTGCCTAAGAGACAGAAGCCCCGGCAAAGGACTGGCGGCTGTGCAACTCCCCTGTCGTGAGCTGCAGCTT
>JANZLQ010000086.1:45500770-45518053 GCA_026212715.1 Elanus axillaris | reverse complement strand
GGCGCTGACGCCCCGTGTCCGCAGCCGGACGACCGCGGCCTCATCGGCGACGTGCCGGTGCTGCGCGTGACCCGGCGGGGCCCCGAGGCCGTCCACTTCGTGCAGGAGGCGCTGGAACCGGGCGCCGAGGTGCTGCTCTCGCTGGACTGGGACCGCCGCTTCGACCACATGCAGCAGCATTCAGGTCCGTGCCCCGGCCCGACCGAGAGGCGTCCGGTGACACGGCGCTGCGGGGGCGGCCTCGCCTGGTTTCACCCGGGCCCTGGGCGGGGGGGGACACGACCCTCAGTGCCCAGCTTGTCCCAACCCGGGGAGGGGGAGGCCCGACAGCTCCGCACGACCAGTCCATCCCGGGGCTCTCCTCCGCTTGGAAGCAAACCCGCTGCTAACAGGTTTGGAAGGAAGAGTTCAGCCTGCTTTGAAGTCTTCAGCACACGCTGTGGTGCTCTCGGGGTCCCAAGGCCCACGAAGGCAATGGCTGACTCTTCTGTCTGTTCTAAGCGGAGCGTAAGCCCCACAGCACCGAGCACGTGGCTGGGCATTTGCAAATGTCAGGGGGAATGTCAGCATAAAAAATGCAGTCTGACTGAAAATCTCTTTTCCTGTGTCCGGTGGCATTCAAAGCTGTTGCTTGCACCTCTCTTCCAGGACAGCATCTCATCACTGCCATCGCAGAACTTATGTTTGGATTCAAGACAACTTCATGGTGAGCAGGAAAAAGGCTTCTTGTTTGGCCTGTGCCGCTGTGCTGGGCCACACTGACAAATCAAAAGCAGTTTGCTCTTGGACATTTCTTTTGAGCTCAGAGGGCCTGGGAGAGGTGACTGAGCTGGAGAGAAGCTGTGCAAAGTATTTGCTCTGCCTTTTCCTCCTCCAAGCATACACATCTGGTGCTCTGTAAATAACAGGGAGAGAAGTGAAGTATGTTTTGTTTCAGTTGCTGCATTCCCAGCAGTGGGATGACACTTAGTGCTGCACAGAGGGACCTTCCAGCTGGTCTTAGCTACAGCAGCAGATGTTCTTCGTTGGTGTAGGGAGTTGGGCCGTCAGCGAAGTGTCATTGAGCTGGACACCCCCTCCATAACAGCAGAGCAAATAGAGGCCCTGGAGAGGAGCGTGAATGAGAAAATCCGGGAGAGGGTACCCGTGGTGGTGAGGGAACTGGCTGCAGATGACCCTGAAATTGAAAGAGTGAGTGGTGGGGAGAGAACTGATGACATCCGTGGGACCAAAATAACTGTGGTATGGATGTCACCTTGTTTGTCATTGTCCTCCTTTTGTTAGGTGAGAAGCCGTGGTTTGCCAGATGACCACGCAGGGCCAGTGCGAGTTGTTGACATCGAAGGCATAGACTCCAACATGTGCTGTGGGACTCATGTCTCCAACCTGAGTGACTTGCAGGTGGGGGGCTGCAGCTGAGCTGCCTTTGGGAGCCTTGCTCCGCACATTCAGACCTAGCACAGCAGCAGTCCCTGAGATCCAGGGTCTGCTGGTAATTGTCCCGATGGTAAAGGGGAAGCCCTGTGCTGGGTGAGCCCCAACAGGGCCTCACACAGGTTGGCAGTCTTTGCCCAGTCAGTAAGCCTCCTTTCTTTCTTTCATTGTAACAGAACTCAGCCCTTGTCTGTAGCGATTATATTTTCTGAACTGCCAATGCCTCTGCAGAGGGCATGTCGTTTATTGCCAGTTTGGCGGTGCAGTGCTGGGTTGCTAGCCATTTGTTCCTTCTGCTTAAAGCTCTGAACATTTTTGAACATTTGTCATGAATGAGAATCCTCTCTGCAGGGAGGTGGAGATAAAATTCTAGAGCTGCCTTTAAGTGCTTCTGTCTTTTCAGTCATTTGTTGGTGTCTGCATCCTAGCAGAGACATCCAGATACACTGCAGAGCGCAGCCCACGACTAGCAGATTGTATTAATTCCACTGTATTGCCATCCTTTTTTCTTGTGTATGTTGACCTTATGGCTGATTTTAATTAGTTTATTTTCACTGGCAGAGAGCCTATATGCACAACAAGGCATAGTCTAGCAGGAACTGACCACCTGTGTGAGTATAAGCAAAGTACAGTTCTTTTCTGACCAGGGTGATTTTTCTTTTTAAGGTTATTAAACTCCTTGGCACAGAAAAAGGGAAAAAGAACAAAACCAACTTGGTTTTCCTGGCAGGAAACAGAGTGCTGAAGTCAATTGAACAAAGTCACAGTACTGAGAAGGCTCTAACGTCACTGCTCAAGTAATAACCCTTTCCACTTTGATTGTTTCATCTTTACTATTCCGTCTGACAAATACCACATAAGACTCAGGGTACATCTAGGTGGTGCTTTTTATGATGTTACCTGCTTTTGCTCCTTTAAGAAATCCTTTTTTTGTGCTCCAGAGTGACGATCCAAGTGCTCCTTTTTCTTTCAGAAACGGACCAGCTGAGCACATAGAGGCTGTGAAGAGACTGCAGACTTCTGTGAAACTGCTTCAGAAGGTATGAAGATGGCTGAGAAAAGCAAATGGTGGCTGCTTCCTCTAGAGTTGCGCTTTAGTCATAACTGGGAACTGAATTGTAGACATCTGGTTTTGTCGATATTATGAAAACTGCTCCCATCTCTGGGAACACAGCTCAGTGTTCACACTGACTTCTCCATCTGCAGTACAATTTATTTGCTTTTCTTTCAGAATAACTTGAACCTGCTTAGAGACATTGCTGTTTTGATAGCCCGGGACTTCAAGAGCAAACCTGTTCAGAATCAGTTGTTCGTGTTACACAGGTATGTGGGAGTTCAGGGAAAAGGGTAAAATTGGTATTTTACACATTTTATGGCAGTTGCATCCCTCTGACCCCTATTCAGGCTTGTTTCTCAAGGAAGAATATAAACAAGGTGCATTAAACTGTCTCACCTTGCTGGAAGGTTCTGTAATTAAAGGAATGAGTAATTCAGTCACTGAATTATTCTGGTTTTGTAGCTAAGAAATAACTGTGTCTACCTGATTTCTCTCTGCCTGTGATATTTTCAAATAAAACTGAGGAGCTCTATTTCTTAAAGATAAACACATCTCCATTCTAAGAGCAAGAGGCCAAAACCCCAGGCCTGATCAGGCTTTTGGTTTCTGATTGATATTTTGGACTCTAGAGTGGATTTTTGCTTCTTTCTGAAGTGTGGTTTTTACCCATTCATACAGGAAAGAAGGTGACTCTGAATTTATGAATATCATTGCTAATGAGATTGGATCAGAGGTGAGTCACTGATGAAGACTAACCTGACACCACTGGCTTTTTCATTCAAGCTGTAGCACAGGCAGGGCCAGGCTTCTGTTTGTACCACAGTCGCAAGCTACAGGTCTGTTTCCTTTTAAAAGTTACATGAGGTTATTGTCCCTAGCAGCCTCAGTCTGCAGGGGAATCCTCAACAGTCAAGAAATGCAACAGTGAAAATTCAGAGCACTGTAGAAGAGCCTGTCCCTCAAAGAGCTGTACAGAACCTCATCGGCTGTTTTAGAACAGAATAGAATAGAATAGAATATTTCAGTTGGAAGAGACCTACAACAATCATCTAGCACAACTGCCAACCATATCCTTTCGACTTAGGATACCCCAGTACTCATTCTGTCCCCCCCAATATATGATAGAGCATGAAAGGTTCAAAACCCCCCCTCCCTTTTACTTTCTTCAAATTGAGTCTCTGTCTCAGTAACATGTAAAAACTTCTGAATTGTTTGCATGCTTGGATGGGTCCAGCCAGTGTCTCTGTCCTCTTCCCGGACAAAGAGGGCACTGGTTATTGTGGAGCAAGGTCCATCTCTCTGTCCACAGGAAACCCTGCTGTTCCTGACTGTGGGAGACGAAAAAGAAGCAGGACTCTTTCTTCTAGCTGGACCTGTTGAAGCAGTTGAGAATTTAGGTCCCAGGTAATGTGTTCTATGGTTTCTTTAACATTAGTAAGAATTCTAATGTTGCAGACTTAACAGCTGAGCAATATAATTAGGGAATGGATCCTTGTTTGCTCTCTGGAGCAGGTTCTTAGAATCATAGAATGGTTTGGGTTGGAAGTGACCTTAAAGATCATCTACTTCCAATCCCCCTGCCAAGGAGCACCTTCCACTAGACCAGGTTAGGCCAGGTCACTCTCTTCTCTGGAATTAAGTGGCCTTCAGCTTGTACTGTTGTTACTGCAGGGTGGCAGAGCTGCTGGGAGGCAAAGGAGCTGGGAAGCGAGGCCGCTTTCAGGGCAAGGCAACCAAGATGAGTCAGCGAGGAGAAGTGCAAGCTCTGCTCCAGGAATTCATCAGCCGTCAAAGCCCTGAAGTGTAAGAAACAATTCTCAAAGTAGGGCTGTCTTCCCTGCTTCGAATGAGCTCCACTAACTTCTCTCCCAGAGAATAAAGACATAAAAACAGCAGCTGGTGTGCATATGCTCTGTGTGAGCTGATTTGGTACTCGTGGAAAGTTGGGGGAGGGGATCTGCCATCCATGCTTTGCTGCAAGGGTTCTTTCATTTCCCCAGGCAAATGGTACACATTCTTAAGTCACTAAAAGTAGTCATTTTTTAAACATTTTATAGGCTTCCTAAAACGAAGAGAGGGGCCCTCCCATTTGCAGTACATTGTGGCTTTTTACCAGTTGCTGAGGAGTAATTGATTTGTGAGCATATTTACTTACAGTAAGCTGGATGCATTTTAAAACATCAGAATACTGGTAAGAAGCAGAGGGCTTGAGTATGGTGTTTGCCAACAAGCGCAGAAAAATGAATTAAGCTTTTGCTGCTGAAATTTTTTAGGGAGAAGAAGGAATGAAATGTGGCAGGAATTGGAAGGATGCTCAGATCAGTAAATACCCCTTAAAAGACCAAACTAAGCTGGTCACCAGTTATGGCTGCCTGAGATAGAATGGGGAGGCAAGAAGGCAAGATGCTGTTCTCAAGCCTGTGAGCAAGGAAAGGAGGGGGCACCAAAGGACAAGTCTCTGTGAGCTCTTTTTTAAAAAAAAACAAAAAACCCTGACTTTTTTTCCTGGCTACTCAGAAATCTGTAGATGCTGGAGGTCTGAAGATGTTTGTGGTAATGCCATTGCCAGGGCCCGTCGCCGCTGGCCAACATGCGGGACTGCTGCTGACCTCTGGACTTGGCAGTTCCCTCGGGCAGCAATTGCTATTGACCCAGCTGTGACGTTGATGGGAGCAGCTGTCAGGTAACAAACACCAGCTTCATCCCTGCAGTCCCAAAGCTCCACTGTGGTAGCATCAAGTGTGTTACTGCAAAAGGGAATTTCATCCATTCGTAGCTGGCCTGGCGGAACAATGTTAACACACACATGCTGACTCTTTGTACATGAGAATTAAAGGCAGATAGAAGCAGCCACCTAGTGCTTCATTTTGCGTGCAGATGGAAAACCATATTAAAGTAATTTGAGCTGTACATTGGGCATTTCTTGTAGGTGTGTGCCTGAACACTTCCTTCACTTCTGTTCCCACAAACTTCAGCTTTCATTACCATTCTCTTCTCCCCAGCAGCGGCCTTTCCCCTGCCTCTGCAATAGTATCTTATGTTTGGCTCTTTTACATGATAAGAAATAGCTCTACAGAAGAGCAGTCATCTGGCCCAAGCGTTACTCTGAACAAGGCCGGCTAGGTTGTATGGTTATGACTGTCAGTGACAGATTGGATCTTGGCATACAGCTGCCTCATGCTGCTTTCTGTGCTAGTCTGCAAAATGTGACGTTGTCCAAGCTCATGCCTAGAGCTCCTGAGACTTCTTCTTCAGAACAGCAGCTGTTTCTGGACTCCCCTACATAGAGACATCAGCTTTCTGTACATGAGTACATTGGCACCAGGCCATGCTGGCAGTGCCTTGTCTTTGCCACTTCTGGGAAGGCATCTTCCTGGTCCACTACAGCACTCCTACACCTGGCCTTTGCTGTGGGGTAACTGGCAGAGGAACTGAGCCCTGAGCTGTCCTCCAGCAGGGCAGCCCTCAAAGAGAAGAGAAAGGTCACGATCATGCCCACTCTCACCTCCCATCCCTCTGCAACTCTGTCAGTTCCTGTCCTCCTCTTGAGGTCCCATCACAAGAACAGTACCCAAGTTTGGGAGGCTCCAGCAACCAAACTCATTTACGAGTATCATCACGAACACTCAGCAAAAGGAAGCTGTTCCCCACCTGACATCATGGCCCGGATAGTGGCAAGCTTTCCTCAGGCTTGATCAAGCACAGCAAAGGATACAGTCAAATCAGCCAGTGCAGAGAGCAGATGGAAGGGGGAGCGGCTGCTCCACGGGCAGGAAATCATTCAACTTTGTGTATCAGTCCTTTCCCTTGTTGGGGTGCAGTTGTTACTGGTCCATTTTTGAACAGCAGCAGCTTCTCCTGCTAATGCAGATGTAGAGTCCCTTGGGATCAGGCAGAGCTACTCCCCAGTGTTCCTCAACTTGCCTTTTCTTCCAGGGTGGGTCCGGGAGCTGTTGCAATCTCAGCTGCAGAAACTAAAGGGCGCTGTGGAGTCACAATGTGAAAAAGCACGGCAAGTAATTTGGGAATTTTTTCCCCCTTCTTGCTAGAAATGGCATGACAGGTTTGGTCCAGATGATGATAATAAACAGAGAAATAGACTAAAAGAAACTTCTATCCTAAGGAGGTTTATCTATCAGGAACACAGAGGATAGCAGCCGCCCCAGCACACAGGGTTTCCGTACACGGTTGAGCTGTTGGTGAGCAGCAGCAGCAGGTGCAGGGTCACGACTGCGGTGCCCGTCAGCGCCTTTGGGACTCTGCTGCGGGGACGGGGGGGAACACACACGACCAGCTGCCCTTGTTCCCACCGCACACAGCAGGCTCCCAGAGAGGGGCCTTCTGCACTTGCCTCCGTGGATGGGGTCTGGCTGCCCCATCCCGATCCTTCCCAGTTGGAATAACCACTGGGCCAAGCCCGCCTGCTCCCCAGCTGGAGGAAATGGGGGGGGGGGGCACGACACGCCTGCCTCTGTGAGTGCGTGCGCACGTGTGTGTGCATCTAGGTAAACTTTCTACAAAGAATTAGGTCCACGGCTGAGCTCTGTACTGAGCAAGCTTTACAGCAAACTTGCTGTGGAAGGCATTGTAGTGTGGATGGGTTTTAGCATGGGGTTCTGCTGATGTGCAGTTTGGTCAGAAGGAAGGTGCTCTCTCACCTGATGGCTCTCGGTGTTTTGGTGGCAGGAGGGCTCCCATCAGATGGCTGGGAAAGGCTAAAAAGCCTGCACACGCTGCTGCCACGTGTGGCAAAGGCCATCCAAGCCACAGCAAGACAAGGGACATTACCATGGCTCTGCTAGACACCATCTCCCGAGGGCACTGCAAGATCTGGGCAGGGGAAATGGCATTTCTCAGATGTACCACAGCAGGCAACGCTGCTGATGCTTATAGCTGGGTACGGGGTAAATGCTGCAGGAACTGGTGCTCTGGGGGAGATACTGCACAGGCACACGTACAGTCTGGCAGGAAGAAGAAAGTATCTGCACCGTCGTGTCTATTTTAAACTATCTCAGACTGAGAGAGGATGTTTACTAACTGAGTTAATTGGCAGGCTGTACAGCCTGTACAGCTTTGAAGTCAGCAGGGTGAGCCCACAGCCGGCTTTCTGCTAACGAGCACGGCGCCGAGGCAGGGACGTGTCCCTCGAGCCGGCAGCAGCGAAGCAGCTTGACCCCACGTCGACGCCGCTGCTTCCTGCGCCCCGGGCAGAGCCGGCGTTCAGGCGAGGGGTGTCCGGAGGCCGAGCCAGCGCTGACCATTGGGCTCTGACCCTGCAATGCAGCCAGCAGCCAAAGGGCAGCTCTGTCCCCGCAGCCTGGGGGCTCAGCACAGGCCCGGCCGAGCCAGTCGGTCTCAAAGCTGGGCTTGTTCCCATAACCAGCGAGGTGACATGAGTGCGACCCTGTTCCTGGCACAAGGTGCACCCAGAAACCCTGGATAAAGAGCGCAAAAAGCAGCTCCCTCCCCCTGCACGGTGCTGGCCATGTCCAGCTGTACCCGAGGGTGAAAGGCGACGAGGACTGGGCGACCCTGGCACTGCCTTTCCCAGTGGTTTGCCCAGGCCTTGCAGGTGGTGGTAGGACCTCCACAGCACCCCTTGGGAGACGTCCTTCCTCCAACACCAACAGCAGCCTCGGCCGCAGTCCCTGCGCGTGGGAGCCAATCCCGCATCCCGCCTCACCGGCCAGCAAGGTGTCCAAACTCACCAGCTAAACACACCTTCAGCTTTAATAAAATACCTCGTTTACAGACACACCCCTATGTATATGTGTATATAGATATGCATTATATATGTATACGCACATATGCAGGTGTGTACACCATGCTGCTTCACACAGCAGTGAATACTGAACACCCCAGGGCTGGGAGGGGCTCCCGCAAGCCAGTGCTTTACCTCCAAATCACAGTGTCTGCCCATAGCTCTAACAGGGCTGCCTCGGCAGCAGACCCCGAGCACCCACAGCTGAGCACCCTGCTGCCGGTGCTGCGTCCCCAGCCCTGCAGCATGGAGGAGGCGCATCCCCATGAGTCTTCCCTCTGCTGCCACCGGGTCCCGGGGCTGAGGAACCCCACTTGTGGGTGCAGGAAGGGCGGCAGGAGAGCCCCTGGGAGCACGGGGCTTGCCGTGCCATCGGCTGGCCACAGACCGCCCGAGCCTACAGCACGACCAGCACTGTGGGTCCATGCCATAGGAGCCATCTGGCAGCGCAGCCAGCCCAGCCTTCACAGTCTGCTCCCAGTGCGGAGTCATTCTGTGCAGATTTAGAGGGGAGAAAACTGTGGCTGGGGTGCACCCATGGTCCAGTGACTGGGGGGGCCGCCTGCCCGGGTGCACCGTTACCTGCAGGGATGCCCCTAGACAGCCTTCTTGTCCTGTGTGGCCCAGAGCTGGGAGATGCAGTAGGGGATGAGGCCGACAGTGGCCAGCGGCACGGCTGTGCTCTTGCAGAAGGAGAGGACGTAGAAGAGCAGCTGCATGTGGGAGGGTGGCTTGAAGGCGTCGAAGAGGTGCAGGATGAGGAGGGAGGTGGCGATGCAGCCCAGGCGGAAGGGCAGCTGCTGGCCCTGCTTCCCCCGGCAGCTCTCCAGGTACATGTGGGAGTTGAGGGCCAGCCCCAGCCCGAAGAGGATGCCCAGGTTACGGAGGAGGCTGGCGAAGGGGGTGGTGTCGATGTGGACCCACTCGGGGCGGGCGCACCACCTCCGCGCCCTCTCCAGCGTCCAGAGGAGGTCCACGCCGAGCACCCGCAGCAGGAGGTAGAAGCCCAGGGCGAAGCTGAAGAGGAAGAAGGTGATGCCCAGGTACCGGCGGAGGCTGGCGTGGTAGATGCAGTGGAGGTGCTGGAAGGTCTTGGCCACAGCTATCCCTGCCGGTAATGAAGCAGGAGAGGAGGCGGCGCTGATCAGTGCGGGATTGCCTGCCCGGGGGCGGAGGAGCTGAGCAGATCCCACAGCCCTTGGCTGCTCTGGAGGTGGGCATGTGCTGGGGGCTATCCAGGTGCTCCCACGTGGTGCTGACTGCCCCGACAGCCACCACTGTGCCCTGTCGCTCACAGACAACTGATTCTGCTGTGTTGCCCAGTGATGACCCTGTCACACCCCAGGCCTGCCTTGCCGGTGCCTTCGGGCCACATTCACTATCCCTCAGAGCCCGGCAGGGCACTGCCAGCCTGGGACTCATGCCTCAAATGGGATAGGGACAAAGGCACGTCCTGGAGGGCATCCTGCCCATGACAACGAAGGCAGGAACTGCAGAGCCATGGACGCAGCTTTGCGTCACAGCCCCGCACACATCTGTCGGGCTGCGCGCTCTTCCTGGCCGGTGCCGCGGTCCAGCACGACGGTGCTGTGGGGAAGGGGATGGGGACTCTGACGCACTCACCTGAAATGACGCCCGCAATGACCTGATGGGGGAAGTGGGCAGCAATGAAGACTCGGGACAGGCAGACGCAGACCTGAACTGCCCAGAACCCTGTCCAAAGCACCATCCACAGCACCCTGCAAGGGGCAGGCGGGCACATCGGTGCCAGGGCCAGCTCTTGCTGCCCGGGGTGCTGCCGTCGCACCCTGAGCAGTGCCTGGCTGCCTGCCGAGCACCTCCCGGTGCACACCCCACCCGGGGTGCCGTGGCCCGGCCGTCTGCCCACAGCCTTGTGCCTCAATGGGCTCGGCTGCCAGCCTGCTGGCTCTGGAGCACCCTCTGCCCAGCACAGGTGAATTTTGGCAAACAGCTTACCAGTATTTGAGTGTCCTCGACTGCTTCTTCCCCATGGCAGTGGAGAGGAGGGCAGTCACCATGACATAGTACACACCTGCTGCGCCCATGGCGTGGCCGGAGGGGCTCCCTGGGCAAGAAGACAGACCCAGGTCAGGCTCCCCGTCAGAGCAGGCTGTGCCCCTCGTGCCTGGGAGGCTCCCAGGCAGCAGCCCAGGCTCCAGGGGCTGCGGCACTGGGTGGCCCTGCCCCCAGAACCTGTCCCCAGCGGCTGTGGTGCCACCTCTATGGCAGGCGCCCAGTTCCATCCCTAGGTGCAGGCAAGGCTGGAGCGGGAGACAGCACAGCAGGGGCAGTGCGGGAGCACGGCTCTGGCTACGCGGCCCATATGCCAGGGAAGACTGGGCAGAGGGCACTGACCATTCCCAGCGGCTTGCGCCGAGTGTGCCAGGGACACCTGAAGCTCTTCCCTGGCTCTGGTGGAAACCTCCAGACAAAGTACAGGCAGAGCTGCTCCAGAACCGGGCAAGCCCCTTCCCCATGGAGCGGCTGCCCACATTTGGGGCTGCAAGGCAGAGCATGGCCCCAGCACGGGCCAAGGCTGTGGCCAAGCGCAGGCAGGGGTTTGTGCTGAACCGCCACGTCTGTGCCGAGGGTCAAGGTCTGCTCCGTGCAGGGGCTGCCCTCCTCCACCCACTGCAGGCACAGCCGGCGTCCCCAGGGACTGAGGCGGGGGCCAATGCTGCGGCTCAGTGATAACAGCCCTCTCTCAAGAGCTAGCTAGGGGTATGTGCTGCTGGTGGGCTGCCAGCTGTGGCCTCGGCCATGCCAGCACCCTCCTCCCTGCAGGGACCAAGACCCGGAGTGCGGAGCTGCGTGTGCAGGTCCCCCGGGCAAGCGCCTGCTGCCTCTGCCAGGGCTGGGGGTCCCTACCAGGGCCGGTCTCGCAGGTGAGTGGAAACTGCTGGATCTCTGGGGCGGAGGTGTTGCTGTAATAGTCCGTCTCGTGGACCCACCAGTATGGTCTCTCCCCAAAGAGGATCCTGAAAAGAAAGGAGAACAGGGGGCTGTAGGGGTCCTGGGCACCAGAGCAGGTGGGCACTGCTGCGGTTTCTGCTCTGGCTTGGGAGCTGGAAGAGGCAAAGGACCCATGAGCCATCCAGGGCATCCTGACAGACACAGCATCCAGCTGGTCGCGTGGTCCCAACAGCTGACGCTGCCTGTCCGTGTCCCCATCCCTGGCCCCTGAAGGCAAAGAGCAAGAACTTCCTGGGAGCAAGTCAACACGCCGAGAAAGCGGAGTGCTGTCTGCTCCCTCTAAGTCTTTTTCAGGCCAAGAGCAACTGTCTCATGGCGGCATCAGAGGCAGAGGCCACCCGCCCCTGCCGCACGTGCAGGCAGCGTGAGCATCCTGGGTCATTTGAGCTGCGGAGCAGACGCAGAGCCGGGGCAGCCAGCACAAACCCCCGACCACGCTGCTGGGTCCCGCCGCAGGGATGTGGGGCGCAGCCCATGCACGTGGGTGCACCCAGCCCCAAAACCTTGGGACACTGAAACGCAGCGGCGGGGATGGCACTGTGCTGGTCCACTGCCCCTGCGGCCGCTGGTACCACAGCCCACCACCCACAGGGACAGCGCCCATGGCTACCAGCTGACACCGAACCCTGCCGGGCTGCGATGCCAGGCTGGATCGGCCCCATGGTACAGCCGACACTGCCGACGAGGCCATCCTGTGCCTGGAGCAGTGGCTGGGTTCCTCACGTACTCCCTACCGTGACTACCTTTGCATCAGCGTTATCAGCCATGGAAAGGAAGGGGATATCAGTGTCCTGGCTTACCCATGGGAAACGCTCACCTAAAAGACCAGGGGAGCACCAAGCCCTGATCCCACATATCAGAGCCATGCCAGGCCACCCCAGCAGCCCCCCCCAGCGAGGGGCTCTGTGCAGCCCCCCCCGCAGAACTGCAGCCCCAGCTGACAGCAAAGGGGTCTGTTTGCAGGAGGCTCCATCTCTCTGCCTGGCTTCTGGGAAGCGGGGAGACCCGCTGCTGCACAGTTTGGGAAGGAGGGACGGTTACCGCCGCCAAGCTGGGGGCTGAACTCTGGTCTTTGTTTTACACCAGTGTCAAGGTTGAGAGCGCACATCTGGCCTGCAGCAGCCCAGCTGTGCCAACATGTGCCACTCACCACTTGAAGACGAGGTTGAGCCAGTCGCCAATCACGGCCACCCAGATGAGCCTGATGCCTACTGACTCGCTGAAGTGGAACCAGATAGGGAAGAGGACGAAGAAAGTGTTCCTGAGGTCGGCGGCAAAGGAGATGAAGAGGAACCAGTCCTGGGAGCCCTGGAAATGTTCCTGCAGCCAGTGTGTCGCCTGGATGCCCATGTCGTGCAGGAGGTTCATGCCAGCCTCCATCTTCCTCTGCAGCCGCTGCCCTTCGGTGCAGCTCAGGCTGTCCCACGCTCCGCTGTGCCGCTGGGGTTTTATACTCTGTGGGCTCTTGTTTGCCGCGGGCAGGTCAGTTGTCCCAGCACCGATCTTTGGACCCAAAACCACTTTTGCCAAAGGTGCATCACCGGGGGGTTGTTACAAACATGTTTGGAACAACTTACGTAAAAGGGAAAAACAGGCGGCGAGGGCGCGTGGAGCATGGGGTGCTCCGGCATCAGCACCTTAACCCTTCCCCGCACCGTCCCCTCCTCGCAGCATGTGGGCAGCTGCCTCACTGGGGGGGATCCTGCAGCCCCCGCTCCTCCCGCTGCCCAACACAGCAGCCAGCTGCTCCTACTGAACCCCAGTGTTTGCTCTGTTACGAGGGAGGGGATTCAAGCACCTGCACTCTGCAGGAACAGCACTGCAGAGCTGCTGCAGCCCCAAACTGTGACGTTTCTCCCAACCCTCTGCCATCACCTCAGGCACCACTGGAGCACCGCAGGGATGCCCGGGAGCATGGACTGGGTCACGCGTGGCACGGGGGGCAGGCTGCCCACCACCCCCTCGTCAGCTGAAACTTCCACCTGGGGAAAAAACACCTCGCTGCCATGGTGTTTGCCAGGCTGCTCTAATGAGGACCCTGCGTAATGGGAAACTTTCCAAGCCATTTCTGGAGCTCCCTGCAGCTTCAGACAGCGAGGCTTGGGGAGCGCCTGGCTGCCTATGTTTTTCTGATCTCTGGTGTGGGGTTAAAGGACCTTTGCAAATTATTTTCCCAGTGAGGGAAGGCGTTCCTCCCAGCACAGCTCCCCTGGGTTAACCCCCTCCTGCACAAAACTGCCCTGTCAGACCCCAGCTCCTGGACAGAGCCGAACACCCGACTCGTCCAGCCGGTGCCAGGTCCCAGCCTGTGGCCTTTCCCCACCCCAGCCACGCAGCGCTGTTGCTGGCAGCAGTGCCAGCACCGCAGCTTTATCCTCCTGTTCGTCCCCAGGAGGGAACGGTGAGTGAGTAGCACGGAGAGCTATTTCCAGGAGCCTGAGGACACAGGGTCAGCCTGGCAGGAGAAACCTCCTTCCCCAGCTCTGGCCGGCCACCACGGCTGCTGGCGCACAGACATGCAGCCCCATGGCAGTGGCACGGCTTACCCAGCCAGAGCCCACCGCGGCAAAACAGGCAGCTGCCCTTTCATGGGGGAACAGGCAAGGAGGCGTTAATGATTAGCAGCCAGTGAAAATGCATCACTTATCTCTCTCCTCGAGAAAGTTCAGGTCAAGATCCTTGAACTGCCCATGTGCCGTTTGCAGAGCAGGCAGAGGTCGTGTCCAGCGCGGAGTCCTGCCTGCAAAGAGGGGGCTCTGTGCAGCATCCCGCCCTCTCGCCTGCGCAGCATCTGGGGAGCCACAGGATCTAACAGGGAAACACAGCAAACCTTCCTCCCTGGGATACAGGCACGGATGCCTCTTGGAGCTGCCAGGCTGAGGAAAAGGGATCATATTTGCAAATGCCTGTGCTCCGAAGGCAGCTGCATGATTAGAGATCTGCCTCGCAAGGCTGGGAGTGCCAGGGCAGATCTGCAGTCGCAGACCAGCAACATCTGTGCTCTGCAGGCAGCTTGTCCTTGGCCCCAAGGAGCTGCCTGTCAGGTGGCAGCAGCCGGGATCCCTCCCGGTGTCCTCGCTTCACACCAGGGCTGATGCTCCTGGGCAAAGGGAAACGTGGGCACAGCCAAAGCCTGACCCTGCGCTCAGCATCCTTGGCCCAGGCTGGCCTGATCCAGCTCTGTTCCCGGGGACAGAGCGCGGCCAGAGCAGCCTCACTGTGCTGGGCAGCGGGGCCAGGAGAGCTCCAGGGTGGCCACGCAGAGGGTGAGGAGGCAGCACCAGGGCTCACACCGGTCCTGCCGAGCGGCAATTTCCCAGCTGCCATCAGCGAACTGGAAATGCACGTGAAGGAGAGGAAAGCTGAGGTCCGAGAAATGGTGCAAAGGCTGCAGGATCAGCCCCGGCCGCAGGCGCATCCCTGTCCAAGGCTGCTCCTCCCCGTCCCTCCCAGCCCAGGCTCGCTGAGCCCAGGGGAGACAGACCCAGCTGCCCCAGCCTCCAGGCTGAGCTCTCAACCTACAAAAAAACCCCAACAAAGCAGAAGTTTGCACAGAAATGGAATTACTCTTGCAAAACAAATTCCCCAACAGCTCATTCCAGGGTCCTCAACAGAGAGTGGCTTTGGCCAGCGTGAAGGAATGCAACAGACTTGGCTTCCGCAGTGAAAATCTTTTGAAACAGTCAGCAATAAATTCTCCCTGAGACATTTCACAGCAGAAAATGGGGGCAAAAGGTGTTTGGGGGATGGGGACTAGCAAGCTCCAGTCCCCTTGGAAAGAGTCACTGCAGGAAAACTGGGGCCGCAGCAGGGAGAGGCCAGGAAACAGGACGGGAGCAGCCACCTCCTCCTTCCCAGCGCGGAGAGGGCTGGAGCAGCGCGGGAGCGCACGTGAAGCGCTGCTGATGGAGCTGTGCTGCCGACAGCACCTTGGGGTTTTGCGTCCTGGCCGGTTTGGCCGTTGGTTCTGGGATCACCATGCCAGGCTCTTGCTTGTCCCCTGCACTGGGCAGCCACGCTGGCAGCCCTGCTAGCCAGCGACGTGCACTGCAAACTGGCCAGGGTGGCTTTCCCGGGGGAGGAAAGGGGCCAGGCTGGGCGTGCTTTATTTCTGCGCTGGGGTCTGTGTGCAGTGAGCCCCGGGATCAGCTGGCAGCCCAGGAGCTGTGTGCCTGCAGCGGCAGTGGCTGGCTCTGGGACACGGTGTCCCTGCGATTCCAAGGCACCAGACGCAGCTATGAGAGGTGCAGCGTGCATGGGTGCTGTAACGTAACGTGCCACACATGGTGCCGATGTTTCATCCAGAAAGTTCCCAGCCGGCGGCAAGGTCTGGGGACGGGCAGTGGGCAGTGAGCTGGGTCGCAGCCAGCGTGGGAGCACATCTGGTCTCACCTGCGTCAGCACACGGCCAGAGTCCAGGCAGCACTCGCGGACATGTGGGCACACAGTGGCAAGCAGGGAGTTGGCTTGCTGCGACCTTCGCCTTGCAGGAAGCATCCCACCTGCTCCCCCCGGAGCCCTGGGAGGTGCCTTTGGGGCAGGACCCCTCCTGTCACCCCAGGGCACCCAGGGACCACCGCAGCCTCACGCTGAGCCATGCCTCCGAGCTGCCCACTCATGCGCAACATCCCTTCCCTGCGCTGCCAACGTGGCCCTGGACAGACCCGGCACCCAGGTAGAGGGGTCAGAAGGGATGGATGCCCACCATGCCCCCAGGGATACGCTGGGCATCTGCAGCCACGTGCCAGGGCTGGGCTGTGAGGCTGGAGCTGAACTGCCCTCACCAAGCTCCTCAGTGTCCCCAGCCCAGCCTGGTACAGCAGGGATGGGCTCCGGAGGCTGCGGGATTCTGCAGCTCAGGGCTGTGCACGCAGCTGGGGGCGTGGGAGCAAGGGTCCCCATGCTGGTGGGGGCTGAGCACGCCGGGCAGCAGCCAAGGCCAGAACTAATTAATGCAGCTCACTACAGCCGTTACACATTAACTCCCTTGTTTGTCCCATATTGCCCAGCAGGAGCCTCCTGCCAGCCCCCGGGGCCCAAAAGCACAGCAGCTGCACGCTTGCGCAGCCATGCTGGGCGCTGAACCCGTCTCTCGGACCCCCGTGAGCACCACAGAGCTGAGCCAGGACCATCCATTACAGGGCACCAGCGCCCGCAGCCTCAACGGTGCTGGGGCTCTGCCCAACAGCCGCAGGAGCCGCGGCAGCACTCATGAGCTACGCAACAGTTCGGTCAGAAAAAAGCACCTGCGTGCCTGTTTATTGGGGAAGAGCGGACACGGGGCAGCTCAGCCCACGGAGCGCGTGTTCTGCTGCCCTGCGGTGTCCTTCCTCCTGCGGGCTCCCGGTGCAGCCCAGCGCGGTGTCCCTGTCCCCATTCCCGGAGCTCGGCACCACTGCAGCAGCCAGAGCTCAGCATTGCCTGGACCTCAGCAGCGCTGGAGCTGCAGCGGCCGCAGGGCTGGGATGGACGTTTCAGGCATCCTGGAGCTGCTGGCTCCCCATGGCCCAAAGCCGCCAGGCTGCGGCCAGGCCACAGCAGCCACCACGCTGCCTGCTCCTGCCAGCCCGGGCAAAACCTCAGGATGGACCACGGCTCCAAGGAGAGCTGCGGCTTTTTGTGGTGCTTGGCCCCGGCCGGCACCATCCCCCTGCATGCACCGACCTACCTTGGGGAGGCAGCGGGAGCCCTGGTCCCAGAGGACGAGAGCGGCTGCGGGTTGCCCACAGCACTTTGGGTAGCATCCTGATGGAGTCTCCCAAAATCACTCCTAGGGGCTGCTTTTCAGAGGCTTTGAGGTGCTGAAATGAGAGCTGAGCTCCTCCGAAAACCTGACCCTGAGCACGAGACGTCCCAGGCATGAGGAGGGCAGGTCCTGCTGTGGCTGCAGAGCCCCTCCAAGCACGCGCTCGATGGCCGGACACAGGCTGCCCGCACCGGCGGGGACGGGGGCAGCGGCAGCCCCGTCCCCATCAGAGCCCACCGGGTGGCTGTGCCAGGCTGAGGTTGAGGAAGCCCCCGTAGTGGAAGGGGGGCA
>JANZLQ010000086.1:45475827-45486796 GCA_026212715.1 Elanus axillaris | reverse complement strand
CTGGGGGCCCTTCCTCTTGTCAGCAACACGCAGACTAAAGCAAATATCGTGGCTAAAGCCAGAAGGAGGAGGATGAGCAGGGTTTTCATGTGCATGCCTGCTGCTGGTCCTGAGGCATTCACAGCAGCTTTCAGAGCAGGGTTTCTAGCTGCTGCCTCTGTCAGTTTACGCTGCACTAGATGGATTAGTACGGAAAGTACAAAAGACTGGGAGAGGCTAGGGGAGGAGATCTGAAATTCGTGGTGACCAGAAAGGGCAGATCTCCTCTCTCAGCTGCAGCCTCCTCTGTCCTCCACAAGCAGTGCCCTGAAAGAACTAGCAGAGATGCAGGGTCAGTGACTCAGACAAGTTTCACGTAATTCTGTTACTTTTTCAGTCCAACCTAGCTTCCTGAGGCTGCCTGTAAAAACGAAGATCCTGTAGCCAGCCTGAGGTGGCTGGGACCACTGTGAGGCTCTGACAAGCTGGGAATTGTTGCCACACTGTAGAATTTCACCTCTTTGCAACTCACCAAATTTCCTTGTTTATCAGGCTGCTTCCCTGTAAACATTCTCCCTGGCAGCACGATTCCAAGCTTGAAGTTACTTTTAATTTTATTTTTTTTGAATCTTGCACATGGAAGCCTTTGCTGCAAACACATCCATCTGTGTAGTAGTAGAAAAACTTTGGCAGGCATGAAGAGATGTAGTTCAGGATGAGATTCAGGCCCCAATGCGCTGTGAACAACTAGCTCTTAGTTTGCACCTCTGAACAGCTATGAACTAATTAATCCCCCAGCATTCCACTGAAACGAGATCACACAGCTTTTGTCTCTGCCTCCAGTTCAGAGATAAACTGAGGTGCAGCTTCTGAGAAGTTCCCTCAAGGACAAAACCACCCCCAACCTGCATCATCCAAGCAGGCAGCCGATGGCAGTGCCTGCTATCACTGTGCTGCCAGGCTACCACTGCCCCAGCTGAGCGGCCACCTCCAGGATTTCTACCAAAGGTTGGGATAATTGCTCTCTGCCACCCCCACCGAAGGTCTCTGCTGGTCTCACAGCACTGTTGAAAGGCCTTGGCAGGATGAGGCAGCCAGACACCAGGACTTGGGGCTCCATCCTGCCACGCAGCAGATGCTTTGGGTAGACAAGACGCATCGCTTTAGATACTTTATCCCTGCCTGTCCCTGAGCTGGTGCTGAGAAGCACAAGGCATCCAAGAGAACCAGGGCTGGAGATTCAACCCAACATTTCCACTCCTGCTGCCAGCCTCACCTCACCTCACCCTGGCCTTCTCTTCCTCCTCCCGTCAGAGTTTCCTGGTGCAAGACGGCCCCCCTCAGCCTCAGCACTGCCTCCAGTTCTTCCTCTGCAGCGGATCTTGCCCTGGACTCAGTCCCTCTGCGGTCCACCGTCCGTGCTCACCAGACACCACACTGGTAAGCAGAAGGCCACGTTGCCATAGGACACGCTCCATTATCCTCACCACCACTGGCAGCCTCGGCCTTCTTTAGCCCAGGCTGCAGCTGTGCAGGCCGGGGACACGCACATCCACTCTGTGCCAGCACGCGTCATCTCTGCCTCACTGGCCGTTGCGCCAGCAAAGCCTGCGGAGCCACAGCAGTCAATTCACGTGGCCACTGTGCTAGAAGAAGGGCTCACTCTGTAGCACGGACACAAGCAAAGGGGAGAGACAGGACAGATGAGAAGAGAGCCTTGGCTACACGGGATGCAACAGCCACAGGTTTTGGAGGTACCCTGCTCTCATTGACTTTCAGTTGGCCTCCAGTGGCAGAATCAGATGCCCCTGAGTAGCCCCAAATTAAGCAAAGAAGCACTAACTTCCAAGTCAGTCTTTCAATCCATGAAGTCAACAAGGCTTTGAGGATTACCTATGTTTAGGCTTGAAAGAAAAATTCCCTTTTGGTGTAAGCCTAGAACACGCTATCTGTTTCACTCAGAGTGCAGAGAGGAAGCACTGTTACCCCAGTTAAGGTTTAGAGCAGAGCCAGAACATACCTCCTGCCTCCCAGGAATTTAACAAGTGTTCTGCTGCACAACGCACCTACACAGCTGAGCCGAGACTACTGCACGACCCTGCGAGGCTGCATGCAAAATGCTCACATTGACATTTCCTTAAAAAAGTACAAAAAGAGCAGATCGTTCAGTTTTGACTTCGCCTCTTGGTTTTGCATCCCAAGTCCCTAAAAGTCAAGGCACAGGCTGCAATTACAGATGGGTCATTTTCTAAGCAGCACAGCAACAGTTTAAGAGAACTGGATAAACTCCACAGGCCTTACTGCCCCACAAATCACAACTCAACCCTGCAGCTTTGCCTGGGAGATGTCCGAAAATAAAAGTGCGGGAACACTCTTAGTTCTGTGCACATTGGGTGTTCTGAAAAAAAGAGAAACCCTAACCTGTAATGACATCCCCATGACAAACCAACCCACAGCCCACACCCCAGATCTGCAGGATACAGATGACGCAAATGAAGCTTTGTGCGCTGTCTTTGCCCCACTACAGAATATGCGCCATAGATGCCATGTCTAATACCACATTATTTAATACTGCCCATTTCTGCTGTACTTTTCAAGCTGAGGACTTTTAAAGCCTATGAAAAGCACCATAAGAATCAGCCTGCACCTTCTGGGAGCTCTGTTTCAGAATAAACAGAACAGCCTAAAATCCATCTCCATCTTGCAGTAGAAATTTCAGGAAGCAGAGTAATTAACTGAGCCTGCACAGCCAGGAAACTGGTGTCAATACCTTACTAATGAAAAGCAATCGGGGATCTTTAAGGGCCACACATACCACTGAATTGCTTGTGTACCTTCTCCAAAAGAAGTCTGCAACAGCTTAAAGCTAACCTAGAATTTAAAAAATTACATGTCTCCCTAAAAGCAGCATAACTTGTTTATGACCTGTTTAGTGCACATACTTCTTCCCACAACTCAGCTCCTCAGTCCGATTAGCCCATCACCCTGCCCCACACCTAACATGGAGAATTCACATCCTACCAATGTTTATTTTGGTTAGCTACACAGTTGCTTTTAGATACTGCCCACCAGCACATCTTATATTTGCTAAATTGCCCATGTCTCCCAAACAAAGCAAGGAAGAGAAGAGTTCGCTGTTTTTCGCTTGCACAGAAAGGTAGAGGTGGCAAAAAACAGTCTCTGAAATTTATAGAAACCAAAACTAGAGACAGACAGCTTTTGGCTCAAGGAAACTTGGAGTCAGTGACTGCCAGACAGCTGGGTAAAGAGTACGGTACAGAAACCCCCTTGCCAACAATCCTGACACAGGCAAGTCTTAAGCATACCCCAAGCCAGACCTCAGACTCTGGAAAATTTGCACTCCCATTCTCTCATCTCATAGGGTCAGCTTGTGTAAAACAGAACAGTGGAAACGGATTGACCCTTACCCATGCCAGCTGCGTTTCTGGCAGTGTTTGCGTCTGCACACAACTGCTGTGCCTTTATTCTCCTCTCAAGGTTTTAACAGTCACTGCATATAAGCTGGGATGTCTCAAGAACCTGTGAATTAGAGCCGTGGCGGCACGCTGCCACTTCTCCTGGAGAGCAAAGCAGAAACCATTGCACTGAGACTGAGGGGTGAAGATCACAGACAATAAACTCTCCCCTGGCTCCTGCGGATGAACCACACTCCCTGCCAATACCCGCCAAGACAACTGTCCTGGATGTTCCGTCCTTCCACAGGACTGCTGGCACAGGCCTCCAGGGAGTTCAGTTTCTTCTGGCTGCAGTGAGGAGGAACCCCTCGTGCTGCGCCACATCGAGCCCTGCCAGCAACAGCCCCTCCTTTGAGCTCTGGCTCCAGCCGCCTCTGCCCCCAGTGACCCATTTCCAGCTTGACTCCCGCCTTCCCCAGAGCAGCTCGGGCACCTGCAGGACTTTCCCACACGGCAGGAAGCACCGTGGGGCAGAGGGCCCTGCGGGAGGCAGGAAGTTTCTGTCCGCAAGCGGCTGCTCCTGCTTCTCAGCAGCTGAAGATTTCGAGGCTGGACGTGCCAGTCAGGAGCCCTGGCCTGCGACAGCCGCTCCAGGGCCAGGCACTGGCCCCACCTAGCGGCACCCTGCCCTGGAGGGGTGGCTCCGGGACAGGATGCTCAGGGAACAGGAGTGCCACTGGAGAGGCCTCTGCACCGCAAGGCTGCAGTACAGCAGACACTGGGAGGAAGCACGAGAACAAGGACAATCCCCTGGGGAGAGCAGAGGACGCGTTGGCTGGGGGATTGCAGGGTGGCCTGCATTTCCTTCGGTACCAAGAGCGTAGCGGACCATGCACCAAACACACGCACCAGGTGTGGCCTCCAGGTGCCTGCCCCAGTGCTGCAGGCACCTGCTTGGCAGAGGTGCAGGAGCAGACACAGAGCAGGCTGCAGACCCTTTGAGAAACACCATGCAAATCTCTTGCATCTGTTTTAACCGAGATGGCCCAAGTCCCACATACTGGGCTGAGATGGGACAGATCACATTAAACCCAAGACCGTGGGCCCAACGTAACGCATACTAAAGGAACAGAAACAACCGACAAAGCAGTGCACAGCAGTTTACAACAGAGCCGAAGAGAGGAATGAGGAGAACACAGGGAAGGAGCAACTGGATGCAAGAAAGGCAGGACCAGAACAGACATTAACACTGCACAGCCTAAGAGCTCAGTATCACACACAAGGGGCTACCTTAAAAGAATTCCAAGTACCTTATTTTAATTTCTTGACATGGTAAAAGTTTACATACTTTCATCTGGCAAAGAGAGCCGAACAAATTAAAAGGAATCAATACAAAGAAACACAAGGGGAAGTGCTGCTCCCAGACAGCAGCTAGAACGCAGTTGGTTTGTTACTGAATATTTATTAGCGGGAAGACTAAGAGTTGACTTACTACAAACAACAACATAAGAGTCTATAGCAAGGGCCAGTGGCCCTTCACACTCTGGGCAAATCCCTGGGAAACCAGCAAGAGACAACATGGCTCTTAGATGTGGAAGCAGAAGAAACAAAAACAAAGTAAAAAAAAAAAAAAAAAAAAAGAAGGGGAGAAAGTTCATTCCATTTGTCACTGTTGTTACAATGAGGTTAACACAACTATTAAGGCTACTGCACAATAAGAATATACAGGTGTAACAGCGAGACCCAGGAAACAGCGAGGTTCCTGAAACAAATGATTTAATGTTCCCTGAACAGGGTACTTAAGTAGAAATACTATAAATAAGAAAATTCTGGAGCCTGCAGCGTTATGGGCCCACTTGCCACACACAAAAACTGACGCAACACAACCAGTCATTTCCAAAGGGGTTTGTAATGGACCATGAAACGTTCCGGCAGCTTAAGGGAGTCACCGGGCACACAAGCGTGCCCTTTGCAGGGGAAAGACTACAAGGTCTGCCATGGTACCAGGTGGGTATCGGCCACCCTCACCCCCAAGCACCAGCTGTCACAGCTGGCCTGCTCTGCCCGGGCAGTGGGGAGCACTGCCAGGAGACAGCGGGTCTCAGCCTGACCATGTGCGGAAACTATCAGGACTTTAGTATCGGGGACCTCCGGCCCCTCCCTTCTCTCAGCCTGGGCAAAAGCATCTCATGCTGAAGGGGCACTAGGACATATGTGAAGTAACATTGGTGTTAGCCAAGAAAGTGGCTCTAATCAAATCACAAACAGGAGCAGAAGTCACCTGAGCTCACGACCAGCCAGGACAGCAACCAGCCCTAGTTTTCAAGCACCACCTCGCACTCTGCACTGATCTAGCCAGAACTGACAAGGCAGAGACAGATGGGGCAGGCTCTGAGTCAGAAGAGAGTCAGAAAAGGAGTGCAGACCGCTCAGCAGCACTGGAGCATGGCTGCTGCCACCAGCCCAGAAGGGGCAGGTTCCCCTGTCTTTGCAACGGGTCAGTGCAGAGCACCAGCAGCAGAAGGGCCCAGCTACAGCCAGCAGTGAAGAGAGCAAGCTTCTCCACCACTGCACCACCACCTGGGCTTGCTCTCGTGCTGAAGACTGTCTGCCCCATTCCCAGAGACCCCAGTGAAGCCTCCAGCCAAGAGATGGGACAGGACAAGGGCTTGGTCTCTAATATGGTTCCTACTCAGGTAGGAAGAAAGGCATGAAGGAATGTTCCTGCCTGGCTGGTGCTCTCACTCTGCAGTAGCCTCTAGGGCACCCCAAAGCAGCACGGCATTCTCAATACCAGTTACTAGAGGGAGGGAGAGCTCCTGAGACCTGAACAAAACCAATCACAAAACTAGGTGAGAATTTCTTTAGAGTTTAACTAAGAATGCGATACTATTTCCAGCCAGTTTCCCATCTCGATAGTCACGTAACAAACCAAGGCAATGACGGTCTTTAGTTGACTGAACAGTTCTCAAGTTCAAACGTTGACACTTAATAGAGGGTCTCAGCATTGCTGCTCCGAGGTCTCTTTATCTTCTCAATGTTTTTAAGGATCATGTCATGCAAAGTGACCTGCAAAAAGGGAGAACAGGACTCAGACAAGAAGGGTGAAGTCATCCAGTGTTCAGCTTTCACAATGAGCACTGGTTAAAACAGCAGCACAGCTCACCTTGGCACTACCCTCAACCCCTGCGTGCAATCCCACACCTAGTTAAGATATGGGCTTCTTTCAGCCAGACTTTACAGAAGCCACTGCATGTAACACCACAGAGAGATTTCTTTACAGACCCCAGGAATGGCTTATACTGCATGAAGAGTTTAGGATCACAGGTTCCCACAGAGGTGGAAGGAAAATTTTGTGCTAGACTCCCGTGAACACTCAGTTGGAAACACCTGTGCCTCTAGATAGTGGAGGGGCAACAGTCGGCTCTTCTGGTTAGAGCCAGAGCAGGGACAAGAGGCTACTTGCCAGGACTAGGCGTGCTCATAGAGAAAGGGGGGAGCAGCTGCTGTGCAAGGAGCCAGTGCGAGCTCCGGTTTTCACTTACGTATTGATTCCTCAGCTCTGAAATGATCAGGCGCAGACTAATGTACTCCTTCTCATCAATCTCTGTCACTGTGCGGCGGTAGTCCTCCTACAGAGAGCGGACACATGGCTGAGCGGCCTGAGCTCAGCTGTGCCTCCAATACACCAAGTGAAGGTCCTACCTTTTACAAAGGAATCCCCCCTTCAGCTTGCTCTCCTCTAATGCAGATGTCCTGCATCCTTGTACAAACCCCTCTTCCGCCCCCCACCAGGACCCTCAGCTCAAAAAGGGCAGTGATGAAGGGGCCCAAAGAGTCCCAAAAAGCAGCAGCACGTAACATGTAAACCTCCACTTCCCCGTTTACTTACCACATGAGGGTACTTAGCTATTTTGGAAACCAACTTTGCTCTTGTGATATAATATCTGGTAAGAAAAGGGAGATATCAAAGGTCAGATAAATAGCAGCAAGATTTTTTTCAGGCCCAAGCTGCCCTAGAAAAGCTGGGGGACCTTCCCCAAGCACTGTACTTTTCCCAAGGGGATCCTGAAAACGAGGTCTGTTCTTGCACACCTACCTAGAAATCTGGTCCAGGTAGGATGCTGCCTCACTCTCCACAGTTCGAAGCTCGGCAACTGTTTCCTCCTGCAGGGAAGACAAGGAAACCATTAGTTTCATGAGACTGCAGCTGGCCTTCAGGGCCCTGAAAGCGACACTTCTCAGCAGTGCCATGTCAAGCTCAGGTTTAGGTTTTAAAACCTAAACCAACCCCATGACTGCAGTTGCTGGATACCATCACATGAAAGATTTAGAGGAACCCGAGAGATCCGTGTCCCTGAAGTACAGCTCTCTCCTACAGCAGGGCACAGAGCCAGTGGTGCCTCACCTGAATAGAAACACCAAAGTTGTTTCCATCTTCTATCCTGGGGATGAGAAGCTGCACCCACATTTTGACCTGCGGTGGAGCAATCACAACACTGAACAATGCCAACATCTCCACAGAGACCTCTCTCAAAAGTTTTACCAAAAGCCCCCCAGAACCCTGCCTTTGCCACACAGTTCTTGATAAACTCCTGCAGGTCCTTCACGCTCACGCAACACTTGTGAGGAGATCATTTCCCATATGGCTGGGATGCCACACAAGACAGCACAAGCACAGCTTTCCCATGGGAAGCTCTCCTGACTGTGCCACAGAAGCTCTCAGCAGGGGTCTGTGACTGTGCAAAAGGACGGTGAAGAAAACCCTCAAGGATGGAGCCGGTATAACAGACACGATCCTCCTTCAGGAGGCGAACTGCAGAGCTCCCCGAGGGCTCAGAAAAACATTATTTCCCTACACCTAATTCCTAGCCACTTTTAGACACTGCAGTACGAATCCTGCCTTTCCTCTTCTACAGAATACAGAGGGGCCTGCTTCTTCCACTCAGAGCAGCTTTGCCTCTCCAGGAACAAAAGCATCCCACTGTCTCCACTTGCTCCAGTGCTCATACCCACCGTATTACACTTCTCAATAAGCAGCCTGATTTCTGGTTTCACTTTCTCAATGATGTCCACCAGCTGCTGGTTGCTCTTCAGCATCCCATTGGGCATCACAAACACTTTGGTACCTAGCGGCAGAGGAGAAAAACACCTCGCATCAGTGACACATAGGAACAGATGTGCCAGAGGATCAGACCGAAGGTCCACCTGAGCGTCTTATCTCCCACAAGGGCTAGTAGTGGACACTGAGCCAGGCTACAGCTAACCTGTGGGGAAGGGGAAATTTGACATGGGATAACAGCAGTTACCACAAAGGAAGGAAGGAAAAGAGAAAACACGGAGCGGAGACGAGAGCTGAAGAACTCTAGGCTGCTGAGGCTGGGCACAAAGGATTTTCCCGATGCACGTGCACGAGCCATTTCTGCCTCAGCTTAATCCAAAGCCTGGTATCTTCCTCCAGACAAGGAGAGCTTTCAGCACAGAGTCACAGGGAGATCTGCCACCCCTGCCAGCAGGCCAAGCTCAAGCCAGTACTACTTATGTCTATCAGAGTAGTCCTAATTATGCCTCTAAGAGCTGGAACCTGACTCCTCCACAACAGAACATCCATGGCTCTGGCTCTGAGAGGTTGTGGGGAGAGGCCTGCATAAGCAGCAGCTGCTGTCAGGACAGGGCAAGTGGGGTTCACATGACTTCATACCCCTAAGGCATCGTGCACTGGTTCAGGGGGCAGGCAGCAACACAAGAGACTCGGGGACTCTTACCCTGAAAGGTCTCTTCACGGTCTTCCAGCTTCCTCTTTTTCATATTTGGCTAAAATATACAAAATGTTTTACTCACAAACTAGTCGTAAGTTTTAACAGTGTTGCAAAGGAAATAAGGAAAACTTTAGAGCCTCTGCTGCGCTCCTGGATTCTAAGCATCCTTCTTTAAAAACAAAGGAGGACTGCAGAGCACAGCGTTACCTCCAGCAGACTTCCCAGGCCTGAGAGGCCAATTCCTAAAAGCCTTTCGAAGAGCCATAGCCTGTTATTAAACAAGAATATCCTACTCCAGCACAGAGCAAGCCATACAGCTTTAATTAACAGAAGCAGGGATCACAGCAGCCAAAAGAGTAACCTTACCCCATCCAGTCCATCATGGCTGTTCGTAAGAAGAATTGGGTCAGGCACTGGGAGGTTCATGTCCGAATGGATCTGAGTGAGATCATGAATATTCAGGATAGGCTCCTGGAAAATAAAGCAGATTTGTTATTTAATTATGAACTAACAAGTTCTGTCACTCCAAACACAATGAAAAGACAAAAGATTCAGACCTCCCTCTTATCCAACTATAAAATAAGAATGAATGGGGAAAAAAGTCTAACAATAGGCCTGTGACGAGACCTCCCTCCACCCAAGAGCAGCATGCCAGCTCCAGACTGTGATCAAAGCTATCAAGTGTCTGCAATGCTGGACTCCCTGTGAGACTACAGTATCACAAAAGACAGCTCAAAGTTGCCAAATATGTAAGAAAGATAAATGTGACTTTCACACACAGAAAACTCAAAAGAAAGCACGCCCTTCTAGAGCTAACAGCACTCAAACGCATGCAAGCAACTGAGCCACTACTTCATATCTTTGTAACAAGGTGAAATACAGAACAAAATACACAGGACAAGACCCGCCATGTCGCTTTCGACATATGGCTTGAAAATGAAAGAGGATACAGCAGACAACATACACCTTACCTTAAGGAACCCATCGAGTTCTAACAGCTTCTTTGGGAAAAAGTTTGCCACCAGGTCTTCAGCCTGAAAGAAAGAAAGAACAGATGATGACATGGAACAATGCTGTGAGGTTCCCACTAGCAGGCAAGAACACCAGGGAAATCAACTGTCCAAAGGCAGGAAACAGGAGAGAACACAAGTTCTGCCTGCTGCCAAGCGTCACGCTAAGCCAAGGTGAGAAGATGCCAGGAGACCCAGAAGGCTACATAACCTCACTCCAGTTGGTGACTGACACCCTGAGCGCTGCTAAGCTTCCAGGAGAGGCTCAAATCGCAACCAGGTCTGTCAGAAAGACATGGCCAAACAGCCTCTTTCCTGTCCTGCGACGCTCTGGGCCAGCAGCAGAGGGATACCCACCTCGCTTGTGATCCGCTCCCTGAAGGAGTCAACCTGCGGAAGGAAAAAAAACCCAACAGTTCAGACTCACTCTCAAAAAGCAGGGCTCAGCGCAAGCCAAGCACTGCGCCCCGCGGCTGTGGAGTTCAGCTACGGCCTGAACGCAGGCTCTCTCCAGGTACAGCTCTCGTCCTCGCAGGAAATGCCCGAGGACTGGAAGGGCCTACAAACACCGAGCAGCAGCTGCCCGTCCGCCTCGCCTGCACGGGCTGGACTCGGAAGGACACTCCGGAAGCGCGAGGGAAGGCGCAGAGCGATGGCGGGGAACGGCGAGCCGAGCAGCTCCCGCCGGGCTGGCCGCGGCCCGGGGCGTGGGGCGGAAGAGCCGCTCGGCCGCACACGCCCAGCCCGCACCGGGGCCAGCGGCCACCCTTCGCCAGGGAGCAGCCGCCCGGGGGCGGCCGCGGGG
>JANZLQ010000086.1:45460154-45474798 GCA_026212715.1 Elanus axillaris | reverse complement strand
CAGGTGACCGCGTCCCCGTGCCCCGCAGGAAGCCTTCGCCGAGAACCGGCAGGATGGCGTCTCCAGGAGGTTCATCCCGCCAGCCAGGTACGGCCGCCGCCGCGCTCCTGCCAGGCCCGAGCCGGCACCGAGGGGCTGCCCGGGGAAGGGCCCCCCTCCGCGGGGCACCGCCGCTGCCGGCAGAGCGCTCGTTAGCGCTGCACTTCACGGCCCGTTTGCGTGACCCCCTTAGAGCTTCCCCCGAGGGATCCCTCTCCGCAGCACATAAACTCGCGGTATTTGGGACGCTGGTTATTAGCTGCGGGTTAACCCAAAGGGCTGTCCCCATAGAGCTCCTCTCAAACACAGGCTCCCCGGCCCATCTGCAAGTACGTCTTGTGTGTTCTTCATTTCTGACTCTTGAGCTAGTCTCAAATTGAAGTCTAGCACTAGACCCGGCTCCCCTAGGCCCTCGGCACTCAACTGTCAATAAAATTCTTTCCAAGAATGATGTCAACAGAAAGCGCCAACAGTTTCACGCTGATTGGAGAGGCATCAGATGGCGGCACTATGGAAAACCTCAGCCGGAGACTGAAGGCAAGTTTTACATGATCTGGTAAGCTCACTAGATGCTCTCCAAGATTGAACTGCAAAGTTTCCCATAGCACTGGCCTCCCAGTATTTTTGTGGGTGAGTAGTTCAGTAAAACTGGCTTATTTTAAATCAATATTTGACCTACAAAAAATACTGTGCTAATTGAAGAAGCACAAGCCCGTCTGTTGGAAACCAGCCGGCTGCTGCCCGTGGCTTCACCTGAGCTAACGGTGAGCTCTTCCTGCAGGTCACTGGCGACCTCTTTGACATTATGTCTGGGCAGACAGATGTGGATCACCCTCTGTGTGAGGAATGCACAGACACTCTGCTAGACCAACTAGACACCCAGCTTAACATCACAGAGAACGAGTGCCAGAACTACAAGTGAGTGATCCGCAGGTGATCTGAGACCGAGTTGCTTTAGCTTCAAGCCTAGGGAAAGAATACAGCCTTGATCTGGCTTTCCGTGATCACTAAGAGATGTCGCGACTTCAGCGCTTGGGGTTTTCTTTGTCTGATTGAGATGAAAAATTTTGAGGGTCCTGTGCTACACAGCTTCGCCAGCTGAAGTCTGTGAGCCCACTGGAACAACTGACACCACCTGCCCGCAGCACCTGCGTGGCAGTGTTCCTGTGCGATCAAGGGCTTCGCAGAGATGGTTACTGACAGGCAGCAACAGACCCTGGGTCACCATCTCGATCCCCTGTTCTCCTGTGTGTGTTCCTGACTCACAATGCAGGATCAACGCAGAGAGCTCAGGATTAACGAGAGGTGCACGTGAGATCAGAGCCCCTGTTTGCATTTCTGCTCATGTGCGCAGGCTGTTGCAGAACCAGGGACTGTTGGCGGGGGGTTTCCCAGGATCCTTCTTTTGGTAATCCTGTCACTCTCCTTTAGGAGATGTCTGGAGATACTGGAACAAATGAATGAGGATGATAAGGAGAAACTGCAAACAGAACTGAAAGAACTTGCACTGGAGGAAGAGCAACTGATTCAGGAGCTAGAGGACGTTGAGAAGAACCGCAAGATTGTGGCTGAAGACTTTGAGAGAGTCAGAGCAGAGGCAGAGCGGCTGGAGCAGGAAGAAGCTCAGTGAGTGAACTAGAACTGCAGGTTATACCTGGGTTTTTAGGTAACAGATAAATGAGATTATAATGTGGAGAAACCTGTAAATAATGCCCAAATATGAGTGGCTTGTTCTTTGCAAAACTGAAGTTGGCTAGACCAAAAAAAAACTAGTATACCATGTGAGCCATTGCTTTTCTGTAAAAGCCTGTACTTAGCATTTCTCATCTTGCTTTTATTAAAAGGTATCAGAAAGAATACTGCGAATTCAAGAGGCAACAACTAGAGCTAGATGATGAGCTGAAAAGTGTGGACAACCAAATGCGCTATGCCCAGATGCAGCTGGATAAATTAAAGAAAACCAACGTGTTCAATGCAACCTTTCACATCTGGTAATGTAGACGCTGGAATATTACATCAGTTTGCTAAGAATCTGCAACGTAGAGGTGTTAAAGTAATACTGCATTTGAGAGGAAAAGTGCTAGTAAAGTTACAGTTACCCCACAACAAAGCAACTGGTCACGGTTCCCAGCAGCGTCAGCTGAGGAGGTTTGCAACGCTGTGCAGATGTCACAGTAGACTGTGAAATGGCTCTTTCACTAACCTTGTTAACAAACTGGGACCTACTCTGCTAGCCAACATTAACATCAGGCATTACAGAACAGGTAGCTCAGGGGGTTTGGGTATTTGGTTGGGTTTTTTTTGTTGTGTTTGTTTTTTTTTTTTTAACTCTGTCAAAATACCAACCACTTGTTCTCTTCTTATATATACACTGTTTAACCAGAGCCCCCAGACCCTCCTTTTGCTTGGTTAGCAGCGTGCATTCTGTAACTGTTAGGTTTGCATGCTAGAAGCTGTTTCTGCCCCATTGCACTTATTTATAATTCCTCTTATTGCAGGCACAGTGGTCAGTTTGGCACGATAAATAACTTCAGACTTGGCCGTCTCCCCAGTGTTCCTGTAGAATGGAATGAGATCAATGCTGCCTGGGGGCAGACTGTGCTGTTGCTACATGCCCTTGCTAACAAAATGGGCCTGAAGTTTCAAAGGTATATGCAATATAATACACACTTCATTTATGACCTGGATAAAGACAGTTAGACTCACCTGCCTCTGAATTGTATCTCCTTTTAGATACCGTCTTGTACCATATGGCAACCACTCATATTTAGAGTCCCTCACAGACAAATCAAAGGTAAGAGATCCTACACAAGTCGGAGGACGCTGACCTTGAATGCCACAGAGCCCTGGTCACGCTGGGGGATGCAGAAGACAAGCTCAGCTCTATGAATTTATGGTACAGGAGAGCTAGCTGCCCTGACTTCTCCAACATAATAATCTCACTCCATATCCTGTATCAAGCCACTTGTTCTGCTGCCCAGTAGCATTAAAACCAACTCTACACTGCAGCTGGCCAGAGGAAGATAGCATGATTTGGGATGATTGTTCGTGATTAGGAACCCAAGCCTGCATGCAGTAGGCACTTACCACAAAACAAGTCATGCTTCTGTGCCATAAACCATTTCTAAGCATCCTATGACAAATTTAAGCCTGACACAACACTAAAGAGCTGCAATGACCATATTTAAATGGAGTGCCTGGGGTACCTGAAATGAATCTCTTTTCCAGGAGCTCCCCTTGTACTGTTCTGGAGGCCTAAGGTTCTTCTGGGACAATAAGTTTGATCATGCAATGGTGGCTTTCCTGGACTGTGTGCAGCAATTTAAAGAAGAAGTGGAAAAAGGCGAAACTCGGTTTTGCTTGCCGTATAGGTGAGTGTTGCTATGTGACATATCTAATTAACACCTTCCCTGCTGTCCTGAACAGCACTAACTAACCTCTGGACCAGTCTACAGCACTGCTTGCTGTTTCAGTCCTGTCTCTCTGGAATCATCCAATCCAAAACTAGTTCCTCAGGTGAAGACCTGAGGCTTGCTAGATTTCCTTTAAAAACAAAGTATTCTTATATAGAGTAATATGAATGTCAGATTTATATTTTAGTACTTGACATCATACTGTGATTAAATGCTTGCAATAGTAATGCACTAATAAAACTTTGTGTGTGATACAGGATGGACGTGGAGAAAGGAAAGATTGAAGATACAGGTGGCAGTGGTGGATCTTACTCTATTAAAACACAATTTAACTCTGAGGAGCAATGGACAAAAGCACTAAAATTCATGTTAACTAACCTGAAGTGGGGTCTTGCCTGGGTCTCATCCCAATTCTATAACAAATAACCACGTAAAGAACTTGTCCTGGCAGCTGTAGAGTGTCTGCATTTCGTTGGAGAAAGTCAAATTAAGATGTCTCTTAATATTAACCAGTACAAAATGTTTACAATACCAAAAATCCACAAGACACTTTATTTAAAATACCATTATTACAAGTAGTATATAGAAAAGCAATATGTAAAGTTATATCATTGAGCTGAACAGAATAAAAAAAAATCAGCTATTAAATAGATGCTAAACTGGTACTTTTGGGGTTTGTAGATACCTGTATAAATTACTGTTGAACTTCAAAACACCAGTGAGTTTGATACAACTCTGTTACGGCTTAACACACAGGTTAGAAAAACAAAATGTTACAAACACAGGGAATAAAAAGGAAGAACTCACTGAAGCTCTGCTTGGTCATTAAAGAGTAACTACAGTTTGAAATAAAGTATTTTCTAAGTCTTATCAGCACTTCTGTGTGTCACTGAACTTAAGGTTTGATCCTGTTTAAAATACTGTTAGCTATGATGATATTAACTACTAGTAATACTTCCTGCAGCCTGTTCTTGCACAGAGGTGCACTGAATAAATAATAAAACACTATTCTACACAAAGAGTGCTTTCATCTAGCATATGCCAGGCACAGCATAAAACAGCCCCAGGCACTTACAGGGATGTGCTGAACAGGCACCTGCTGTTGTGACAATTGCATTGCTTTCAGAACTGGTGGGGTTCTGTACTTTTCACAGCACTGTTCCAGTAGCTGGCTGCTATAAGGTAAGAGCAAACAGGCTCTGAGCACTGGCAAAGAAGGAACACAGTGACAAGCAGCCTGGCTGCAGCAGGCTACCCAACACAGTAATTTTTCAAAAAGCAGCAAGTGGAGAAAGAAAGTACAGCTCTGTTTGTAACAACTGGGCACACGAGCTACTTTTAGCCAAACTGATCACCAAGCAGAATACCATGCACATTAATGCCTTTTCAAAACATGACTCTTAGAGTTATCTCTTTATTCAAAGGAAACTTCTATTATTAACTTAGAAGATGTAGTTCTTACAGGAATTTTTTTGGTGCTGAAAGAGGTATTTCTAAGTGCTACTTTCCTCCTGGGTGCCTCCCATCACAGCATTAGTGCATTGCCTGAAAGGATGAGCTTTTCTAGTTAACATGTAACACAAAAAATGTTACAGAACACCTGGTGTTAAAGTAAACCCAAACTGCGTTAGGTCCCCTGTGCAGTATCACAGAAGATGGACTATTACCAGCAGCCTAACAGTTTGCTACTGATAAGCTAGCAACTGGCCGTAGGAGATAGTTCTATTTAAGAAGCATAATTCTGTTCTCTGGAGCTTTTGTTCCACAGTTCCTATAGCGCTGCTTCGGAGTGGTACTGCCAGTGATGTGTTTTAGTACTGCATAAGAAAATTCTAAGATACTTTGTGAAGTAATGCCAGTGATACAGTTTAAATGCTCCACAACCTTAAAAAAAACAACAAAAAACCCACCTTACTTACAGCGCCTTAAGAGACATTAGTTTACAGACATACTTCTTCATCCTCCAAATCTAATGAGAATAATAGTGCTCTGTGGGTGCACATCAACAAAAGTTGAAGCCTCTCAGTATGTTTTTTCATTTGGTTGGGGTTTTTTTTTTTGTTTACTTGCTTGCTTTGTGGTGGGTTTATTTATTTTAATTTTTTTAAATTTAATTGCTTCTACTAAAGAAGTAAAATGAAAAAGCTACTATCTGTAATAGGTTGTTTGTTACAGTATTCAGTAGCAGTTTGGGCAGAAAGTTGTCCCATGGGATTGCTTCTCCAGCTGTCAATGAAACTATGTCTGCAGGGATTTGTTCTGGCTGTAAGGAAGCTGAAGCATGAGGATACACTCACACTAGCACAAGCCTGCAGAATTGCCCGTGTACCCTCATAACGCTTTTAGAAAAGTATACGCTTCCTGCTAAAAAGCCTGAAAGGTGTCACCTCCCTCACACTACTCCCAGTAGAGTCCACCTGTGTTCTTGCTGTGCTTAAACCTATAAACAACCTTCACATTTTTTTCATGTAGAGCTAATGTGTTTAGAGGCGACTGTACCTGCTTCCAGTGCCCAGGGTTTAGTATGAACACGCTTGTGCTGATGATTCCAACAGCCAAGAGCATGAAATCTTCCTTTACTGTCAAAAACTTCGCTCTGCAGAATTAAAAGTGTCTTTTGGTGTAAAATTATGCTAGCTTTAAGTTCAAAAGCACCTACTTCTGTCATCGCTATACAGCCTACAGACATGTTAGCTTATTCGACCTTTCAGTCCAAATAAAGCCTGATACTTTTAACTTTAATTGGTAGTGCTAAAGCTGTATTTCTACGAGTAAGTTAACCACTTTACTAGCTTGCCCCTAAAGCAAATGTGGTGAAGCATGTTGCTTTGAACTGGTTTGTTAAGATCAATAAAGCTGAAAGCCCCCAAAATTAAATTTTTTTTCAAACATGCCCCAAAATGGCATAATGGGAATTACACTACTATTTCTTAGGGTTTTTAAGGGTTTTAATTTCAAATAGTTATTTTAAGCAATAGTCACGCAAGCTACTTACACCTGCAGTTTGCTCGGTGTTGAATTTTCAATGGCAATCTTCAACAAAGTGTCATAGATGGTATCTCTTGTAAGATAGGAGAAGTCTAGTAGTTGCATACACATCTGATGTAATGGTTTATCAGGAAGCAGGCAGCCATTGTGTCCTAGCACAGAGATCATACATAATCAGCCATGCATTTTGAGTCATTAAACCGAATTAGAAAGAAGTGCTAATTACTGTAAGCAGGGATGAAGATTTCTGGTGACAACTGCCCTTTGTTTCTGAATGCCACAGGCCTTCTCATGCCATAGGCTTTCTCAATCTCAGTATAATTTCACTCATTCTGAAATTCAGGTTGTCAGACCTGGGCAAAAAAAATGGTAAGTTATTGTAGAAAATGTGGCCTTACACTAGGTTTTGGGGGGGTTTACACTCTTAATCTTTTACTGAATGAGTCACAACTGGCTGTCCAACAACATTCATCAGATTCTACTAAGGACAAAGTTCTCATCCAAAAAGTAAAGCCCTGCACAATCTGAAGAGTTTCACATGCCATCACAGTATGCAAAAAATGTATGAGATGTTTTGGTTCAGATCAGCAATAGCTCTATTACACTTTTAAAAAAATTCTTTCCCATTCTGTCCTATTAATACTCCTACCTAAAACCTCTAAAAGCAATTCCACATAAGCCAAAGGAGTTGACATGTTGATCTGGAAGTGCAGAGTTTTTAAAACAGCGAGCTCCGACTCAAGCAATTCCTGTTTAGTGTATGAGTATTTTAAGGACTGCAGGAATTTTAAAGCTGTATCACTGTTAACTATCTGAAGAGGGGGAAAAAAAAAAAGACAAATTATTTTCTAGGCAAGAAGGCACTTGCTAAGAACAAAGGATTTTCTTGTTTTACTCTTCCCACTGAATTTAAGCATAAGCCACTGCAGTGGTGATGCTGCCCACTAACCCAGCTCTCTAACTCGTCTTTTAAGCTGGCATGAGAAATCCAGCTTGGACCTTCTTCCCCACAGGTTTCCTCTACTCCACAAACATTCCCCAGACAGGGGTGAACCCTCTGTGGCCATACAATTTTTGACAACCACAGGCCGAGTTCTCCCCACTACCTGTACTTTTTTCCCCTTAGTACTGGGAACATTTCCTGACAAATTGTTACTTGATGAGTGACAACTAACGTGCCCTAAATGGAAGGGATTTAGGTCTACATTTCAATATCCTTTGCATTTCATTATCGCTATTGTCTTTCAAAGAGGAAATCTATTTTTTAAGAGAAATTCATATACTACATAATTTACTACACTGCTAAATAATGGTATAAGAAAAGGTTTAGCTGGCTTACGTTATAGTGTAAGGAAAGTTTGCTTGCAAGCTGGATGCACGACACAAGTCGCAGGACAAACGTGTCATATATCTGATCTTTCAGAGAGCTCCCTTGTCCTTGTTCACGACTTTTAACGTTCTCTTTTGAGGACTTACAGATGTGTTCTACTTGCTTGATCATAAACCTACAAAACCCACAATTGCAAAGAAAACAGTTCTCTTCTGCTAAGAAAATCAATTCTGCACGTACTCAGAATATACGGATAGCTATTAATTTGAATTAAATGAGTAAAGAGCCAAAGCCCTAGACACGCAAAAAGCCATTATGCAGGGTATAGAGCATGCACAGTGTAACCACGTGAAAGAAATGAGAAATGCACCAAGCATTCAGGACATTTATTACCTTTCAAGTAACTCCACTGCTTGGTACCTTGCCGATTGGTCCAAGTGCCATTTTTCCGACAAAAGGAATATAAATTCTGCAAAAAAAGTGCAAGAGTCATTCATGTCAGTCAACTGAAGCTAATTATACAGCTGTTAACCACCTCAAGAGTTAGCTGTAGTTGAGGAAAGGAGCCTCACCCACGACCTGGGTCTCTTTAAAGCATCCGGCCCAATCTGACAGTTCACACAGGTACCGTTCGTTTTCCGTGGCCAAATGGATCAGCATATCCTCAATAACCTCAGGAGCGACCTCACCGAAGAGGGGGCCTAGGTCACAGCACCGGGATGCCGCCTGCACCTGGGACCCCATTTAGCGGTTCAGCTCAGGAGCCTTAAGGATGACAATTCCTTCAACGGCACCCCAGCGCTTCACCCCCACCGGCGGGGAGGGGTCCCGGGGCCCAAGAGGCGCACCCGAGCAGCCGCAGCCCCTCAGCGACGAGGCCGCTCCCGGGACGGGGCCGCCAGGGCCCCACCTCGGCGCCTTCCCGGTCACGGGGCCCCGACCGGCCAATCAGAGCGCGCCTCCGCCGCGCGCCAGGCCTCAGCCAACCGCTCGACGCCTCGCTCCCGCCGCCGCTGCGCTAGCGAGGCTGCGTCACCCGCGCCCTTCCGATTGGATGCGCCCTCCCGCCCCGCCCCGCTTCCGCTCCTTGCCGGATGTGACGTTGCTGCGCTGTGCGGCAGCGGGAAAGATGGCGGCGCCGCGGGAGCCGGGTGGGGAGGCGGTGTTCGCGCGGCGCATCGACCCGGCACGAGAGCCGGGGCTCAGCCCCGAGCAGCGCCTTCTCATGGCGCAGGTGGAGCGCGCCCAGCAACAGCGCGCTCTGCAGCGGCGGCTCCGCGGCCGCAACGCGCTGCTGGCGCTCGGCATCGGCGCGGTGGCGTTTGGCATCTGTATCCTCCGGGGCCAGGCCGGGCCGGGGCGGGGCCGGGGGGGAAGGGTCGCGCCGGGGTCGCGCCCGCTCTTTTCCTTAACACCCTCCTCCAGACGGCTACACCTTCTACTCCGTGTCGCAGGAACGGTTCCTGGACGAGCTGGAGCAGGAGGCGGAGGCGGCGCGGGCACGGGCTCAGGCGCGGGCCGAGAGCGCAGCGAGCTGAGCACGGAGGGCCCAGCCCAGCCCCGGTAAACCCCGTGGGTGTGCTGCAGCCCCCGCGGGGCAGGACGGGCCTCGAGCCCAGGGGATGGGCCTGGCCCTAAGCACGGGGCAGCTGCCTTTACGAGCGTCTGGGACTGCACGGCGTTGAGTGCGCTGGGGGGGGCTCCCCAGCAGGCAGGGCTTCCTTCCCTGCAGGTAGGCACCTTTCTCCTGGAGAGCGGACACAGTCTTTGCTAGGAATTTGTTCCTGTGAAGGGCAGGGGTGCCCAGCTGCCCATCGCTTTCCACAATAAACACCCTGTCTGGAGATTGTGTCAGCGCCTGTTGTTAAAGCAGCTGGTGGCTAGAGTCCAGCTCAGGATCTTACCACCTGCTCAGGTGTCTGCTGAGATAAAACAACTTTCTGTTTTGCTCTTTATCATCTTACTCAGTTTGCACTCTTATCATGAGCCAACAGCAAGGACAGTGCCCACAAGTCCCACTGGACAGACACAGACGGATCCCATTTGTATTTAATTTATATTTATGAAAACATTTTCCAGACATCAGTTTGTAACAAAGTGCACCCGCTGCCGTTCCTGGTGCACCAGCTCCATCACCTAATGGGCCCAACGGAGGCTTCTTGCTGCTCCGCAGCCAGCTCATTCTGGGCTGCGCAGAATGAGATGAGGGTGGCAGCAAGCAGGGCAGCCCCAGGTCAGGGGGCTCAGCCCCCACTTGTGTTGTCCCATGCAGGGAGCAGGGCTGGAGCAGCCCCAGGGCAGAGCTGGAGGACAGCGTGGTGGCAGGGGTGGGGATGTATCGTGGCTGGGACACAGTGGGAGGGTGGTTCTGCTTGGGGCAGGGTGCCGGCAGGGCCCAGATGTGCCTGCGTGGGTTCAGCACGGAGTAAAACCATGAAGGATGGTGGTGCCTTGCATGTGTCCTGCGGCTGGGGTCAGGCTTGAGCAAATGGGCTGGGAACAGCAGGGAGGGGGCCAGGGGGCATGAGGAGGGAGGAGATGGGAGGACAAGCATGGGACAGGCCTGCCCTCTCTCTGATACAGAGGCAGCAGGTATCCTGCTGTGGGTGCATGGCCAAGCGGTACAGGGGCCAAGGTAGGGGCCGGGCACCCAGCTGGCTCAGCCCGAGGGCAGTGGCTGCCCCCAGGGCTGGCACCGTCCTCCGGGGAGGCACAGGGGCTCTCACCTGCCCCCGGGGCAGCAGGCACTTGGTTGAGGTAGTTCATGAGGTCACTCCTGGCCAGCTGGCTACTGGGGAGAGAAACAGCGGTGAGCCAGGTAGTGCTGGGAGCGCCGTGGGGACACCAGCAGTGGGATCAGGCCCCTGCCCCTTCCTTACCATCCGGCTGAAGTCATCAGCGAAGGTCACGCCCTTGCTCAGTCGCTGCTCCTGGGAGCCGGTGCTGCTGCCGCTCAGCGAGTTTCGGCGCATGATGCCTGCTGGGACAGACCGGCCCTGAGCAGGGAGTACTGACAGGGGCGCAGACACATGCCCCTCGTGGGCCCAAGCCCCGGCCCCGGGGGTCCCCATCTTGCAGCCCCCACCCAGCCTGCAGGGGCCCCGGAAGGGAGCTGGCGGGCAGAGGCTGGCACCTGGGGGCTGCGCCAGCTCCAGGCGCTGCAGGCTGTTGCGGCGGGAGGGGTTGAAGCTGCCCTTGGAGAGGCGTCGCTGGCGGCTGGAGAGCATGGCAGCAGGGGAGACGATGCCCAGCGGCGGCTGCTTCCCCATCCGTAGGTACAACTCCTCGATCTCCTTCTTTTGGGTGCTCTGCAGCAGCTGCACCTCAGCCAGGTGCCTGGGGGGGAAGAGGGGCTGGCAGCCGAGCCCTGCACCACACTGTGCCAGGCCAAGCCAGAGCCTCTGGGGAGGGGCCATCATCCTCCCACCTAGGGAGGGTGGGAAGACCTGTCCCTGAGTGCAGCCCACCACCCTGCTCCCCCTCGTGCCGTGGGGCTGCTCACTTCTGACGCAGGTTCTGCAGTTCCTCCCAGATCTCCTCGTCCTCGCTCTCCGTGTCATCGCTGCTCAGGTAGGACAAGCTGCGGGAGTAGCTCAGCCATACCTGGCTCAGCACTGCCTGCGGCACGCTCTCTGCGCCCTCCTCCCCAGGGCCCTCCCGGTCACTCTCTGCCGGCACCACCGTGCCCTCCTTGGTCAGCGCCTCCTCAGCCTCGGGGTCCTGCTCCACCGTCTCCAGTGCCGAGTCTGAGTCGCTGCTTGAGCCGCCCCCTGTGTCGGGGGCTGCGGGCAGGGGGGACTCACTCACCGCCGGCTCCGTGCCACACTGCTCACCCTCACTGGTGCCTTCGCTGCTGCCTGGCACCGGGGAGGTTGCGGCCAGGTCCTTGGTTGGCGTCACCTGGAATCGGCCCAGGATCTGGGGCTTGGCTTCTGCTGGGAACAGGGGGCAGGTGGTGGGGTTTGGGGCCCCTGGGCTGCCGGGGACATGGTGGTGCCCCAGCACAGACAGGGCCACGCGGTGCAGCCTTGGCCCTTCCCCACCTCACCTTCATTGATGGGCGAGAGCCGGGCCCTGGGCACACCAGGGACTGGTGACTCCGAGACGATGAGGGAGTGGCTGCACTTGGGGGAGCCAGGAGGCACCTGCAGGCACCCAAGCGCCGTCAGCCTCCCCACCTTGGGTCCCCCCGTTTCTCCTGCTCCCACCACTGTTGCTCCCCATGCCACAGGGCTCCCTGTCCCATCCCAGGGCAGCATCTGCAGCAACACCCGGCCCCCCCCCAGGTGCTGAGCCCCACCTCAAATGGCCCCAGGGAGCCCTTGTCACCCTCACACTCACCGCACTACCCTCCGGGCTCCCCAGTGTCGACATGCTCAGCGGTGGCAGGGGACTCCCTGCGGCCTCGCTGCCTGCGGGGCTTGGCGAGGCTGGTGCTGGGGGAGGGAATGACACTGGCACCCCAGTAGTGGGGACATCAGACCCTGCTGACTCCAGGGTCCCACCGCAGGCCGGGGCTGACTTGGCCATGCTGGCAGGGTCGGGGTAGACAAAGCGTGGGGGCCCCAGGACAAGGCTCTGTGGCCGTGGCAGAGGCGGGGGGTAGAGGTGCCCACCCGAGCTGGCGATGGAGGAGACGGCAGGCAGCAGCGTGTGGGCCACACTCATCACTGCCAGGGAGAAGACATTGGCTAGGGACAGGAGGGGGGCAGTGGGGGACCAGGGCGTGCTGGTCCCAGCGGGGCTCAGGGGGCTGCTGGGCCCACTGGGGACAGGGGATGTGGGGAGTGGCAGTGGGGACAGAAGGGCTTGGGGCAGGGCTGGTGGGACAGGCCCCCCCGGAATGTTCGGGGGGGTCTGCGGGAATGCCGGTGGAGCTGTCAGCCAGGAGGGAGCCGTTGAGATGAGGGGCCAGGTCTGCATGGAGCCTGCAGAGAAAGGAGCATCAGGAGTGGCCCCTGGCCCTACGAGCCCCCTCCACCCCTGCCCAGGCAGCTCCGAGCCCCATGCTGGCAAGGGACCGGTCAAGGCATAGCGGCTGCACAGGCTGTGGCCAGCAGCCCAGTGGGATGGACGTGCCTGGCCCTGCCAGGGCTGGTACCTGTGGGGGAGCCCATCAGCGTCGGCTGCAGCTCGTGTGCTGGGGCTGCCGGCAGCTCTGCGGGGCTGGCGAGGCCGCTTTGCAACGGGGAGCTGCTCAGCGACGGCAGGATGGGGGACTGGACCAAGAGGCTGGGACTGGTGCAGCCCAGATCTGTGGCACAGGGGTGACAGCTGATGTTCAGCCGAGGCAGGACGTGCTCCGTGGGAGCCCTGGGCTCAGCCAGGGCCATCACCTGCCTGGCACAGGGCTGGGTGGGGGGACACACACACACACACAGAGGAAGGGCCCACGCAGGGGCAGAGACGTACCACTGAGCGAGGACGAGGAGGAGATGGAACGCGAGAGCTCCAGCAGCTGCAGGTCCGCCTGCCAAGGGGGATGTGGCTGACCCCAGCACCAAGGCAGAGACCCCAGAGAGGCTGAGCCGGCCCCTGCTGCCCCCCACCCCAGCCCCACTGCTTGCAGAGACAGAAGCCAGCGGCTCCGCTGGGCAGGGGTGGGGGGCACCACGACCCATCGCAGAAGCGGGCAAGTGAACTGGAGCTGCAGGCACAGAGCTGCTCCTGCCTGGGGCTGGGAGAACCCTGCACCCCAGCCCCCTCCCCACTGGGTTCCCTGGGGCCAGGCAGCACCCCCAGCCCTGCTCAGCGTCAGCAGCTTCCCCAGTGCTGGCAGGGCCAGGCTGGGCACTCACGGGGCTGCCCGCGCCACGCTCGGCCTCGGGGCTCTCGGGCAGCTCGGTGGTGCTGCGCCCGTCCTTGCGAAGCAGGGTCTCCACGCGGTGGATGATGTCCCGGATGCGGTGGATGAAGCTGTCCTGCTCCGACTTGAGGATGAACTCGTTGTGGACCTGGAGGCGGAGGGGCCAGTCAGTGCATGGCACGGCCAGGCAGGCCCTCACCCCCGCCCTGCGCTCACCATGACGGCTGCAATTTCCTCCGGATTGTCCCCGTCCAGGTCAAACTTGAAGGTCACCATCTTGTTGTTGTAGGTCTGCAGCTGGCACTCCACCACCCGGTCGTTCTTGTCGGAGATCTGCAAGCGGCAGGGCCAGCTTCAGCCTGGGAAGCGCCCACCCGCCCACTTGGCACCCACGGCACTCACGTTGGTGATGCGCAGCCTGGACCGGGCTCGGCGCCGCAGCAGCTTCCCTGAAGCCCGCTTGGGCGGCAGCTTGGCACTCCGCTCACCAGCCGAGAGCCCCTCGCAGCTGTCGCTCATGCCGGACGCCACATCCGAGGCATAGCTGCGGGAAGCCCCAGTGCTGCAGCATCAGCACGGCCGTTCCCAGCTGCCGTACTCGATATCTGCCCGCACACACATCCCCCCGGACCCCCGCAGCCTCACCTGTCCACCGGGGAGGAGAAGCCGCTGGCGGGGGGCAGGCGCTCGGTGGGCAGCTGCACCGCGATGCTCTGTGGGGAGAGGATGGCATGAGCTGGTGCCAGAGCTGCCCTGACCCCCCCAGCCCGTGGGGCCCCGCTCACCGTGGGGAAGCAGCGTACGGGGCGGGTGGGCGGTGGGCTGGCAGGGTCCCCCACCGAGAAGCTGTGATGGGCCAGGTCTGGGGAGTCCAGGAAGCCAGAAGAGCTCAGGTAGCCGTCCGTCTCGCAGTCAGCTGTGGAGGAGCGCTCACGTAAGCATGGCCAGAGCGAGCCCCCCTCCCTGGCTTGCACCCTTGGGAAACGGCTGTGGCGCTGGGTGCACGGCACAGCTGGAGGTGGGGAGAGACCCGCTTCCTGCCCCAGGCCACCCCCCTGTCCCCCCTCT
>JANZLQ010000086.1:45415972-45432963 GCA_026212715.1 Elanus axillaris | reverse complement strand
CCCCCGTCCCTCCCCCGGGGCCCCCCGGGGGTGCAGCGGGGCGCCGGGGCCGGCGTGCGTTCCGGTGGCGGCGGAGGGGTCGGGGGGGCTCCGGGGGGCCGGAGGGGTCGGACCCCGGCCGGGCTTGGTTCCCCGCTGCGGGGAGCTCCCGGGGCTCTTCAGCGCGCTTTGTGCCGTGGTTGTTCCCTAGCTAGGGCTGGTGCGGATTTACGCCGTTAGTTTTTCCTAGTTAGCGTCTGTGATGCATTTAAAATCCGCAGGGATTTTTTATCCTAATAGCACTTGTTTACAGGATTACGGTCTCCATGGTTTGATGTTTATTCCTTCTGGACTTTTACAGAAAAATGGAAATCGCCACTCCTCCAACATCAAAATGTATTATATACTGGAAAAGAAAAGTCAAGTCTGAATATATGCGTCTCCGGCAGCTCAAGAGGTTTCAGGCGAACATGGGAGCTAAGGTAAAGATATAGCAGTGGTAGCTCTAGTTGAAAGGGTATCTCCTAAATGCTTTGCTTTAGCTTACAGTATTTGGGCAGCTATCAGATGAGTGCTTCATCCTGTGGATTGATAAGCTTTGTGTTAGTTGCAAACCGGATAAGTTAGAAGAGAGATTACTTCTCCTCACGCTCCATTATTAGCCTTGAGCCTTGCAGTCAGTGTCTGTCGTACGTGGAAGTCTGTAGGCTGAGCGCTTGCGTAACTGCAGCAAGAGGATTCAACTTCCACTTGTTCTTTAAAGTGTCTCCCTGCTTGAACCCCCTCAGTGCTGGTGCCTTTCAGATGAGTTACTCTGATGCTCCTCTCCTTGGCAGGCAGGATTTTAGAAGAGTTGGCTGGGATCAGGAGTTATCAAAAGCCACTGGCTGTGGGGTAGTTTTTCAGCAGTTTTGTACCAATACTGAGTTTAATGAGAATTCTATCTAATGAGCATCATCAATTTGAAATGCTCTGCCTTGCGTGCATTTTGATGCTTAAAACAAAACCTCAAGAGGGGTTTTAGTGTTCTCCCCATGATTTCTTAACTGTTGCCTCTTGCTTTCTCTCATTTCAGGCTCTGTTTGTGGCCAACTTCGCAAAGGTTCATGAAAAGACTCAGATTTTGAATGAAGACTGGAAGAAGCTTCGAGTCCAGCCAGTGCAATTGATGAAGCCAGTCAGCGGGCATCCGTTCCTGAAACAGGTGTGGAGAGGAAAAGGGGCACAGCAGCAGCAAGTATGAACTAGAACCAGGGCTTTGCAGGGAGCTGTGAGGATACAGGACTGTTTTTTGTATGTGCTGTCCTACGTCAGTGTCAGGCTGTGCCTCGCACTCTTCTGGGATGCAGAAATGGGCAAAAAATCCCTCCAAAGGCTTTTACTGTGAAGGAGTCCCAAAGAGTGAATGAGGGGCTCCACCGTGTTTGTCCTGAAGTGCGATATCCCTCTGGCTGTGACTGCCTCCAGGGGTGGTTTCCTCACTGCCCTTCTCTTTACTTGTATTCCAGTGTACTGTTGAGAGCATTTTCCCAGGATTTCCAAGCCAGACGCTGTACATGAGGACCCTGAACACGGTGGCACTGGTGCCCATTATGTACTCCTGGTCCCCTCTTCAGCAGAATTTCATGGTATGTAGGAAGGCTGTGGAGTGTGAGGTCTTGGTGTGTAAGTGTTACATGGTTGTGGAGTGTTTATGCCTTCTTCAACCCACTTGTTTCAAGCAGTGTCTGCTCAAGAGATGACGGACGGTATCGTTTTAGTTGCTTGTTTTGTTGAATCCCATAGAACAGCCTTGTATCCATGCTGTCTTACCCAGCTAGTCTCTTCTTTATACCTGACTCCTTGATAGGGTCACCGTTATTTCACAGGGTTCAAGGACTAAATATGATTTTTGGGGTTTTTGTTTTGTTTTGTTTTCTTAAGATTTTTCTTCCCTTTTAAATGAAGAATTTTATGTTTTAGGCAGGTCCATTCCTTTGTGACTGGATTACCCTGCTGGTCTCATTGAAAGGATGCTGCTGAGAATTTGTTTCTCTGTCATAGCAGTGAGGGGAGTGATTTAAATGCAGATTTTGCTGTGGCATAGTTAAGATTATTTGTTAAACAAACAGGTGGTCTGTGGCTAGCCTGGCTTGTTGCCTGGTGTGGGGTGTGGATGTGTTCCTGCAACCTGCAGGGCTCTCTGAAGCCTCCCGTAGCAGACTGGGGGAGTAGCGTGACACCAGCAGCTGTAATGCAAAGAGTCGGTCAGTGGTGCCATGGCAGTGAAGGTCCAATGTCCTTGCTCCTGTGGTTAACGTGATAATGCTCCTCAGCTTTGGCTGTGTTCCTCAGGGGAGTGAGTTACCGGTTTGCCTCTCACTGTTCCATTTCTACTCTGCCTTGAACAGAATCTCACTGACATTTTTTGGCTGTTTATTATTCTTGGCAGTGTGTGTGCTTCTGAGTTCTGTAAGCCTTGGAGGCACTGCTCTTCCTTTTCAAAGCAAATTGCACTTTCAGGAGTCAGTCAGAGTTATGCAGCTGGCATGGGATAATGAAATATCAGTGATGAGACATCTGAAACTGCAGCCAGGGAGGCTGGACCTTTGCTTTGCACTGTGCTGTCTGTGGGTCCGAATGGACAGGAGCAACCTCAGACACACAGCCTGGCTGGTGATCAGCAAGCACTGGTTTGCTGAATTGTATCTGATCTATTTTCAGGTGGAGGATGAAACTGTTCTGTGCAATATCCCTTACATGGGAGATGAGGTGAAGGAAGAAGATGAAACTTTCATTGAAGAACTTATTAATAACTATGACGGGAAAGTTCATGGAGAGGAAGGTAACCTGCGAGCGGTCAGCCCTGTCCATTCAGTCTCTTGCAAATAACATATCAAAGTAGTTAAGAAGTCAAAAGGTGGCAGCAGTAACCAGCTTTTCTGTGGGAGCTCTTAGAGCAGAAAAACAGGAACGTGCCTGCAGTTTGCAAGGACACAGTCTTGCCTTTTGTTATCCCACTCTGCTCTAGGCCTGGGGTGCTCTGGAGCCAGTGCTTTTGTTCACGGGGGTTCACAGGTGTGCTCTGGGATGCTGAAAAACATGCTAGAGGTTAGAGGAGCTCTGCAATCTTGTTTCGCTTGTGACCTTAGCCAAGACTTTAATCAGTCTTTTCAGAAACGAAAAGCTGGTGTGTTTCCCTACAGTGCTGCCTACCCCATCATAAAATTCTGCCTGGAGGGAGGAAGGCAGTGGAAAACTCACTGATACGGCCTGTCCTCAGGTTGCTAAAAATGATACACCACTCTTAGGACCCTCTAGCATTAAAATCCCACCTATCCCTACAAAATGGAGGGAAAGGTTCTGGTTGCTAACAATGTTGTGCAGCTGGCTTGTGATTTACCACCATGAGATGCCTGAAAAATGATGGCACTCCCACAAACTGGCTGACAACTCTGTGTTTCAGAAATGATTTCGGGGTCAGTCCTCATCAGCGATGCTGTGTTCCTGGAGCTAGTGAATGCCCTGAATCAGTACTCAGACGAGGAAGAGGAAGGACACAATGATTCTGAAGTTAAACAGGAGGATGGGAAAGAGGAGCTGCCAGTCACAAGGAAAAGAAAGCGAATTGCAGCGGAAGGTGGGTTTGGGCCACGGGAATTGGGGTTACGTTGGTCACATTTCCGTTCTGCTCTGCCTGAGTAGCTGGCCACTGCTCTCCTGCCATCAGTCTTGGTTATTAACGTGTCGTTAAGGGTAGTGACCAGCTTGGCAAGGTCTGGTACAGTAGTCAAAAGCAGAAGGGAAATCGGTTGTTCTCAGTGTCCCATGTGGACAGGATAAGAAGTCACCAGCTTAAAGTGTGGTGAGGAAGAATTTAGATGAGTCACCTGGAAAACTGTTTCATGTTAAGATTAGCAAAAGCAGTGGGGTTTTATCTGAGAAGGCTGCAGGATCTCTGCTCTGGGAGGTTTAAAGTGCCAGTCCGGCAGGCACCTGTCAGTAAATTTGTAGGTGGATCTGATTCTGCTGTAGGCCAGGGAGGTGGACCTTTTCAAATCCCTTCCAGACCTGTTTTCCATATGTTTGTGTTCCTCTTCCCGCCCCCCCCCCATCCTGTGCCACCTGGAGCTCTTGTTGCATAGAGGAAGCTCTGGTTCATGGGATTTTCATGTCTCCTGCATGACCTCAGGAATGCTGACTGGTAGTTTCGTCTTTGGTTTATAGTGATACGGGTAGCACAAATACCAGGACCTTTTGTAGATGTAGAAAAGCATTGTCTGCAAATCCTGTCTTGGCAAAAATAAATAGTAATAGTCCTTAAGAAAGTGTTAGTACTTCCATCAATACACTGTGCTACTCTGAAAGTGGCAGAGTGTACTGCATCTGGAAATGCCTTAGCCTAGTTGCAGGACAAAAGGTTTATCTGTTATATACTGGATTACATTTCTGTCTCTTAAAATACAATTCTAAACACCTACTGGAATCGCTCCCTGTGGACGAAGGAAGGACTCATTCACATACAGCTTAATTGAGGAATTGTCTCTCTTCTTTTTCTCAGGTAACAAGAAGGGTTCAAAGAAGCGGTTTCCAAATGACATGATATTCACTGCTATTTCTTCTATGTTTCCTGAATACGGCTTCCCAGATGATATGAAAGAGAGGTAGAAGATCTCTACTTAAGTTGTCTGTTACCTTTCTTAGCAACAATTGAAATCTGTATTTCAGAAAACAGCACTGTGCTCTGACCAGAAAGCAGAGCTCAGCGGGCTGCAGGCACCGTGAGCAGAGTGGTTTTTGAACATTAGAAACTTTAGTTTAGCCTCAAGGTATCTGGGCCAGTAGGATGCTGGCCCAGATAGTAGTGTAGTCGTGTAAAATGTCCCAAATTAGAAAAGCTTGCACATCTGTGGGTGTTTCTCTTTGTTGAATAGGTACAGGGAGCTCACGGAAGTGTCGGACCCAAATGTGCTGCCGCCACAGTGCACTCCCAACATAGATGGGCCGTGTGCGAAGTCTGTCCAGCGGGAGCAGTCTCTGCATTCCTTCCACACCCTCTTCTGCCGCCGCTGCTTCAAATACGACTGTTTTCTGCATCGTAAGTGCAGTCTTGGCCGGACGCTTCCCTAGAGCCCTTTTCTCCTCATTTTTCCTCAGTGCTTCATACCTCTGTACACCTTGCTTAGTGTCTGTGCTGCAGTCTTTAGAGGGTGGTGCCGCCCTGGAGTTTGCAGTGGAGCCTTAGGAGCTGACAGGTGCCCAGAAGCCTTTTATAAAGATGGCTCCACTAATTTCCTCAAACGGATGGTAAACCGACCTGCGTGGCCGTCCCCTCTTTCTCACCATTGTTCAGCACGCTGCGTTCGAGCCTCCTGGCAGTTTGTGCCAGAAGTACTGCCGCGACTAGACTTTACTCTTGCTTTGCAGAAGCTCATCAGGGAAAGGCATGAATGTTTCACTTCCAAAGTCTGGACATGCCCCTGTGTTTTGTTGCCTCACTGGAACTTACAGCTTCTTCTTAGTCATGTTCCTGCGGTTTGTCCTGCCAAAGCCTTTTGGATACTGATTAGCTGTTGGACCTGCTGTTTCCCAGGTCTAAGAGCTTCTTTGGAAAGTCACAGGACTCTTTCCAGTGAATTATTTATTAAAAGATATAATATTAAGATCATGTGGTCTTTTTTTATTTTTCAGTCTGAAAACAGATCTTTTTCCTATGGCTTCTCCTTCCCAAGCGTTCCCCCACTGCTGCTGAGTCCCTGTCATGGGTTGGAGCAGGGCTGGCCGGGAGGTCCTGCTGCCTCGTTCCCTGCTGCTGGGAGCGCTGCTCGGGCACTCTTGCTGACTGTGTCAGGCTCCCACTTACCTTCGCTGAGCTCGTGCTGCCCCGTCCGTTGCAGTGGGGGGGAGGGACTCTTGGACGATGCTAATAGTAAAGATAACTGTTATTTTTTCAGCTTTTCATGCTACTCCTAATGTGTACAAACGAAAGAATAGAGAGACCAAGATCGAGCCAGATCCTTGCGGAGCAGACTGTTTCCTCTGGCTGGTATGTTTCTGCATTGCTGCTTTTGAAACCACGAGAGAAGTGGCCTGGGCAGCCTTGCTCTGCAGAACTCTGTGGGTCCTTTTCACAACTTTGATGATTTTTCAGAATTAGTTCTAATCCTCATTGGATTCAGGGGAGTGTGGATCCAAAGGCAGACCTTGCCAGATGCATATTTTCGTGAATCTCCCATCAAAGACTGATTTCACAGCTAGCAGATGGGAAAACGTGGTGACAAATGATTTCTCTGGACTCAGTGCAGCATTTGAAAAATGAAGCCCAGCTTAAAGATGCTGGGGAAAGAGTCTAGCACGTGAGGGGAAGGCTTGAACTATTTTAAAAATGATCTTTCAGAAATGCAGCCTAGGTGTGTTACTGGGCACGAGAGCTGCAGATCGGAAGGGCTGGCTGCAGGGAGGTGGGTGCACTTGGTGCTGTCGGAGCTGGTCAGCTGGCTGAGATGCAGGGTGTCCCAGGGAGCTGCGGGGCTTGAGCAGAGGGAGAGGCCAGGATAACTTCATTGCCAGGGCAAGAGGCCGGGGAGCGGGCTGGAGGGCCAGGGCCAGGGAGTCTCTTCCGAGCAGGCAGCGACGCTGAAGGCGACAAAGTGGGAACGTGCAGTGGGGCAGGTGGCAGGGCCTTGGCAGTCGCTGAAGTGACCACGCACGGCGGGTCTTCCACCTTCCCTTGGTGGTGGCAGGGCAGGGCTTGTCCCAGGGCCTGTGGAAAAGCCTTTCTGTGTTCCCTGGTCATCTGCCATCCGCCTTGTCTTCTGCTCTGGTTGCAGGAAGGAGCCAAGGAGTTTGCTGCGCTGCACAACCCCAGGTCCAAGTGCTCAGGCCGGCGCCGCCGGAGGCACCACGTGGTGGGTGCTTCCTGCTCAAACACCCCAGCTTCTGCCGTCGCTGAGACAAGGGAGGGCGACAGCGACCGAGACACGGGCAACGAGTGGGCCTCTAGCTCCTCGGGTACGGCGCCAGCCCAGAGACACCCCACTCCCCTCCGGTGGTATGAGCAGTAAGGCCAGGCGGCATCTCGCAGCTGGGGCTCACCCCTGTCCTGCACAGGGGTGTGGAGTTTGGAGTTAGCAAACAGTTGGTGTTTCCAGCTGGGTTTAGACAAACATGAGGGACACCAGGTCCTGCCCCTGTGCTGTGGGGTTCACTGTCCTCTTCCAGGAGGGAGGAATCTTGCCAGGCAAAGCGAGAGCTTTGCAGGGACCTGCAAAGCCAAGAGCCCTTGGCTCTGAGCACCTTGCCTGGCTTTGCGTGAGGAAAGTAACCAGGCAGCACCGGTCTGTGTACTTGAGGAGGAAGAGGGGTCTTGTCTGTGGACCTGAGAGGGGTGAGCGCTTCCTCGGTGCTGCAGATGAGCACCGAGCTGCTCCTGTCACACCAGGGCAAGTGGTGGTGGCTGGGGCAGAACGAGCTCCCGGGGGCAGAGGGCTCCCATACATCTGGGTCCCATCTAGGGCGGGAGAGGAGAGAGCAGCTTCCTTGTCCTCGGGCATCTCTGGTGCTGCTGCCCTGGTCAGGGGGCTCCATCCTGGGCCAGCCCTGGAAGGGGAAGGTGGCACAGTGGCTCTGGTACCCCCTTGCTGCGAGGTGGCCGGTGCCACCGTCCCAACTGGTGCCGGTGCTGGGCTGCCTGACTAGAGGCAGGAGCGTGGGGCAGGGAGCATGGTGCAGGGCTGCCGGGACGTGCAGAGGTGTCCTGGTTTCAGGTGCCAGGGCGAGGTGAGGTCTCGGGCACTGCTAGGGGACCGCTGGCCTCGGGAGCTGTGATGGCGAGGGTGCGTTCTCCCATGCTGTGTTTGGCCTAATGTCTGCCTTTCCTGCCAGAGGCAAACTCCCGCTGCCAGACCCCCACCAAGCAGAAGCTGAGCCCGGCTTCCTCCCAGCTGTTTGCAGTGGAGACGCCGCAGGAGCCCGTTGAGTGGACAGGAGCCGAGGAATCGCTCTTCCGCGTCTTCCATGGGACCTACTTCAACAACTTCTGCTCAATTGCCAGGCTGCTGGGAACAAAGACGTGCAAGCAGGTGGGTGCCTGGAGAGGGCAGGCACTGCAGTGCCTGGCCCAGCCGCAGGAGAGAGGCCTCGGTCGCTGCTTGCCTGTTGTTTTTTCTTCTCTGCCACAAACCACCTGAAGGAATGTGTCGCATCAACACTTTGTGGAGTTTGCTGGTGTTGCTTTGCAGCAGTGCTGCTGGTTGCAGAATGAGCCCTGCACATGCCCGGTGCTGTTAGCTTCCTCCAGTGTCCCTTGTCTGAGGCCGGGCACACTGGCAGGGCAGGTGCTCTTCTTTCCCAGGGAAGAGAAGCAAAGGCACCTGTGGTCAGTGAAACTGGGGGCAGAATTGCCCACTTACTGGCCCTGGGACTGGGGCCCCCACTGTGTGTGCTTGTTGGCACTCTCTCTGTTTATGCTTTAGATGAAACCAACTTGAGTACACTGATCTTTATTCTTTTTTTTTTGCTTCTGTTCTTTGGTAGGTCTTTCAGTTTGCAGTGAAAGAATCGCTTATAACAAAACTGCCAACAAATGAATTAATGAATCCATCCCAGAAGAAGAAAAGGAAGCACAGGCAAGTGTTGGACAAGCTTGTTTTGTTCTTAAAACGCAACCAGATCCACTGCTTTCTGTGCCAGCGCGTTCCCGGTAATCCCCATCTGGCTCCCATCTGTGCACACATCCCACTGTCACACAAGGCTGCTGGCTGGGCGCTGGTCCCTGGCCTGTCTCCCCAGTGCCGCTGCCCTGGCTGGGGGGCTCTGCAGCCCTGCAGCGCTGGGCTCAGCCCTGGAGGAGCGGGCAGCACGTTGCCCGGCTGTCGTGCCGCACTGCTGTGGGAGGGACAGTACTGCTGTCCTAACAGCAGCCTTAGCCTCAGCTCCCTGACTCAGAACCTACTTTTTGTGTGCTGATCCCAGCGTGTCCAGTATTACTCTGGCTCTAGTATTAAGTAGCCTTAAATAACTTCTGCTGTAGCTGCATCTTTCTCATCTTTCTCCGCTTTATGGCTGTCTGGTGGTTATTAATGCATGAAGCTGCCAGACAGCCTCGCTGGAATCGCCTGTCTCCCGCTGCTGCGCTTGACCAGTGGTGCCAGCAGTCGTGGCCCGCTCCTCCTGATGGAGGCTTGTGTGTCCCCTCAGACTCTCCTCTCTGCTTCTCTTCCAGGCTGTGGGCTGCTCACTGCAGGAAGATTCAGCTGAAGAAAGGTAGCGTTTGCTGTGGCCGCGTCGCGCGAGGTTTGCGTGGCCGCTGCCCCGTGGGATCGAGTTCTCTGTCTCCGACTCGCGCAACAGGACAGTCGCATCCTGCTCTCCAGCCGCAGAGCAGAGCGGGAGCGGGTTCCCCCAGCCAGGCTCCTTGGGGTGCCGCCGGCCGGCCCTGCTGCGGCTGTGCCGTGGGAATCGCTGCCGAACCGCTGCTCTCTCTGAGGCTGTGTGCGCGGTGCGGTCTTGCTCCAGCCACAGGGGAGGCTGAGGTTTGGTGTGCAGCCCCGCTGCAAAACGGGAAGCTGGGGGCAGAGCAGACGTGTGCCATGGGCAGGTAATCACAGCCATGCGTCTGCGGGAGCTGTGCACCGGGTGCTGCTGGGCTCCCTGCCCTCTGCAGGCAAACGGGGAGCTTGCACCTTCCCTGCTCCAGGGCCCTGGGTGTGTTGCTTTGAAACGTTTCTGCAGCGTGCAGCTTCTAATGCGGGCATTTCTCCTCTTGTTCTAGATAATTCGCCTACCCAGGTCTACAACTACCAGCCCTGTGACCACCCTGAGCATCCCTGTGACAGCTCCTGCCCTTGCATCATGACTCAGAATTTCTGTGAGAAGTTCTGCCAGTGCAACCCTGACTGTAAGGAGAAACCTAGGATAATCAGGCAGGAAAGCAGCCAGCTCTCCTGACACAGACCAGAGGGAGGGTGCAGAGTTGGGACTTGCTGGAGGCCTGCTTTGTGCCTGCTCTGTTCCTGCATTCACTGCTCTGTCCATCTGCAGCAGTTTGATTAGCAGTCTGCTAAAGTCCAAGGGGAAACTGTTCCATGCTGCCCAGTGACTCTCAGCAGCTGAGATGTGTGCTTTTGTTAGAGAACGCTTGTCCGCATGTCTGTATCCAGCGTCAACAACCCCTGGCTGATGCTGCTGGTTCCCTGAGGGCAGGATGTGTGGCCAGCAGTTAGGGTGCGAGTTGGGTCACTGCTCTGCCATGGTTATTTTTCCTCTCTGGGCTTCCATTCCCAGCTCTGCAATGGAGATAACCGCACTTGCCCACACCAGTGGGGCTTCTGAGAGTGGATTCGTTAAGGTTTATGACACAGCTTGGGGCTGGAAGGGCTACAGGGTGAAAGGGAGCCAACTCAGGCTCAGTACTGATCTGTTATGTTTATATTATTCAAGTAGTTTATTTGCAAACTGCACATAATTAGTCCCAAGAGGCAGAGCAGTGTCTCCAGGCACGCAGATGCGAAGAACCCTGTGCGTGGTCTGTGTTTTGCTAGGTGCGAGCAGTGATCAAAGCTCCTGTGCGCACAGAGCATTTCTGTGATTTACTTCCAGCTCCTGCGTGCCCAGGCTGCCTCATGTTCCCCTTGTCTCATTGTGTTCTTAGGGAGCGCTGTCCTGGTGACTTTGGGGGGCAGGAAGGGGGGCGTGGGGGCTCCTGTTTCTGCTGCCCAGAGCAGAGTGAATGTAGAGCTCTTTATTAGCACAAAGGCACCTTCCTTATGTTCTTATGTTAGCAGGGTGGTGGGCAGGCAGCGTAGCCCTTGGTCGCAGACAGGCTTAGTTCTGTGCCTGGCCAGGAAGGAGCTTCGGTGGGGCAGGGACACCGCATGGCCCCTCTATTCTCCGAAAAACCTCACGGTGCAAAACAACGGGCTGTGTTGCTGCAGGTCAGAACCGCTTCCCAGGCTGCCGCTGTAAAACCCAGTGCAACACCAAGCAGTGCCCGTGCTACCTGGCTGTGCGGGAATGCGATCCGGACCTCTGCCTGACCTGTGGGGCTTCAGAGCACTGGGACTGCAAGGTGGTCTCCTGCAAGAACTGCAGCATCCAGCGAGGTCTCAAAAAGGTACTGACAGCAGCATGGCTCTGGACTGCTGGCAGGGGGGTGCCTCGGGGGAGAGCTGATAACCAGAGCTCCCGCTGTGTGGGAGAGAGTGTGCAAGCCACCCGCAGCTGCCTGAGTGAGGAGGTCTGGGGGAGAAGCTGCTCTGCCCCAGGCTTCTGTAGCACTTAGTCTGGAATATGGATTATGGATGTGAAAATTAGGAGATGGGAGTTACATTAGGAAGGGTGAGAGCAAGGGTGTGTAAAAAGTGACTGCAGAGAAAGGTTTAGTCTTGAATTCTGCTGGTCAGGGCAAGGATTTGCATGTAAAAAAGACAAAAATTCAGATAAAGATGCAAACTAGTGGGTGTCAAGGCAGCTCCAGCCTAATGGGTGCTGTGATATGTAAGTCTGTAGGGAGCTGTGTGTCATCTTAAACCAGGGGATGCTGACCCTGTGATGTTGGGACTTCAAGTGCGGCGGCCAGCACAACACCGCTGTTCCTGGGCTCTGCCCTAACCCCGGTGTGTGCAGCAGTTCTGGGAGGTGGAGAGCTCTTCACTGTTGCTTTCTGGTCTGCCTGACGCATGGGGCCTGACCTCTGTGCTGGGAGGTGGTGGGCCTGCTGATCATAACCGTTTCCTTTTCATCTTGGCTCCAGCATTTGTTGCTGGCACCGTCGGATGTCGCCGGCTGGGGGACTTTCATCAAGGAATCTGTGCAGAAGAATGAGTTCATCTCGGAGTACTGTGGTGAGGTCAGTGCTTCTGCCCATGCTGGGGCTGCTGTGGCGTGTGCTCGGGAGGCTGCGTTTAGTGGAATTGCTTTCTTTGGCTGCTGGTCTGGCAGCGACAGCGTGCCTTCCCCAGCTTGGCCATGGCCACGAGCTCATTCTGACCAGGTTCAGAGATTGAATCTTATACTGTTTTGGGACCCATCTCAGTACCTCTAGGCCCTCCACTGAGGAACGTGACGTGTATGTGCTGCTCCCTGAGAGCCCAGCTCTTGCCTCTGCTCCCTCCCTGGGAGCCCTGGCAGGCTCGTGCCCGTTGGGGTGGGAGGGCAGGAGGGTGTTTCCAGGAGGTAGGCGAGCGCCGCTCCTCACTCAAGGCATTCTCCTTCTCCAGCTTATTTCACAGGATGAGGCTGACCGGCGAGGGAAGGTCTATGACAAGTACATGTCCAGCTTCCTCTTCAACCTCAACAACGGTAACTCGCCTGGGGCTTCAAGGGGTGGAGGAGACTTGGGCTTCCTGGCAGGGGGCTGGTAGCCAGGCGGGCAGTCTCAGCCTGTCTGTCACCTGCGCAGCAGGCCTGTCTTTACACTACAGTTTTCTTCTTTTTTTCCATAGATTTTGTTGTTGATGCCACCCGCAAAGGAAATAAAATCCGCTTTGCCAATCACTCAGTGAACCCCAATTGCTATGCCAAAGGTGAGATATCCCTGCTCAGTCAGACCTTGGTGGGGGGTGGCTCTCTGGGGTTCTGCTCAGCTCTGGGATTGCAGTGGATTCTCCGGGGTCCCAAGTCACCCTGAGCCTGTGGGAGCAGCAGAACTTCAAAGACCTGGACAAAATCTCCTCCTCTCTGCAGCAAATCACGTTGCTGCTGGTGAGGGCCCGGCTCAGCTCTGTGGTGGCCCTGGCCTCGCAAGGACAGATCGCTGCTAGAGAGTGGCTGGGAGCTCCCTGGGGGGCACCCCCGTTGCTGCTAGGCAGGAGCTCGGCTACCGTGGGCCCTGGCAGGTGGCCAGGCAGGGCAAAAGTGCTGTGAGACCTCCTGTCCTGAGCTGGAGCTGCAAGTCTCTGATGTTGTCTGTCTGGTTGCAGTTGTGATGGTGAATGGAGACCACCGGATAGGGATCTTTGCCAAGAGGGCCATCCAGGCAGGAGAGGAGCTCTTCTTTGATTACAGGTACCTTGGGGAGGGGCTGGCTGGGAAATGGGGTGCAGGGTTGTCCCCGCTTTCTGTGCACACGTTTGTGGGGCGCACGGGTGGTCATTACAGCAGCCGTGACTTTCCTGTCTTGTAGGTACAGCCAAGCAGATGCCCTGAAGTATGTCGGCATAGAGAGGGAGACAGATATCATCTAGGCTCTGTGTGGGGCGGTCGCCAGCACACCTTGCTGCTGCACCTTGTAAGCAATGCCATGTTTGCTTCACGCTGACATGATTGCTGCTGTTCCCATTGCTGTGTGTGTCACAAGTGCTACTTTCCATCCAGATGCCCAGAGAGAGACTCAGGGCAGGAGCGTGAATGGCTGCTGCTGGGGTGGCAGCTTTGCCAGCCCTGGGCTGGGGCAGGCTCTGGAGCCTTGCTCTGCGAGCGGTCTCCCGGGCTGGAGGGAGCCCGTGGACCAAGGCAGCTGGGGCTTGAAGAAAAGCTGTGGTGCAGGAGGAGGGACAGCTGCAAATTCTCAGTCTCTTTCCACTTTCTGCCGACTGCTGGAAGAACAAGAGTGAGTGAGGTACTGCCTGCACCGAGGCCTGGGGCACAGCTGGGAGGCAGAGGGGCTGGTGGTCCCCTCTGGCTCTGTCCCCTGGGATAGGCTCTCGTCTTGGGTGCTACCTCTTGCTGCCTGTTTTGTCCTGTTGACAAGGACAGCGACAGGGTTGGAAGCCATAAAGACACGGCTGCAGCGGTCCCTGGACCCCAGGCTGCTGTTGCTGAGGCTCTGTTTCCCCTCTGCCCCAGCTGGCTGGGGGACAGAGACCGCCTGGCCGTGGTTGGCATGGCACGATGCCTGGGGATGGGGAGGGCAGCACTATGCAAAAAGTCACTTTGGGTAGGGTTGCCACTGAGCTGGTTAGAGACAATGTTATGGGGGTGCTGCTGCAAGCACAAGAGGAGTCCAGAGGCAGCAGGAACCCGTGAGCCTGAGGAAGCCCTTCCAGCCCGTGGTGCGGCTGTGGCATGGCTGGTTGGCTCGTGCCTGTCCCCAGCTGCTCTGCTGTGTGGTCCTTCTGGGGCTGGCACATGGATGCTTCTGCCGGGCAGCTTTGGGGCTGCGGGGGGGTCGGGGGAGGACTCCTGCTGACCGGCTGGGGCTGCACCCAGAGCAGGAGATGGGCCTCGGCCACCCTCTGCTCTGGGCAGGTGCTTCCTGACCACTCGATACCAGAGCTGGTTCCTCCACCCTCCTCTGCCAGGAGACTCCCTTTCAGAGCAGCACAGGCTCTGTGGGAGGTATCAGGGACTTCAGGAGCCAGCAGAGCAGGTCCCCTTGGGGTGAGAGCCTTTCCTTGTGCAGGACTTGTTAAATGTTGCTGTGCTGAGGTTTGAATAGGGTGCAGCAGACCTGCCACTGTCTGCAGCGACCCAGGGAAGGCTCCTCAGAAACCTGCCTAGGGGTTTCTGACACTCTGGCCCTGGCCCTGGCCCTGGGGATAAAGGGGAAATGTTCTCTGGCAGGGTGAGGTTTGGCCTTAGCACCCCACGCAAAAAAAGAAAAAGAAAAAAGCACTTTAAACTAATCCTTCTCAGCTGGCAGCTGGGCCCGAGGTACCACTCTGGCGGTGGAGGGACCACGGCTGTCATCCCTCAGCAGCACCTTCGCAGGGACGTTGGTCTGGGCCTGGGATGGGGCAGTCTGGATGAGGGGGCTTTTCCCTGAGCGGGACCCGGGGTGACCTGAAAGATGGGGCTGTCCGCCAGGAGCCACGTACACTGCCAGCCGACTGCCCAGCCTGATGCTGGGTGCCGGAGGGTGCTCCGCCAGGCGTCCGGTGATCCTTGCGCCATCCCGGGAGCCCAGCGGAGCCCTGACATGGCATTGAGCGGGCCGGAGCCCCTCACCCCTGTAGGGTGGGAGGAGGGTGGGCAGTGTTTGCCTGGTGGCACCGCGCGGAGGTGAGCAGCACTGGGGCCCTTGCCCGGCTCCGTTGGGGAACCACGGGGCTCCTGAGGCGCAGCCCCGTCCCAGCCGTGAGGTCCATGAACGCAGAGAGGTGCTGGGTCAGCCCCGGGAGCCGAGCCCTCCCTGGCACAGCCCTGCGCCACGCTTTTCCCAGCCTCCCCCCATGGCAGGCGAGGCTGTCCGTCTGTCCTTCCTGCTGTCTATGACTCCCTCCTGGGGCTCCGAGGGGTTTGGGTCTGTCTGGAGCAGCACTTGTACCCTGGCACCTGCCTGAGCCCTGCTCCCTGTCGCCTCCGTCCGCCCGCCTCGCCCCGACCCTGCTCTCAGCTCAGCGTCCTCTGCCACTTTGGCCATATCTGCACTACGCCAGGCTTGTGTCTGTGGTTTGTTGACGGTGAACAATAATGCACTTTAAAAATAATGTGGCTTGTAGCCTTTGTCATAATAAAGTGGTAGTGAACATTCTCCTGTGGCTTGCTGGCCTCTTACCCCAGGGAGCAGCTGGCAGCAGCGTGTTCTCTGCCTGTTGTGGGCTCAGCCCGGCTGCCCCCTCCGTCGCACCCCTCCGTCGCACCCCTCCGTCGCACCCCTCCGTCGCACCCCTCCGTCGCGCCCGGCACCCAGCGGGGCTCACGAGCAGCCTGGTGCTACCGGCTGCCAGAATCGGCACCGGCTCAGGGCTGGGAGGCAGCAGAGGTGCACGGTGGGGAGAGCAGGACCTACCTATGTGTGTACAAGCATAGCAGTGGGCTGAGCTGCAGCCAGCCCCAGCTTTCTACATCCTCCATCCCGCTCCAGGAGTGGGAATTGCTGCTGGCTGTGCTGGTCCCTCACCCAGGTGCAGGGGGAGAGAAGCTGCTGCCCCTGTGTGCCCAGGCTGCTGAAGCAAAAGCTGGGGCATGTCAAACGCCATCATTCTGCCTTTATTTGAGTATCTTCACATCTCATTCAGCAAAACGTTTTTTTTAAAAATAAAGTGCCCAGTGGAGCTAGGCCTTTGGATAGATAAATGCGTTTCTGTAACATCATCTTACCACAATACAGCGAGTGAACAGGAGCTTTCCCTGGGCTGGAGGTAATCGGCAGGACCGGCACTTCGTACAGAGAAGTAGCAAACTACAGACCACGTACCACGACACGCGGAACGTAACACCCGACAGGAGCTTCCGTTTGGTTTTTTATACAAACCGATAGAATAAAAAAATCAGAGTGTAGTAGAATATCCAGCAACAAAAAATGGTAGAAAGGATTCGTACCTGATCGTATGAAAGCAGCATCTCAGCAAAGTGCGGTGGCGTCATGCGCGGCAGCGGCGGCCGTTGCCCGCACGGGCAGGGTATTGCTTGGCGTTCCCCGGGCTGAGCCCCGAGGCTGGGTATTGCGTGGCTTCCTTCGTGGCTCTGGCTAAGCGAGCAAAGCGGTGGGTAATCTACGCGCGGGCATCGCTAACGGGGCGGCAGCAGCCGGGCACGCTCCGGTGTGCTCCCTGCGAAAGGGCGGGTGGGCTCTCTGGCCCCGGGGCTCCCCACCGGAGGCAGGGCAGGATTTGGCAGCTGGTGGAAGGCAGCAGCCTGCCTCTGGTGCGGGGGCTGCCGGCGTGCCCACCCGGGGCGAGCGGGACTGGGGCTCGGTGGGTCACGGCCACGCTCCGGGGCCGGGTCGGTGGCAGCCGTGGGGAGGAGCTGGCGGTCGGCGCAGTCCGGTCCGGAGGCAGGCGTTGGCAGTTCGGGTGCTCGGCCCTTTGGTCCCGCGACGCTGGCTCGTCCCCGGGGCGGCTCGCTGGGCTGCGGGGGCTGCGAGCCCGTCCCACGCCCCGGCCCCACTAGTCCCCTTTCGCCTCCTCCAGGATCTGGGGCAGGTTCTGGTCCTTGCGCACCGACAGCGGTTTGGCAGCACCGCCGTAGTCCTGGATGGCCTTGGGCTCGTTGGTGTGGTAGGAGCCCTTGTAGCGGTGGTAGTAGAAGTACAGCAGCACCAGCAGCCCCCCGAGCAGCAGGAGCAGGAAGGTCACGACTGTAGGGGAGAGGTGGTGGTGAGGGGCTCGGGGGGGGGTGCAGGGGCGGGGCAGAGGTTGGGGGGACACACC
>JANZLQ010000086.1:45359835-45383236 GCA_026212715.1 Elanus axillaris | reverse complement strand
TTTTTACCCCCCAAACGGGGGGTGCGGGGGGGGGGGTCCCCAGCACCCCCACCCCCAGACTTACCCCAACTGGTGCCAGTTCTGCCCAGGAACTGGCGGCTCCGTGGGTCCCACACGAAGGCCCGCCACTCGGCCAACCTCTGCCCGCAGCTCCGCTTCTCCTTGTCCCGAGCCATGTGGGGGGCTCCGCCGCGACCCCCCCCCCGGCCCCCGCTGCTCCCCCGCTGCCGCTCCGGGACCGCTCCGCTCCGCCCGCGCCGGGACTCGAACCCGCGACTCCCCGCTGCCGCCGCCTCGGCGCCTTATATAGACTCGGAGCTCCGCCCCCCCGGGGCCGCGCCACGCCCCCTAAAGCCGCCGCGCCACGCCTCCTTATGCTAATAGAGCTCGCTAAAGCGGCCGCGCCACGCCCCCTCATGCTAATAGCGCTGGCTAAAGCCGCCGCGTCACGCCCCCTTATGCTAATAGCGCTCGCTAAAGCCGCCGCGCCACGCCCCCCGCGCCTTGCCACGCCCCCCAGGCGGACAGAACGTTCTGAACCCCCCGCGCCCCGCCGCGAGGCTAAGGAGGGGGCGGCGCGGCCCGCGGCCGCTCGGTAGCGCGGGGGCAGCCGGAACGCCCTCGGCTGCGGGGCCCGTTGTTCGCCGCCGCGCTGCCCTGACGGGGTTTGCCCCGGTGGCGGCGAGTGTCGGGTGGGCAAAGGCCGGCGGCCGGAGGGCAGCGGCGAGCGGTGCCCTGCCTGCCCGCACCCTCACGGCTGCCCCAAAGCCCCTCTCCCGGGAGCTGGCGAGCAAGTTCTCCGGTGAGGCAGGGTCCCGCCGCTTCCCGCAGAAGAGCCGGCTCCCCCGGGCTGGCTGAGAACGGCTCACGGCTGGGGGTGGGAGCCCCTGACCTCTTTCAGCAGGCAGGAAGGAACCTGGGAGTGCTGATGCCTGCTTCAGCTCTGTCGCTCTCAGCATGTTTTCCTTGTTATCTGAAAGCATGAAACTAATCAGCAAAGCCCAGCCCGTTCTGTGAACGGTGGAGGAAGGGCAGCAGGTTCTGCTCGCCTCCGACAGGTGAGCTGTAAAGCAGGGCTGTTGTGCTAGAAAGGACAAGACCAGATAAGGGTCCCTAAAGCAGCCTGACGGCAGCTGCCTGATAAGCTCCCCACCAGGCAGCGTGAGCAGGCTGGATGCTGACTGATTAGCCCTTGCTTGCTTTTCTCTGGCTATAACTGTTACCGAGTGACTGATTTGTTTTGAGTTAGTTTGTGTTACCCCTTTTGTGTGTGTCACACAGAGCTGGTTGGTACCGATATGTTCGTTTCTTCCCCATAGGTTTTTTGCTCTGACTTCTCTTCGCTTGCTGTTCCTGGTTGCATTTACCCTTATAGTAGTAGTTTGTCTAGATCAGTGGAAGAACAAAATCTGGCCTGAAATTGGAGGTAAGTTGCAATGTTTGAGTTGATATCAACAAATCAAGTGCTGGTTTTAGCCCTAGAGATATATAGGCTCTGCACTGCCTGGAGTCAAATAGTTAAAGTCCTGGAGTTTTTTGCTCTGTGAGCCTAGAAGCAGGCAAAAACACTGTAAGCGTGTTCTTCCTGTAGTTGGAAAAGCCTAACCTATGTAAACATAAGAAGAGCTTTTCATGCTTGTGACACCGGTATTTCTCTCATAATCTTGAAACGTCTGGTGTACATGAACCAGTGCAGGTTTTGAAGCAGCGATTCACCTCCTGAGCATTAGGTACAAGAACAAGAAATCGAAGCATACGTGGAATCCATCTGGATTTCTTGTCAGAATCTGTAATAAACCTGCTTTGTGTTTTAGGACGAAGACGAGTTGCAGCCTTGCTGTTGAGTAGAGATTTGTTTGAAAGTAGAGGCACCTTAAAAGCTATTAATGAAGTAAATCTTAAGCTTTCAGTAAACAAAGCAGTTCTATCTATCATTTGTGATATTAATATACTCATGAATACTACTGTTCTTAGCAGCTCAGGATTTCATTGGCTTTGCATGGACAGGTTGGTTTTGAAGCCGTGTGGATGGTTTGCATGCTCCCAGAGGGTTCCCTAACTAACTAGCAAGTGCAATTCCCAGCTTTCTGCTTCAACTTGTCTTCTGTGTAGTTCTTGGGAAGACATTGAAGTTTTTCCAGTTTCTAGCAGCAGCTTGGCTCAGGCTTTGTAGCTGAAGTGTTCCTACTCATGAGGAAGTGTCTGTCCAGCTCCCTCATAACCTTGATTTTGATTTGTCAGAATAACTGGTACATCCCTGGGTCACTTTTCAAATCCCAACCTGAGTGAGAAAGTATCAAAAGACTTAAATCTCTAATGCTTCTCAGTAAGCAGGCTGTTCTTCCTTCACCATCTGGGTGTGTGTAGGGGAAGGGAGGGAGGTGAAAGTGGTATTTTTTGCTATTACCTGTCAGTGTAACCAGAGCAGCCTTCCAGACAATGTCCAACAAATCTTGAGGAGCATCAAGGAGACTCTCTTGCAGTCTTGTACTGTCACACGTATATGTTCAAAATGTGATGCATCTCCAGTTCTTAATTATAGTTAATGTCCTTTGCAGGTATTCCCCATCTCATTAAAGCTTTACTTAAATCCCACGAGCTAAGCATTCTCATGGCAAATTCCTTGCAACTAATGTAGTGTCTGTTCTTAATATTTTAGTGGCAAGACCTGACGAATTAGACAATGAGAGGTAGGAAACTAATTGAATCCTCTGCTGTTTGGTACTTTGCTGTGATACCATGTAATTATTACCTGCATGTGCTTGTAATGTTGGCTCCTTAGAGCGAGGAAGGAAGGGGGAGAAGGGAACTGCTTAGTGGAGGGAGAATGGAGCCCTGGACTCTGTCAAGCAGTTGTGAAAAGTTTTTGACTTGCCCAAGCCATTATATTATACTTAATCTTTGCCTTCATACTGGCCTCCAATAATGCTTGCTTGAGTGTTGTAAAACTTCCCTTGCCACTGGCCCCTGTAACCTTAACTTAGAGATGCTGCCTTAAAAGCAATTCCTTCTGTATGGGCCTCCAATAGCAGGAAAACAGCATATCTTTTGGAAATAATGAAGTCTTCTGAGACTTGATAGGGAATGTTTAACAAGCTTGTTCCAGAAGTTGTTACTGCATAGTTATGATCTGACTGCAGCATTAATAATGGGTTGAGAAATGTTGGGGTGTTGTCTTAATAACACCTTCCTCTCTGGGCACACCTTTCTGCCTGCCTGTGCTGCCAAGCCGCACTGCATGCTCAGCTCCCGATTAAATCACTTGAGCTGTTGCCAAATGACAATTTTTAATTTTTTTTTTCTTTTGCAAGAGGCCAAAGTACAAAAGGAATTGCTCTTCCTAACCTTCAAGTACTTGTGACTAGCAGTTAAGAAGTGCTAATAGAACTTGCCAAAGACAATGCCTCTGAAGTAACTGAATATATTAAGGTACAAGGCTACTTGTAGACCTCATGCTGAATTCTTGGAGGTGTTGCAGTTGACGAAATAAATGCAGAAAAAGCAAATGGATTTGCTTGATTTGTTTCTGCGCTGCACTCTCCTTCTAATAGCATAGAAACTAGTCTAAGCCAAAAGACTGAATGACTGAAATTACTGCTCCTTAGCTGCTATGGGAGAACTGGGATGCTTGTAGAATGGTACGGAGAAGTGCTGCTTTTGGCAAGGTGGTGTTTTGAAAGGCAGGCTGATCCTCATCTGTAGAGCTCAGCGGCTGGGGAGAAGAGAAGGTAGTATTGAGACAAGGGTTTGTAACAAGTGACTTCTGCACTGACACTGATGCAGTAATACCTGTTCCCAAATTCTTCCCTTCACTGCAGCTGGGGATATGTTCACCCTCGGCTGCTCGGAGTGCCAGAACTCTGTCACCATCTGGCTGAAGGATGGGTGGCTGGGACCAACTTCTTAAGTAATCTCTTCATTTTCAAGAGGCAAAACCCTGGCAAGGTAAGAATGTACAGACCTCAGCAAATAAAATGTTTGGTGTGGAGCCTCTGCTGACCACTAGTATCCTCTTGTGGTGGCATCCAGTGTTGGCTGAATGCATTCAGACATGAGAGGTTACCACGGGAGGTTTCCCACAACAACACAGCTATTAAGTGGTGGAGAGTAATAGAAAGCATAGGTAGAATAATCAGGTTTTGTGGGAGGGAGTAGAAAACAAGTATCGGCCTGTTGATTGTGCTAGTGAAGTGAAAACGTAGCTGCTTCTTCTGTTAGGTTTCTAGCTTCTTAAGTGTCTGTCAAACTCATCTCCCTCATTGGACTTTAACAGTTTGAGAAAATGTGTCAAGGTTTTTTATCTTCTTTTTTTTAAGGCTTATGCAAAAAGGAACCTGTAATGTGGTGGCACTGTCTTTGTCCTTTTCATCTCAAGGAATTCTGTCTTCTTTAGCCTCTTCCTTGCTTTTAGCGTACCTGCTTTGGGAAGCTCCTCATATTCTGAGGCAGAGGCCTTGGCGTGCTGCCTGTTGCTCTGAAGCCAGATACCTTCTGTGTCTGTGCTAGTCCTAGAGCAGGGTAGTTGAAAGTTAGGAAGGCTTTGCTGTCGTTAGAATTATGACTTGAGTTAGAATCTGCAGAGAACAAGACGGTCAAGAACTGAGTGAATCCAATGCTTAGTCTTGGCAACTCACTGTCTCCCATGTCTTCAGTTTTGCCTTCTAGTGTGTGGAGTCTTTACTTTCCTGGCTGTCCTGGGCCGGTATATCCCTGGACTCTTGCTCTCGTACTTGCTGTGTAAGTAGATCTGTGCCAAATACAGACTTAAAAGTGAAAAGGGGTAGAGATGAGTGGGATCTGAATGTCCGAGGGATGGGGCTCTTCCGCTTAAAAGGGAAGCTTGTGTGAATGGCTTTAATGTTTAAAATAATACATTCTGCCTGGAATGTGGTGGTTCTCTTCCAGGACTCTTAAGGTCTCTGGTCCAGAGAGAACATGTTTAAGTGCTTAGTAACCATAGATCTGAGCACTAATATGTTGGCCTCTCAATTTTGTTAAATTGGCAGAGGTGATTGCACCAATTCTAACAGCCTCCCACAGCATTGCCTTCAGTAATCAGGTCTTGCATACTGTGTATGTGTTATACTGCATCACAAAATGGGCAAGATGTTTGCCAAGTAGCATCCTGAACCAACTTCTAATCAGCGTTCCCACTTACCTCAGTGCTCTTCATCCTGCTGTGGCCCCTTGCTGTGTACCACAGACTGGGGCAGCGCATGTACATGAAGCTGGAGCCAGCTCTGCAGCGGCTGGATTTCAGTGTTCGAGGCTACATGATATCGAAGCAGCGAGAGAAGCAACGTAAGTTTCTGTACTGTGTTTCTGACCCTTGGTACTTGAAACAGCCTGTGAATCGAGCCCCTAGTTTTGGAGTGGGATGGGGCTGCATGTATGGCATGGCAGTCACTCCAGTGCCCTTGGCAAATACTTGCAACCGCTTTGGGAATGAAGCAAGGCAGCTCTGCCTTCGCAGGTGTCTCCCAGTGAGTGGCTGGTGTAAGCTCTTCACAGTGCTGAGCTCGTCTGTTTCTCAGCTGCCAGAACTGTGTGTTTTATATTGCAGTTGCACTGAAAAAAAAAAAAAAAGGACTCAGTGCAAGGTGGCTGCTAAACCTGTTCATCTCAGCAAAAGATCTGCAGCAGCCCAAGTCAGAAACAGATCACGTTGCTCTGCTGCGGAACAAAGCATGCTGTGTTAAAATATGTCCAAGCTTGCCAGTTTAGGGTTTTTCTGCTCGACATAATGCTGTACATACCTCTGTCCTAGCAGCAATAATAATCTTTGACTCTGGCTTCTGGCAGTGCGTCGCCGATCCCTTAATCAGGAGGCTGTGGATGATGGGAGTGACAGTGAAGAAGAGCTTGCTGCATTCTGTCCCAAGGTAATGAAATTTCTTGGAAATAGAAAAGCTCAGATGAATAGAACAAACTCACTGCATTGCGTGGACATGCAGTGCATGGCTGCATATCCAGCATGTTGTAGCTGAGTTGTGATGGAAGATCAGATGAGGATAGTCTCCTTTTAGAGAGGTCTTTCCTGTTCTGTCTCACTGAAGTACGTCCAGAGCTGCTTGTACCAACTACAGTCTCCTAGGCTGGGAGTAAAGTGTGAAATGAGCCTCAGATCCCAGCCTTTTATGCAGACTGGGTTTAACTGGCAGCCACTGGATCATGTGTTTTGTCTTGAGGCAGAGGAATAAGCTTTCTGGTATTTGCTGTTTTCAATTTTACCTCCTGTTTCAAAGCTGGATGACTCTGTGGTTGCCAAGGAACTAACCATCTCTGACTCGGAGCATTCGGACGCTGAGGTTTCCTACACTGAAAATGGGATGTTTAACCTTTCGAGGGGCCAGACCCCCCTGACAGAGGGATCAGAAGGTGAGAGGAAATGGGAAGCTTCTGGAAGGTGTGGAAGGCTGAGCAGGTCCCAGTGTGACAGGTTGGAGAGAGGAGGTTGCATTGCCTTCTGTCCTTGAGGTCTAGCTGTTTGATGTCTGTCTTGCTGCCTAAGATGAGATGCAACTACCTGTTTTTTCAGAACTGAGCTTCCTTCTTAATTCCTGTGGTGCTTTAGTAGAGCAATGACAGCTGCTCTTCAAAGGCAGATCCAGCTCTGCCAGTCTCTGGCTGTAGGGATACAGGTTGCAGAGCAAAGTCTGGGAGGGGGTGCTTTCCTCTGGCAGAAGGTGTCTGGTTCAGCATCCGCATTCTTTGCGAGTGAATCGGGAGGTCAGCAGGCATCCCAAATAGCTGTGAGGGGGAGATGAAAGAGCGTTTGGTCTGTGAGATGACAAGAGACAGTCTGTCCCGGGGAGGTAATGGCCCAGCTTTTGTGTACTGTGCTGCCCTTGCCTGCAGGGTGTTTGGTGTGTGCTGTGTATTCAAAGCACTTTCTCCTCTTCTAGACCTGGATGGTCACAGTGACCCAGAAGAATCTTTTGCCAGGGATCTTGCCGACTTCCCTTCCATAAACCCAGAAGCAACTGGCATAGATGACGAAGATGACACCAGCATTGGGATCCCTAGTCTGGCTTACCGCCCACAAGTGGCAGAAGATCTGCATCTCCCTTATGACCAGGAAGAATCCGGCGCACTGCCATCTGTACAGAATCTTACTAACGACATAGCTGGATTTGTCACCAGAGGGATGATACAGTTTGCACTGTCAGGAGCCCCTCAGCCAGGCTTCTCACGCAGCGACAATCCCCAGAGAGGTGCAAAGACTTATCTTAGAACAGCCAGCTCTGACTTGGACACTGATGCGGAAGGGGATGACTTTGAACTCCTGGATCAGTCTGAGCTGAACCAGCTGGATCCTGCTGGCTCACGGGGCCAGTAAGCAATCCCATCACTTCCCTCTGGTTTTCTCTTGTGCATTGTGGAGGGAATCCTGGAAGGAAAAGCCTTGCACAGTTATCTAGATCGTCTCCTGTGTGAGTATGACTGATGTGACAGCCAGTCCTGGCTGGGAACACCACTGTGACTTGTGACTCTGTAGCCTCGCTTGGATTTTAAAATAAACTACACTGGTAATTCATAGGGAAAAGGCGTTGATGTGATAGTTCCACAATCACCCATGCGTTGCCCTGCACTGTCTGCCAGGATGCTGCTTGCTCCGAACTTCCTCACCTAAGACAATAAATCTGGTGTCTGCAGCTCTAGAGACCACCGGTCAGACCGACTTAGCATCACCGAGGACAATCTTGAAGCCAGCCTTCTGGGGCTGATGTGTAACCAGGTGAACTGGATTGGTTTCCCCTCAGACTTTAGTGTCTGGGACTTAATGCTATTCTGTCTTTAAGACAACTGTTCCCTTCTCCTAAAACATGCACAGAATCCAAGTCTTCTCTCCCAGCAATATCCAGCTCCGGGTAAAAACAAAACCCCTTGCTCCTGTTGTGGACATGATGGTGTATGACCACAATGTTTGTACTTGCAATGACCACTCATCTCCGGTTCCAGCTTTCTAGTGATGCTATTTTGTAAGAGAGGTGATGGCAATAAGACATCTACTGTGATGACTAGAGTCCTGCAAAGAACATCTACATGTGGCAGCTGCTCTTGTGTTGCTTTCCTAAAATAATGGACTAACACTTTGCTAAAACCCTGTGCCCCTCCAGCACACGTCTGGTGTGGACAGTGGCAATACTGCACTTCCCCTTGACGCTGCCTCTTGGGGAACTGCAAGGGACGGGGTTTCTGGAGGAGGGAAGAGGTGGAGCTGGTCTGCCTGGACAGTTTTGTTCCAGCTCTGGGGCAGCCTGTTGCTTCCCAGCCTTGTACAGTTGAGAGCCCGCCGGTAGGAACCCAACGGGGGACACCAGCCTGAGCCACCAGTGACCGAAGAGCTTGTGCCCGTTGCGGTCCTGTAAACAAACCAGCAAGGGGAGAGATGTTCTGTCAGCTGGAAGGCCCGAGCCCTCCGGCCCTCTGCCCCATTGAGCTTTCCCATTGCTTTTTCTAAGCCATAGAACCTGACTCCGATCACGTTTGTGCAGCAAAGAACGTACCTCTTCAGGGAAACCCCTTTATCTGCTTCTTTTTGTCTAAATCCGCTTGCCTGCAAATGTTGGTGGCTGTATGGGTGCTTATGCTGGCTGGGGGGTAGGGGGCAGCTGGCCTCGGCCCTGGGTAAGTGGGGGGGTGTCGTTAGTGGGTTCTATTGTACGAGCGTAAGCCTCGGCGCTGGCCTCGTACGGTCCTGGGGTTCCGTGGCAGTGGGCAGGTGGGGAACGGCGGGCGTTCATCGCCCACGCGGGTTTAGGACCGGTTCCCGTCTGGCCCGGGGCTGCGGAAGCCCTGGTCCGGCCCTGCCCGTTGGCCCGGAGCTTTCCGGCCACCGCGTCGCCCAACGGCGGACTGGCCTGTCCCGGCCCGGGCACGGCGCTCTCCGGGTCGGGCGGAACGGCGGCACCGTCGGGGGCGGTGCTTCCGGGGGACCGGGCCTGGCCCCGCCTACCGCTCCCGCCCCGCTTCCTCGGGGCGTGGCTTCGAGGCGCGGCGCCAATGGGAGCCCGCCTCTCTTCCCGCTCCTCGATTGGTGGGGAGCGGGCGGCGCGCCGGAAGTGCGTCAGCGCCGCCGGTCCGGAACGGAGTGGGGCGAGCGGAGGCGCAGGATGAGCAAAGGCCGCGAGGGCCCCGCGGCGGGCGGTGAGTAAGTGGGGGCCCGGCGGCGAGCCAAGGCCGGGAGGTGAGCCAGGGCCCGGCGGCGAGGCAGGGCCGGGGGCTGCCGCCCTCTCGTCGAGGTCCCGGGTGGCCGCGGTGACCGGCGGGCTGTCCCGCAGGAGGCACCGCTGCCGCCATCCTGCTGCGGTACCTGCGGGAGCAGAACCGGCCGTACAGCGCCCAGGACGCCTTCGGGAACCTGCAGCGGGAGCATGGGCTGGGCAAGACGGTGAGCGGGGCCGGCCCGGGGCCGGGCTGGGCGAGTTGGGGCCCGGCTGACGGCGCTCGTCCCGCAGGCCGTGGTGAAGGCGCTGGAGCAGCTGGCGCAGCAGGGCCGCGTCCGTGAGAAGGCCTACGGGAAGCAGAAGATCTACTTCGCCGACCAGGTGAGCCCCGGGCCCCGGCGCCGCCCCCGCCGGCGCCTGCCAACGCTGACCCGTCGCCGCCTCCACCTCGCCGCAGGAGCAGCTCCCGGCCGCCAGCGAGTCGGAGCTCCGCAGCCTGGACGGGGAGATCGCCGCGCTTTCCACCAAGGTGCAGGCGGTACAGCAGAGTTGCCGGCAGATGGAGGCGGGTGAGTACACCTGCCTGCCCGGCCAGCATCCTGCGGCACCAGGAACGGCTTCGCTGGCTGGGGCCCTGCAGGCACGAGCAGCTGTGCCCGGGCTGTCAGTCCTGCCAGTGATCGGTGCCTGCTTTCCAGAGCTGAAGGACCTGAACAGCTCCATGACAACCTCTGAGATGGCCAGAGAGATGGAGGAGCTGAGGAAGGACTGTGCAAGTTACACAGAGAAGCTGGAGAGGATCAAGTCTGCCACCAACCACGTGACTCCAGAAGAGAAAGAGAAGGTAAAGAGCTGCCAGGGGCTGAGCTAAGCACCAGCAGCAGAGCTTGGGCTGGGGCTAGGCCAATTGTACCAGACCCTTGGCTGGCTTACCTGGTCCCCGGTCCAACTGATACTGGTACAACAGAGGCAGGGGGTTGTGTGGGACCTGGACTGCTCTGCAGAGCCTCTGCACGAGCCTCGGCTGTCTGCATGATGGTGATGATTCTCAGGGCATCTTTAGGAAACAGCCTGAGCTGCCTCTTCCTGGCAAACCTTTGCTTTGGGCAGTCATCTGTCACTTGGTCAATTCACCTTTTCCTGTCTCAGGTGGTGTGTTTCGCAGAGAGGTTCACGTCCCCGCAGGGGCTTCGTGAGCCACTTGTGCCGTTAAATAACCCTCTGGCTCCCGGCCTTGGTCTTACGGCAGCTTCATGGGGTGGCAGCTGGTTCTCACTTTTGTCTTGCTGTTCACAGGTCTGTAGCGAGCAGAAGCTGTACTGCAAGGAGTGGCGGAGGAGGAAGCGAATGGTAATGATCATGCCATCGCGCGGGGCGGGGGGGCAGCACTGGGGAGGCGGCGATGACAGTCCTGTGGTGGCACTGGCACCCTGCTGGGGATGTGGGGTCTGCTGGCCAGCTCGGGGAGCATCCCCTGTTCGAGTGGAGCAGATTCCCACCTCTGCAGTGCCGAGCGAGGAGTGAACGCTGTAGCTGTGGAGCCGGGAGTGCTGTGCTGGCCGGGAGTGCTGTGCTGGCCACACTCAGTGCTGCCCCTGGGGCCGTATGGGTTTGGGGAAGGGTTGTGGGTACCAAGATGATCCCCTGGGAAAAGGCTGTGTTGCTGCATTGCCCAAATATATGAGTCCCTGCAGAGCTCTGTCTGTTCTTGGGGAATAAACCAGACTCTCCTCATGTTAGAGATGGCTGCTCCCACGCTGTCATCTGAGCTGTGCTGGCTTGTGACGTCCCTGGAGGGGACAGCCCCCGAGAGCTGTGGCAGGGCTGCCTGGCGCTGGCAGCTTGGCATGGCTGCCCCACAGCCCTCACGGCGCCCCTGTCTCACCAGGCGACTGAGCTGCTGGAGGCTATCCTGGAGGGGTACCCCAAAAGCAAGAAGCAATTCTTTGTAAGTACCGAGGCTGGGGTTGGCCCTGTGGCCCCAGGGTGGTGGTGGCGGCTCTGCCTCAGCTGCCAGGTTGGGGCAGCTGCCTTGCTGAGATGCTCTGTGCCTGTACAGGAGGAGGTTGGGATAGAGACGGATGAGGACCATAACGTCACGCTGCCGGCAGCTGTGTGAGGTGCTGAGGGAGCCTTTGCCCCAGGGAGGAGAAGGAGCTGATGCTGAAACACAGCTGTTGAGGTGGTTTTTTTTCCTCTTTTTTGCAGGGCTTGGGCTGGTCCTGCATATTTATGTGTGTTTGTTTTAAAGTGCTTTGCAGCTGGAAGGGTGGGTGCAGGGATTGACTCAGCACTGGGCCCTCTCACGTGCAGAGGGAATGTTATTTCTTCCTGCCCTTTGGTGCAGCGAGCTGTCACGGGGAAGGCACGAGTACACTGTTGTAGAGTCCCTGGTGTTCCAATAAGAAAAGGAAGTGAGGCCTCAGGGAGGCGAATGAACTAGTGACTGTTAGGGCTGCAGAGCAATACGTGTATTTCAGTTGCTTCCCACAGTGTGACTGAGTGGTACATGAGAAAACAGCCCATTAAACACCAGGTTTTTGGTTCAGCTGTGTTTTGCTGTGGTGCTTTTCTGTTCAAAGGGCATTAGGGCAGGGCTTGGGCCTTGGGTTGCAGCAGCCCTGAGGGGTGGGGAAGGCAAGAGCCAGGAGTGAGTAACCTGAGCCATGACAGCTGGGCTGGCCTTCTAGAAACTACCTCTGTCTCTGACCAGTTCTAGGGGAAGTATCCAAGAACTCAGCAACAGAAATAAAAGCAGAAAAATCATTAAACCATTCAGCAAAATTCAGCAAAATTTATTTAATTACTTCTCACAATAGAAAAATATGTTGCTTTCACGTGTGAGGTCTGTAAAACTCCACGTCCTCCTCCCAAGGCAGGAGGCAGCTTCTGGCAGAGCATCTCCAGGGCTTCATTCTGTGCCCCTTGTTCAGCTGCAGAGCCCTAACCCTAACCTGCTCACTGATGAGAGGATTTGTTTCATCACAAAGCAACATCTTCCAGATGGGACACAGCTGACCCTGTGCATGCTTTATCAGTGACGTGCATCACTGCAGGGTCTGATGCGGAGGCTTCCCTTGCACTGCCTTGGAAAAAGCACCCAAAGGCAGGGTTTGAAGAATAATTCTGTATAGAAATCATACCGAGTGGGTTCTCCACTACTAAATGAAGCGGAGCAGTAGCTTAAACATTCTCATGCTGCAGCATTCAAACCATGTAACCTGGAGCCAAGTTCTACCTCATCAACAGTGGAAAAACAGTATAAAAATAAACATCCACTACCCTGGAGCGGGAGCATGAATATGATTACAGAGAACAAATCCTGCAGCCAGCATCACCGTGCAGGAAGACCCCGATACAATCACTCTGTGCGGTGAGCAACCATCACTTGGGCAACAGCTACACCGAGCCGCAACATATTTGTGTTGGCCAGAGCCATGAACCATACTGACAGCAGCAGCATGTGACAGGTTAAAACGTGTTCCAGAGAGCATCTGTCTGCAAAGCTGATACTGATAATATTCCAGGCTGATTTCAGTGATTTATAAAAACAAACAAACAAAAAAATCAAATCAAGGCTGTTATTATATATGTGCGTATAGAAAAGTTCTAAGGAGGAGCAGCGCAAGCTTGTGGCAGTGCTGTGCTACAGCTGCTGAACTGTTTTCCTGAAACGTGAAGACAGGTGAAGCCGAACATGTTTCAGTACTTGCTCAGGAAAAGCCAGCACAGAAAGCTCACTCCCGACTCCCTTTCAGGAGAACTATGGCTATAGCAGAAGAGGTCAGGTTTTTGCAAGTCTCCAGCCTGTGCTGCCAGCTCTGCCCCAGGGAGGTTGTGGCTGTGCCGAGTAAGAGTCTCCCTGGCATTGAGGGGCTCATCCTTCAGCCAGTTCTGCCAGCTTCCCCAAAGCACCTACACAACTTAAAACCCCTGCCCTGTAATTGCTGCTTCAGAAGGAGGTATGAGAAAGTCCACAGGTATGGGAGAAGCCTATTCCTAGTCTGTTTTTACAGAAACCAACAGCTTTTAGCATCTGTTCTTGTTTCATTCTCCCTCCCTGGGATCAGAAGGGCTTGTGTCAGAGGCCTGAGGTTACGGAGCAGATCTGCTTTGCAGTGGAGAGTCAGTGACTCAGGCAAACCCCACCATACCTGCCTGAGCTAAAGACTCTCTGGGACCTTAAAAAACCTCTAGTCAATACACACTTCTTTCCCTGCCCCCTTTGCTAGGTCCCTACAAATATTTGGTAGTATCGACTGTGACAGCACCTGTGGAGCAGAGGTGTCTGCACAGCCTCATTTTGGTTTCACAGTTAATACAATAAATAATTCCGAGAAGCTTTAAGAACAGCCATGAGGGAGATGGCCCAGCCCTTCCTGGCACCCATCACCCAGGCCCCTGGGCAGGAGGTGCCCTATCCCCGCAGGTGTAGAGGCGGTGGCAGCCCCAGTGCTGCTGGCAGTGCAAGGGGAAGGCTCAGTAGAGCTGACTCTTCAGTTGGTGCAGGACCCCGATCACAATGTCCCGCAGCGTCTGGGGCAGAGAGGAGACACAGTTAGTTGTTCCAGTGGAGGAACGGCCCGTTCCCGGTGAGCAATGCCCACGAGAGCCTGGGGCATGTGCTGTGGCCCCGGGGCTGGCACACGCGGTGCCCAGCACCACAACACCTGGATGGGAAATGCTCCCACCTCTGCTCCTGGGCCGCAGGGTCTCAGGCAGCTGCAGCAGGACAGGGACCCGGCCCTGACTCAGTGCCTCAACCCCTCAGAGGTTTCTTAATTCCCAGAAAACCTTTAGGTGTCCTGAAGGAGTGACGGGGAACCAGCAGGACTCTCCTGAACCCTGTTTCACCCTGGCCAGCTTTCAGCACCAAACCAGTCCAGCAGCTGGACTGGGACAGGCTGGACCTTGGGCCCTATCTCCTGCCCCTACCCCCCACCCTGCCCCAGTCCAGCACCGGTCACATGCTACCCTTTCGGAAGCCGCAGGAGAGGTGACAGCCGCACCCGGTCCTGCACTGGGTGCAGATGCGCACAATGGTCTCTGCCCCATTTCCCTCTGTCATCTCAACAGCCCACACGCAGCACCCGCGCTCACCTGGGGCTTGCAGTGCTCCTCAATCCAGCGGAAGACGCATGCCGAGAGCTCCTGAAAACTCGTTACCGAAATGGAGGCATTAAAGGACTGGAACAGGGCATCCATAATGCCTTGGAAAACATTGAACTTCATCTCGTCAGAGACCTGGTCCTTCCCCTCGTTCGGGTTGTCCTGATGAGCTTTCACAATCTGCTCGTAGTTCCTGAAACAAACCATGTGCCCCATGTTCAGCAGCAGAGTGAGGCCTCCCACACCTCACTTCTGCTGAGCTGTGGGAGCAGAGCTCACTGCCTGTCACTGGCCACTGAGAACCGCAGCAGGGGAGGGGAGGACCAAGAGTTTGTGGAAGATCCTGCAAGTAAAGAAACACTGGGAAGCTGCAGCTGCTCCTGACGCTGGGAGCAGATTCATTTTCTGACTCAGATCCACCTTCGCACTAAACTCCACCAACTGACTCAAGACAGACCCACACTAACGAGCCACTGGAGGACAAACAATGACAGCAGGCAGGGACAGGTTTGGTAGTCAGGGTACCAGGCTGCCTGTGAAGCAATGAGTGCATCCACGGAGCCTTGCAAGGATGGGGGAAAACAGCAGGAAGAAGATGGCAGCACCCTGACAGCACTTCTCTTACACTTTCATGATCTTCAAGGCCATTACGTCTTTCCTGAGGGTAGAAACTTCCTCCTCTTGCTTCTTCTTTTCCTTATGCAGGAACTGGATGTAGTCAATGGCTGAGCATGAAAACACAGAGTGAGGATTTGAGAGCAGACACAAGACCTTGAGATCCCCACAGAAGGTGTTTGAGCCTGGGCAGCATCAGCTCCCGGCTGCCCCGATTCTCCTCAGTCAAGTGGGTGGGTGGAGGTGGCCAGCACCTGAGCTCCGCCAGAGCATCATCACACCAGAAGGTCTCAAAGTGCTGAACCTCCATGCTGCATGGCTACAGCGAGGCATTTGGGGTTGACAGCACTCCCTTCCCTCTCCCCACCTTCAAGACTGCCCAGGTTTTGGCCGGGATAGAGTTAATTTTCTTTCTAGTAGCTGGTACAGTTATATTTTGGATTCGATACGAGAAGAATGTTGATAACACACGCATGTTTTCAGTTATTGCTAAGCAGTGCTTATACTAAGCCAAGGATTTTTCAGCTTCTCATGCCCAGCCAGTAAGAAGGCTGGAGGGGCACAGTAAGTTGGGAAGGGGGACAGCCAGGACAGCTGACCCAAACTGGCCAAAGGGATATTCCATACCATGTGATGTCATGCCCAGTATATAAACTGGGGAGAGTTGGCCTGGGGGGATTGCTGCTCAGGAACTAACTGGGCATTGGTCAGCAAGTGGTAGGGAATTGCATTGTGCATCACTTGTTTTGCATATTCCAATCCTTTATTAGTATTGCTGTTGGTATTATTATCATTATTAGTTTCTCCCTTTCTATTCTATTAAACTGTTCTTAACTGACAAATTTTAGGTTTTTTTTCCTCCCGACTCTCTCCCCCATCCCGCTGCGTGGCAGGGGAGTGAGTGAGTGGCTGTGTGGTGCTTAGTTGCTGGCTGGGGTTAAACCACAACAAAGACTCACTTTTCTGGAGGACGATGGCCTTGCTCAGCTTCTGGGAGCCTATGGAGAAATCCTGCTGCTCACAGGTAGGAACAATGGCCTGCAAGTCATCGTAGCCTTTCTGTGGGGAAGCAGAGCATGTATTTGGAGTTCAGCAGTATGAGACTGGTTGTTTCAAAATGTGTCAATTCCCAGCTCCCACTGTGCAGCCAGCCAGAGCCAAGGTGGCTCCCAGCACACTTGTGTCTGGGGAGGGTAGCTCCAGTGGCAAAACAAAGGGGAAGGTGCTGGAAACAGCAGGCGCAGGGCCCTGGTAGCCAGAGAGTCGCTGTGCTCTGACAGCACATGCAGCATCTCAGGTTACCTTGATGGCATCTCGCCTCTTCTGCTCCGCCTGGGTGTGCGCCCGCCTGCGCCGGTCCTTGTACGACTCCTTGTAGGACTCCTGGTGATAATCGCTGTCCTCATCATCTACGTGGAGAGAACTCAATGTGAGTGTGAAGACTCCTGACAGGTGAGCTCCCGAATCATGGGGGGCAGAGGCGCATGGAGGGGACGACAGCTGAGGTACCAGCTGGGCCCTACAGACTGTGGCCAGGCCCAGGACCACCCCGTGCCCCCAGGGCAGCGCTTAGCTCCAGTAAGTTGGGCCAAGGACAAACACCCCAAGGGGCCCCGCCAACCCCTTCCCTTTCCTTGTGGAGCTCGGTGGAAGACACCTGCAGCTCCCTTGGGAAAGTGTCAAAACTGCCTACCTACTGCCGGAAACCACAACGACCCAAAGCTGTTCCCCACCACCTTACCACCCCCCTCGGGGTGGGAATCCTGACTAGCCAGCGAGAGGGGCAAGCCGCGCTCACACCCTCGGCACAGGGGCGAGAGCTGCAAGCCCTGCGACGTGCTGGGCACCACAGTGAGCAGAAAGACCCACGGTCACAGAGAACAAACCCCACAGGCCCACCTGTATTGGGGACAGAAGAGGCACTGGTGGAGCCGATGCTGTTAGCTCGTGACACTATGCTTCCTTTCCTCGCGTTTTCCATAAAAAGTGCTAGAAGAATAAGGTTCACAGCGTAAGTGACGAACCCGGGGCGCGTGACCGGGCGCAGAGGGATGGGGTGGACGGGTCACTGGGCAGCCGCTGTCGTGCTCACGACAAGCAGATGCTACGACCGGAGGCAGGGGAGAGGGGGGTGCTGCCGGGCACCTACCCGAGTCCAGGCCATTATCGCTGTTGGCAGCGTCCACCTTGCGCGGGGCCGGCGGCGGAGCCACGGCGGGCGGGAGGAGAGAGACGTCAGCTGGATTGGGGCAGCAAACCGCGGCCCCCCCCGGGCCCCGGCTCCGCCCAGAGCCCCGGTCGCCCGAACGGCATCGCCCCCACACCTCGGAGCTCCGGTCCGCGCGCGCGCTCGGTAACCTTTAGCCTCTGCCCCTCGTGCTCTCCCCTACTCCCTGCCCTCGACCGGGCGCTCACCCCGCCCGCGGCCTCGGCTCCGCCGCCCCGGTCCAGCGCCCCGGGCCGCAGCCCCGCACCCGAAGCGTCCTTAGGGGCGCCCAGGCGGCCGACCCGGTCCCCCGCCCGCAGCCCGGCGCGGAGCCCGACGAACTGACCCACCTTCCCCCACGAGTCCTCCGCCGCGGGGCCGGGCGGCTCCGCCATCTTCCGCCCGCCCCGGTCATGTGACCGCCGCGGGGACCGACGGGAAAAGCAGTCCGCCCCGCACCGCCGGGCCGCCAGGGGGCGCCCGCACCGGCACCACCGAGGAGGCGGGAGGGGCCCGGCACGCAGCGTCACCCGCCGCGGCCCGGGCCCGGTCGATGTCCGGCGCTTGCGTAACCGCCCTGACGTCAGGGTGACGCAGGAGCGCCGGGCCTGGGTCAGAGTCCGCCGCCCGCGCGGGGGTCCCGGCGTCCTGCCTCGGGACCTCCTGCCCGGTGAGGGGGCAGAACGGCAGCCGGTGCCGCCTGCAGCCCTGCCTGCCCCGGCAGACCGCGTGCAGGGGCCGGCCGGGGCCGCGTGACCCGTGTCCGCAGGCTGGGACGGCCCCAGCACCGTGTACCCCCAGGTCCCCACCTCATGGAGCTGTTGAGGCGTCAGGCCGCCCCCCACCCCAGCGGGACTCGCAGCAACCCCCATCCTGCCCTGCCAACCCGGATCCACCGGGAGTCCAGGAAGACCTCGGCACGTAGCGCTCCAGGAGGAGCGGGAAGCCAAGCTCGAGCTCTGCCCGCAGCACCCACCCGCCGTGGGAGAGCACGTCCGACTGGCTGCACCAGGGCGCAAAGAACCGGTGAAGAACCGGTACTCCCCGACGTCAGCCACCAGCCCGTACATCTGCTCCATCGAGTACCTGGGCCTGAGGCGCCGGTCAGGGCTGGGGGCCGCATGGAAGACTCGTCCCAGGACCCGCCACTCCCAGTGCCGGCCAGGATCAGGAATGGCCGCACTGGCTGCACCAGCGGGGAATGGGGGATGCTGACACACCTGGAGGGGCGAGGGGGTCAGGAAGATGGCGCTGCCGGCACACCGGCCCTGCCGCCTGCAGCACCCCAAGCAGTGCCCAGCCATGGCTCGTCCCTGCCCCACCGGTACCGGGGTGGGATGGTCTCATGCTCCCAGTGACATCGCGGGGTGGTGCCGGCAGCAGGACCGGCCATCCCCACCCTGCCCAACTGGACCAACCCAGCAGCACCGCGTCGGGCCCCAGCTGTGCAGACCCCAACGGCACCAAGTGTCTCTGCTGTGAGCAGCAGTTGGGACCTACCCCGGACCCCCCGATACACATTCCCCAGAGCCAGGGGTGATGCCCCACAGTGGGAGCCAGGCAGGGGCTCAGGCAGGGCAGGGGCCAGGGACAGCAGAGCCAGCTGCTGGGCAGGCTGGGGGGTACAGCGGACAGGACCAGCAGACGGACACTTACGGAGGGAGAAGCCTTTTTACTGTCCCACAGTGAGGTCCAGGCACCAGCGCTGGCTCAGCCTTTTGGCCTGAGGAGCCACTGCAGTATGCGTCCCGCAGTCACCAGGGGATGGCAGGACACCCTGGCCCCTCCAAGGGGCTGGATGGGGCAGGTCGGTCAGGCCCCGCACTGTGCTCCTCCCCGGCACAGCTAGCTCACTGCCGGCATGTGGTGGCAGGACATGGACCCTTGCCTCCCACCCCACTGGTGTGGGATGCACGGGGTCAGTGCGTGACAGCCAAGAGGAGCGTGACCCCCTCACAGGCTGCACTCCTGGCTCAGGCGCTGCTGCAGGAGGTCCCAGGCCTTCTCCACCTGCCAGAGAGCCCACGTGGGGCGGCACCTCAGAGCCCGCAGCCAAGCCGGGGACAAGGTGAGCGGCACCATGGCAGGGGCAGGAGCATCACACAAGGGTCCCACGCTTCCTGACCCTTCCCTGCTGCATTTGCATCCCCAAATTTGTCCCTCTTGGCCATGCACAGAGGCAGCCTCGGTGGTGAGCAGCATGCCCAGGCACACCACGCATGACCTGGGCCACAGCACTGAGCCCTCCGGAACCCATCAGTCGCCTGCCTCCCCCTTTGCCACCTGTGACAGACCCCAGTGCTGCAGCCAGCCTGGGGCTCACCTGCTTGCGGGTGACGTCCGGCTCCCAGAGCGTGCACAGCACCACCTGCGACTGCTCCACCCTTTGGCTGTTGGTCATCTGGCTCTGCAGCCGGCTGCGAGCAGCCTCTTCGCTCAGCCCATCCCTGGCCATGATGCGCTTCACAGCCTGGCAGGACCAGAGGGGACACTCAGGTGCTCGGAGGGGAAGCCGGGAACCAGCCCCAGCAGCAAGCGACGGGCCGAGGGGCATCGCCCACCTCCTCCTCCGGGATGATGGCTGTCCACACCTCGTGGACCATGTCTTGCCAGCCAGCCTCCAGCAGCACGGCAGCGTCCAGCACGCACACGTCCCTTCCTATGGAACGAGGCCATTGCTCATTACCTGGCAATCGCAAGGCAGTGCGACTGCTCCTCAGAGTCCAACCCAGCCAGTCCACTTACACTCGTAGAGAGTCATGCCTTCCTGCAAACCGGCAGCACAGACAGTTTACTGCTGAGCCAAAGAACCTCACGTGGAAAAGAGAGCAGCAGGCAAAGGCTGTGTTTGCTTAAAGGGCACACCTGGGATGGCAGGTCTCCCGGGCACGGCAAGCCAATGCCTTCAGTCAAATGCCTATCGAGCTACCAACAGCACCTCCCAAGAGCTGGAAAAAGTCTGCTCCCAGAAGGAATACACACCAGGCTCACTGCTGGAGCACTACACCAAAAACGAACTTGAAGCCACGTGGGAAGGAGAAAGCAACCTCCACCCTCCTTCAGAGTAGAAAGCTTGAGGTAAGCCTGTCCCAGCTGGGTGGAGGGGTTTGCTCAGAGATGTGCCAAGTGAAAATCCCCAGCAAGCTGCCCAGCAGAGATGAGGGGTGCCTGAGCGTGGAAAATATTCACGGTGCTGCTAAAAGCAGCAGATTCCCGGTGGCTCTTGCTGCACAAGACCACGTGCCCAACTCCCACCTTTGTGCTGTGATGGGAGCCCGCCCCAGTTACCTTGAGCATCTGCCTCCCTGATCTGCTCCTTGACCATCCGGGCCATCTCAGGCCACACAATGTCCGTGAGACTCTTCAGCCGCTCCTAGAAAGGACCACGAGGGGATCAGTTACTTGCCCTCAGAACCCCTGGGCAGCCAACAAGGGGACTGCTGTTGGCAGCAGCAGTCACCGGGGGCACCCAGAAAGAACCCGCTAAAGCACAAGGGATGGACCCAGCCCATCGCCTGCTCGCTAAGCACAAGGAAGGAAAGCTTCCATGCTGGCCAGAGGCTCCCATGCCCAGACGGGATCAAGGCTCTTTTTCCTATTATTTTCCTTGCCCTGCCAGGCACAGCAGAACCTTGGTCTCTGCTGCGAGAAGCGCTTTGCAAAGACCCGCCCCGCAGCACTGCGAGCTCCCCACACAGCAGCACCCACGTGAAACCCGTCCGTCTCGGGGGAACCCCTCGAGCTGCCTTCAGGCTCGGGCTGGGGCAGCCCGCAGGACCTGAACGAAAGAAAGGCTGAGCACTGGCCTGGCCAGCAAAGCTGGGTGCAGAGGGTCAGGTTCGGCTGCCACGTCACCGAGCCTCACCGGGTACAAGCCCAAACCACACAAGGGTCAGAGAGCACCGGCTCCACATACATCCGGCTGGGTAAAGGACAAGCGTGGGACAGAGGGGATGAGGATGGGGACAGGGAGGCAGCAGCAGCTGCCGGGGTGAGAGGAGAGTGTCCAGCGTGGCTCCTGACTCTGCTACAGAGATGGGATCTCTGTATCCTGCCCTGTCCATGCGTCACTACCAGAAACTACAGCCAGAAAGGCATCATCAGCTCAAAGGGCTGAAAAATAAAAAGCCTCAGCACAGATGGCGAGCTCCCTGCTCACGAGATTAGATACTGACAGCCTCTGTGCTGCTCTCACCTGGTTCCCAAACACTTTGGCCCCAAGGACTTTCCTGTTAATCGTCCCATCTTCTTTCAAGATTTCTGCAAGACAGAAGGAGAAAAGGCTTGGGAGGAATGAATCCCACTCTCTTCCCTGTGGCAAGCCTAGGTGAGAGTGAAAGGATTTCAGCACGGGGCTCTCAAAGGGACCCAGAAAGGAGCGGTAGGGCCTGACCTGGCAGCTCTTCACCTGACTCCAGAGAAGGACAGGGAAGAGCTTTTCCTAGAGAAACAGCAGCCCAGTTTAGCCTTCCACACCAGCCAGGTTAGAGTAGCTCTGACGTGGGACGTGCAAGACTTGGGGAAAGCAGTGGTTTGCCCTGCTCAGGGCCAACCATCACCAAGTCAGCTACAGAGCCCCATCTGGGTGGTGTGGAGCCCAGAAGCCCTGGGGAGGGTGGGGAGTGCGGGCCAGGACAGCTCCCTGGAACACTAGGACAATGGCACACCCCTCCCTCCTCTTCCTCCTCCCAGTCTTCCCTGCAGCCTTCGGTGGCTCTACCTGCCCCAAAGGCTGCCACCACCTGCTCGTAGGCAGGGCCACCAGGGACATAGACGGCGTGGCCCAGCTTGTCAGCGTCGATGAGGAACGCTCCCAGGTGCCCCAGGAGTTTGGCGATGGAGGTTTTCCCACTACCGGTTCCTCCAGTCAGGCCGATCACGTACGGGCGCGAAGGCAAGGCAGGGTCTTGCTAAGGGAAGAAGGAAAGCCATTGCCAGCAGACAGAGGATGCCGGCTCTGCTGGAGAAGGATCCCGACCACCCGGCCTCACGACGGGCACGGAAGGTCCCAGCCCTGCAGAGCAAGGCCCTGCTCCTGCCGGAGCCCAGTACAGGCCGCAGGCTGGCAGTCCTCCGAAACTCAGCCCCCTGCAGCGGGGAGAGGAGCTGGCTCTTCAGCTCCCGAGGCTGCCACCCCCCACCCCGGCCCCGGCACCCTCTTCCCGTCACAGCCCACGGCTCTCTGAGCACCCCCCCCTCACCCGTGGGGGCCGCAGCAATGTCCCCAGCAGCCTCTGCCGGAGGCTGGAGGAGCTGATCTTCTCCTCCTCATTCTGACTGTGGTCAGGGTCCTTCATCAGCAGGATCTCGTAGAGAGCCAGCTCAGGGAGCCCCTAGCAAGAGAAGAGAGCACCACGGGGCCGTCAGCCCCGTCAGCCGCAGCGGAGGGAAGGGGGCTCAGCGGGAGGTCAAGACCCGAGCGAAGCAGCGCAAACGAGGCCGTGGCCGGCCGCAGCGTCCCCAAGGGGCATCTCTGTCCCTGCGAGGGGCACGTTCCCAGCGGCCAAGAGGGGAAGGGAGCCCGCAGAGCTGCCTGTCTGACCCCGATCCTCTGCCCGCCCGGGGCGATGCCACGGGCAGAGGCTGCCGCACCACCCTTGGGGCGCACGTGGCCGGGCACAGCTCGGCGCAAAGCACCCGTCTCTGGGGTGCCGGCAGACGCGTGCGCTGGCGTCCTGCCCTCCAGCCCGGGCCGCGGCACCGAACAGCCACGGCTGCTCACCGAGACCCGGTTTGCCCACGGGCAGCAGCAGGCAGGGGCGAGAGGGCGGGAAGGGGCAGCCCACCGGGCTCCTGCGCAGGCATTACGTTTTCAAGTCTCTTCTTGTTCACGGCCTCTCCTCCTCTGCGGGTCTCCTCGCTGACCACCAGGCACTGCAGGTCGGGGTCCGTGACCGAGGGGCCGTAGGAGTCGGCCAAAGGCACGATGTCGTAACGCAGCGAGGGCTTCACGTCCTCCAGGAACTCGCGCAGCTTCGCCGCTCGCAGCTCGTACGGCTCGATCAGCTCCACCAGCACCTTGTCTGCCGGGCGCCAGCGGGGCGGAGAAGCAAGAAAGCGTCCGTTCAGCGAGGCGCGAGTCCCGGAGCGGCGGCGGGGAGAGACGGAAGACCAACCCCGGGAGACGGAGACAAAACCCGCCCGTGACTTCGGGAAGCTGCCTCCTCCGGCTCCCCTCGCCCCCGCTGCACCCTCCGCTCCGCGTCCGCTGGCGCGGCCGGGACGCCGGGTCGTCCCCGTCCCCCCCCGCCAGCACCGCCCGGGCGCCTGGCTGCCGGGCCCCCCGCGCTCCACCGGGCCC
>JANZLQ010000086.1:45319166-45344735 GCA_026212715.1 Elanus axillaris | reverse complement strand
CCACCCCCCCCTTCTAAAAAGGGAACATCTACCATAGGAAACATCCTGCTTTCACATTCAGAAGCAAAATGGAATGCTAACAGTATGTTCTTCTGAACAACTGCAGGTGCCTTCCTCTGTACTGTGATAACAAAATTCCAACAAATCCAAAATAATTTCAGCAGATTACTTAGAGTCTGAAATATTGCCTTAAACTTGCTTTTCAGGCTCTAGGATTGAACAGATTTTATCTTAGGGAACGTATATTAAAGTCTTACAAGTTTGAAACATGTGTTTAGGGAAAATATGACTTCATTAAGAGCTTCAGTTCTGCAGCTCCCCAGCACATGCTCTGTACTGGTCTGCACGGTGACAGTGATCCATGTGCTTATTGCTATTGCCCAGCTGGGTTTCTCTGTTTGCTTGCCATTTCAGTGACATGCATCTTCCCCTTGACACATTTCCAGACGGTTTTTTCATCACCCTTTAGAGATAGCCTGGCAATGTGAAAAGCCACCTCTTGGCTGCACTGCAGCCTCCAGTTCACACTTGTTCCAGGTGCTCTATGAGTGGTATCCATAGGTGCAGTTTGTGGTTATTAACAGAAGACAGGTATCTCCAGAAAAACATGCTTTCTTATCTTAACCCATCCCTTTGGGTAAAAAGAAAACACAGAGCCTGCCAAGAAGAAAAGCTGATCAGAACTGTTCATCTGCTATTGTTTGCTATTGTTCAGAAACGTGCCATGCAGCACTGCAGTCCAGAGAAGCAAGACTTTGAAAATCCACTAATTTACAAGCAATTGCAGATCAAAACCACCACATACGGAGTTAGAGTACTGCTTACTCTCTGCTCTTCTTGGACTGCTAGCAATAATACCAGGCAGGGCTTGCTGAGCTCCTTCTTTCACACTGATGCAATGGTGTAGTACAGTGACAGCAGGATGAGGATGCGGAAACACCAGCCAGTCAGCAAGAAGTTCTCAAGTGACTGGTATGAAGATTTCTAGGCTGGATGCCAGGAAAAACAGAAGCACCATCCAGCAGCCATTTTCAGCAGCGCCCACCCCACAAGCTCCCTCGGCACAAGATGGCTACACCTCTGAGCCCCTGGGTGAAGCTCGACTCACTTGAGCTACAAAGACCAGGCACTCCAGGACACTCCAGCCTGCACCCCCACAGGCTGCCAATGGAGGGCAAAAGGACATAGTTTTCCCTTCCCAGAAGCAGGGAAAAACTGCAAGAAGGCTGATTTTCCTTCTTTTTTTTTTTTTTTTTTTTTTTAAAGGCACCGGCTTCCTTTTCACTTATAGAACTACGTTTTTTAAAAAGTGCTCACAACCTTTTCTTCCCATTTAAGCAAGACAGAATAATCCGTGTGAACTTTATGGGACTTCTCTTTGTTCTCCTTACCTAGCAAGAAGCAAGCTACCTTAAGAGATGGCAGCAACCTGAACTCTACAGAGGCACAGACATACTCTCCTACACTTTGGGCTGAAGAGAACCCGAGGCAAGCAAAACCCATTCCCACATTGCTCCTTTGATCCCACCAGCGCACTAACCACAGAATCTGAAGTGGAACAATGAGCACTCTTAAATACGGATTAGAGAAAGCTCTTGAATACTTTCCACACTTGGGTGCAGAGAAAGCGATGAGCACTCTAGTGAGTAATTCCTTCCTGTTTACTGGCTGCCTACATACACAGGAGCTTAATAATCACAGCAAAGGGGCTACAAAAGCATCTGCTAATAAGCAAGAAATAGCTACCATTCCACAGCACCCCAAAGGGCAGACAGGCAAAGCTGCTGCTGTTTAATGCAAGGTCTTGCAAAGACGAACAAGACCACGTGAAGGAAACTGCAGTCAGCAGATATTGCACATTAAGGAAAACAAACATTAGAACCAGGCAAAAGACCGAAAGACAGAACAAGGAAGTCCTACTGAAAGCCACAAGCATACTCATCCATCTAGCACAACCTTCCCGTCCCACTGTTCACAAAGCTTTAGTCTAATTTATTTTTAAGCAGAGATCACTCTCCACAATTTCTAAGCAAGATGTATGCATAGGGTCAGGAGAGAGTGGTGTATCACTAGAAAAATGACTGAAATCTGAGCCTTTTAAAGACTTTCTGCTGTTAGAGCACATCTGCTGTAGGACATTTAGATGTTTAGCTAGATGTGTGGTGGTACTCCAGCACTTCTGAACATTGCTGATTCTGGCTCAGTATTATCCACTACCCCTATTTTAACAGCCTTCGCTTTCCTGCGTAAGGGTCAATATAATTTTCTAGAAGATGGCGTTTCTGCATAGCCCAGGTGACATCAATTTTCTTGCTATGAAGAGCTCTGAAGTTTCTGCATGTTCCAGTAACTCACCAGTGCAAGCGAAGAGCATGGAGGAAAGCAGACAGCCCCTCCATGACCAGGAGAATCGCTACTGTCAGGGTAGCGAAAGCAGCAAATATGAAGAAGAGGCCAAAGCCTCCACCCAGACTCCTGACGCTGAGGCCAATGTGGATCACCATGGTCCAGAGCACCTCCGAGAGCTCTGCCAGGAGAAAGGGGAGAAGAGGGCTCGTTTCAGAGCATTCACCAAGAATGGAGGGTTGTTACAGTTTACTGATAAAGCAAAAACTCAAGTCAAGCAAACTCCCACTAAAACGAGGTGGGAAATTTAAGGGGAACACCTTTTGCAGCCAAGTGAGTCAGGACATTGTCTCCAACTGTTGCACACAGAGAAGGGCAGAGTCCTTGCTCAGCAGCTCTTTGCTTTATTCAGTGCTTTCAACTCCATCCCTCCCTTTTAGCAGAGCACTATGCAAGTAGACACTGGTGTTTAGACTTAATTACTCCCAGCTAATGGACACACAGCTCTGTCCTTTTCCAGCAGTGCTTGACAGTTGAGCTCTGAGAGGCTACCTGCATTCCTCCGTTTCACCTACTGCCTGCCCATGGTGATCAGACACGTGGATCCAAATCTCAGTTCCATCAGGAATACTCACGTGCATGGGCTAAGCTGAGAGCCCAGAGCCTCAAGTAGGATGCAGTGTTTGAAATGCACCCCAGGCAATATTCAATGGTGTGGATAGCCTGGTACACCACGGTATCACCAAAGTCAAACTGGAAAGAGAACACAGAAAATGAAGAGAGCTGCAAGCCTTGCAAGCAGCAAGGGTTGGCCAACTGGGGAAAACAAGCACACTACCTGGTGCTATTACTGAGGATATTATGTTTGAAGTTAGACACTGATACTGTCTTCTCCTGGTTTAGCATGTCAGTTTTATAAACAAAAAATTAATTCTCTTGTCTTGCTAGGTTTTGTAGAATTATAATTCACTGCTGCAGCTTGAATATTATTGTTCTCACATTCTAGCATATGAAAGTAAGATACTTCAAATTCAGCCACGGACTTTGCCAGGAAAAGACTGTTCAGCAACAAGATGGTACTCATACGAATTCACCAGTAAACTGTATGTACTGCTACAAAAAAGGAGACAGTATTCCAAGTCGATACTGTGTATGTACCTTTGCTACAGGATCAACAAGAGCATTTTGCAAGATATGAACTTGCCCTTTTTGAAAGCAAAAATAATGCATAAAGCAGTCTTGAAAAAGTCACATCTGTGCACCATTCATTGGCAAAGTCTCTGTGTCTTGGTAATTTTCTAAAATAATATAAGAACTTATAAGGAAGTCTGCCATGTAGGACAGTTTCTTATTTTGCAGCTTGGGAATGCATTCCCCACATTTTGGATTTAATCCATGCTTCAGAAACTGCTTGTATTTAAGTGAACATGATGTTTTAAATACATCAAGTGACTAATGCCCTAAGCATGCACAGAAAGCTATTTATATTCTTATTTCTCCCCTGGTATATCCAGGGCATTAAATATTTCAAACAATTAAGTTAAATTAACTGTCAAAAGACTAATTCTTTCTCCACAGAATGTGAACTGCAAAGTTCTTTATTAAAGCCTGCCGTAGTGAACCATACCACTTCCCAGCACATGACAAGTCAGTGTGCAGTAAATGGAATGTGATATTTAAACAGTGACAATTTACAGCCATGTGCAACTGCTGCAGAGAGTAACCACTATGCTAGAGTGGAAGAATCAGCAGGGTTGCTATGGTACAGTGTTTGTAGTTTTACACATTTTTCACAGGTTTAGTGATATATAGCATTAACAGGTACACCAGCGCACTGTTTCTGTGCCCTCCTCAATTCTAGATGGGCTTATGCAGAATAGATCTCTAAGCAAAATCACTTTTGGCACAATTTACAACAGCATCACTGTTGTGAAGCTACTCTAATTTCATGGCATTTATATTTTTTTGTAATAAAATTGGTTACCTGATAGCGCTGAAACCTACATCAATCCTGCATGAGTATTCCTAAAAAAAACCATTTCTTTAATACTTATACTTGTTACAAGTGTTTATGAATGAGCAGTTTCTCAGAACAGAGCTTCTTTTTTACAGAAAGATACTGGTTAATTAAGTTGTTAAACTGTACGAAACTGGACTGGTTTTGCTGTATTTGCTGACTGGCAACAACGAGCATCATCCTTAAAATAGCAGACAGTTTGGCAAAAAATATCTTTACAGAGTTTGTTGCAGTGCAGAATTACCAAAGACACAACATAAGGCAAATGAGACTTCTTCAGAAATTTAAAAGCAAAAACTTTTCAGTTTCACAGTTCCAGCTTTAACAGCTTTCCAGGTAAACTAAGAAAGATCTGCGGGCAAGGAATAAGACAAACAAGCTGTATAGATGAAATAATTAAAGGTCTGTTAATGGGCATGTATGTATGGAGAATTAAAAATGGCCTGTAACATGTAAATAGCTAGATCTTTTGGAAAACAAGATGTCGTGACATAACATGTTTACTTCAGCATGTGTTTTACACCAATGGGAAATGGTCCAGATACACATGAATGCAAAGCTGGCTGTAGTCTTACCACCTCATCCTCTGTAGGCTTGAAAACATAAGTTTACATTTAGTGTGGTGTCTCAATCACAACATTAATCACGAACACATTCAGTAATTCCCTCCTAAACATTACACAGTAAAGTGGTAACACATCACATGCACTACAGAGGCAAGATACTGCTGGAGAATTGTTAAGAGGCACCAGAATACTCCCAAACTATGCAAGATTGACCCCTTTTTCTTCTCTACCAGGTTAGGCAAAGCAATTAATATTACCCCCAACAGTCAAAATTAATACATAAACAAAATTTCACTGCTGCAGAAATACAGCCCCTGGGTTTTTGCTGACACTGGAGAAGCAGGTAGCACAAATGCCCTGCACTTCAGCCGGAGTGTAAGCTGTGTATGCCATCTGGGAGTGCTATGCAGCTCTCACTGTGTAGCCTCTAAGATAATGGTTCTTTGTGATGGGGACAGAGAGCCACGTTTCCCTTTATAGGCAAATTATACTGCTTTTTCTGGAGTCCTAGGAATGGCAAAGAGATAGTCTGTATGAAAACACTTCACTGAAAATGTTGCCATTTAAACAGTTTGGAAATCGGCAAATACAGTCAAAACGCTGGCACTTTCTGCTAGCAAGCGCATTGCCCTGAGAGGGAGGATGGTCAGGTGCTGCTTACCTCTTCCCCTTCCTCAGAATGGGTAGATAGCTGGTCATGTTGAATGATCTCAGCATCCTCCTCAGTTGGTCCGTTGCCCACGCGGATTCCACCAAAGTTGTGCGTTCCCTAACACATGCAGAAAAAGAAAGAGCAAAGTGTTGTTTGCGTTTTACTGCAAGAGTGCATGTTTCTTATGACTCCATGTGCAGCAGCAGCTCACAGAAGAAAGCAAAGTATTAAGACCCAGGTTAAGCCAGCTGTACAATTCTATTTCCCAGCTTGGATGGGAAAGATGCTGATTCCTGCTAGGGCTGGGGAAAAAAAGTCTGTCTGAATGAATACTTCATACGTTCCTACAAAGTAATTGCAAGCCTAAGCAAAATAAAAGGGACCTCTCTCAAGAGCACATTTGCTGGCACTGATGTGCAACAGACCAACATTTTGCCCAGCAGCTGTTGGACAAGCACTGAAACACCACTGCTGTTGTAAATGAAACAAAGTCACATAGTGGCGACTCAAAGCAGAATAGACTGACACAAATACACGTATGTACACTTGTTCCCCACCAGAGTCAGGCATATTAACACCACACATGGGAAATTTCCCTTACTTGGAAATTCTACATTGTACAAACAGTCCCTTTTATAGACGTTTATTCTGACATTCAACATCTGACTCTCAGCCGCAACTCCATTGCACTCCAAACAGAAAAGAATAATCCACAAACTGAGTGGAAACTTTGAAAGAATCAGGAGGTCTTCTCACTTGTCAACTGTAATCACTGCACAGTCAACATCTGATTTATGGCAGGCTTTCTCCTCCATACTGTGTTACCACCAAGAAAGGATGCACAAACCTGTTGATCATCTGACAGTGCCCTCAAGCAGAGCTTTTATGCATCATAAATGCATATTGGACAAAGAAGGCCTAATGTGCACATCTCTATCTTTCAATTTGTGTTCAGCAAGCAGCACTGTGCACTGCACAGCAGGATTTCTATCTCCCTCCAGATGCTCCAAAGACAAAATGCTCATGACTGATCAGAGGGACTACAAATTAAGACCTGTGAATCTGACTCACCTAGAGAGGCAAACTGAAATGCCACAAATGGAAAGAAAAGCCCTGCACTCAGCTTTAGCACTGTACTGGGGTCATCTGAGACATGGAATGTGAACGAGCTAACTTTGCACATGAAAACTTCAGAAGTTGAAGGATGACTATGCAAACGAAGGAGGCTTAAGATCCTGTGACCTATCTGCTTTCACAGTGTATTGCTCTGGCATACCAGCAGAATGGCTGCTTGATGTTCTTTTAACTGATTTGTTCTTAGAAGCCTACTTTTATTTTAGGCTGAACTATAAATTTGGCCAGAACACCAGATGTGAATTAAAGATCTTGTCAGGTTTCTAAAAACAAATTAGGTAGACGTTTAATGCTCAGAAAATAGAAATAAGATGGGAAAAAATTATAATAAATTTATAAGTCAGACAATGCTTTTATTAGGATTTTCAGCATCTTTGAAACATTGCAAGTTACTGATGACTAGTATCAGTATTCTACTTATGTATTTCTAGCCTGTGTGAATTTGTACTTGTGCAGCTTTTCCCTCGCACTCAACTTGTATCCATTCTCTGTAAACTATCCAAGCTAAACATGGCTCCAAAAGGTCTAATCATTTACTTTATACTTCTAACCACACCTCATACAAAGACCTTCCCTCACAGCTTCTTCTATCGAGATGCATTTAATATGCTGGATGCACAAAAGATCCATTTTAATTTCTGACATTTCCATGAGGCTATTTAAAATGTCATGACAGAAACACTGGCGAACAGCTAAAAAGTACCTTCGAGATGTGAGGCACACAATGTGCTTTACAGTTTGTGAGATTTATGCTTCCTATTTAGACAGGCAGCATTCACAACTAAAACCACGTTGAAATATGCAATACTGGGGAAGGGACCAAGTTCCATGAGCTGCTGCAATCTTTGCCAGAAAGCTCTGGCAGTAAAGGGCTGTCTATAGGTTTAGCCACAAATAAGTAGGTACAACTGCTGCCAAGAGGCTTATTTGCGGACAACCATTTTATAAGAGTTTCAAGTCAAAGTGTCTACAAGGGCACAGGTGTCAAAAATCCAGTAATTACTGATACGAAGTTGTTGGGAGGCCATCACATATACAAGATGTTTGGGAACACATAATGCAAACAGAAATGCTTCACTGAGAAGAATCCTAATCTACCTTAAACAAATATGCAAGAAAAGGAAAAAAGGGGAACTTAACCTGGGGGGATGTGGTAGCAAGGTATTCCTGTGCTGCTCTGCAGGTTTTGATTTCAGCAGCACTCCTGCAAGGAAGTGTCTCTGCATTCAGCACACATAACTATTATCCTTCAGCCTGGTAGTTCTTCCAGAATGTATCAATTTTGCTGAACTTTGCTCTTTCCAAGAGAAAGTGATTTTCACCCTAAAGGTGCAGTTGTCATTCACTTATGAAATTCAGATACATTCCATGCTCTCTTGATAATTATATAGAAAGCCAACTCCCATCTTTAAATCCATCAGGTTATTTTTAAATCCACTCACTGTTGCAGCCGCTGCTGCCTCTAGTGCCTGCTCGTTCGGGACTGTGCTGACTTGGGCCTCCACGGGTTGCCCTTCCTGATAGTGAATGGAAGAAAAGAAGGGGAGGAGGAAGAAAACAAAAAGAGAAAGGGAGATGAATGGAGGGGACATGGGAGGATGAAAGATGGTCAGAGAAGGGAGAGGGAGTGTCTTTAACTGAACTGATCTTTGACTCACTTAACATCCTAAAAGCTGGCTGCCATACATGCAGGGAGAATTTTCAAGTATCCTCAGTGCACGTGTGCCAGGTTCCTGCATTTTATATAAAGATACTTTACAGTACAGTTGGAAACCTAGAGAGTACCCCAGAAGACAACCTCTCACTTAATGACTGCGCAAGTCTATTTTTTTTCTCCTTTTAATTGTTACTTTTTACCCTTCAAACTGCTTTAACAAAGATAGCTGATAAATCTGCCAGCCAATTAAGCTTACATCTCTGCTTTTACATCGTCAGCTGTGGCAGTACACTCCCCCCCCCCCAGCCAGAAAGAAAATTTCTCCAGGCAGGGAGAAGAGGAAAAAAAACCTAAACCCTGGAGGCCACAGGCCGAAATTTGAACTGGCCAATCGAGACGTGCCAGGCACACTGAAGTGACCACCTCGGCCAATAACGATTAAATGACCACAGGTCAGATTTGACAGGGGTATAAACAGGGTCCCGCCGGAGGACATGTTGGAATCAGTCCTCCTTGGAGCAGTGGGTCTGCAGTCAGGGACTCCCCCTTGGGTCGGGGCACTACTGAGGTAACCCCTCAAGGGAGAAAGCCCTCATCTTTTAGGCGAGCGATACGCGCATTTTGAGTCACCACTTTTGAATCTTAAGGATTCTTAAGTCGGGCGTGTAGTACTAATTACCCTTACATCATTGAGCCTGTAGTTGACTACTGTTACTGGAGTTCTAACTAACTTTTCTACTGAAGAATAAATCTGAGCTTTAACACCTGTTGGATCTGAGTGTGCGTGCATCCGTAACATCAGCCTAGTGAAGGCACAGAGGTGCATCCAGCAACCAGTAAGACAGTGTTCCTAAACCAGCTGACAAAGCCCAAGCCAGATACATTGTTTTTATCATTACCAACATAAAGGGGTTTTTAAAAGCAGGTTTGATGCTGGATCCAGATCTGAGAAGCAGACAGACAATACTTTGTCTCCAGTAAAACCCACCTGCTTTCGCGCCTAGGAACATGCAAAAATGTTTTACAGGTCACAATGCAGTGTGAACCTATGTATCCAAGATCAAGATGGAGAACACAGCTTTTCAACCATAATTAGTTTTCATACTGAAAATATAAGAGGTAGTCACCCACCAAGTGCTTTCTCCTTAAATACTGATGGCGAAGGACCAGGGGTTTAGCTACCAGCATCCACGGCACACACAGTAACGCCACCACCACAAGGAAACATTGGAGCCCTTGCTGTAAAAGAAACAAGTCTCAGATGATTTAGTGGCAGTCCATGCTCAAACAAATATACAAAACCTAGCAAGAGGTCTTATGCAACACTGAACGACTGAATTCCCAGAGTACAGACACTTTACTCTCTTTCTCTCTTCCTGGAACAGCAAGAGGTGCTGTACTTAATGCCGGCTTGCAGCTGCCCCATCAGCACGTAATGCTGACACTGGTTTAGATTAGGGAAAAATCCAGAAGATTCTGCGGGCAATGAGAATTTGGCAGATGTCTGATAGTGCTGGGAGGAAATGGCATTAGCGTCTTAGCTAAGCTTAGAGGCACCTCATTGCAGATTCAGGACGACATTCCTAATCACTTTCCACTATTAATCTGGATCCAAATGTTCTGGAGCCACAGCCGACTTACATTCAGACTGATATAAATTCCTGGTATAGGGGTTATTCCTTCCTTCTTCAACATTACATAGTGTCAGGCTTTGGAAATGATGCCACATTTCCTCTATCACAGAGAAAACACATTTCATGCTTGATTTCACAATTATTATAAGGTCAATGAAAAACTCTAATATCATCAAGCATCTCTGAACTTATTCTAGCAAGAACACGCACCTGCCCTTTATATAGCATCTTATTACTGGTATCACTATAGGAGAACAGAAACATGTTGATAAAATGTATTAAAAGGCTTGGTGCATCCTTTGATGTGTGAGCATCATAGGCTGTCCATTTGTAGAAAATGAGAATAACAAGGTATCCAAACAGTGATGACATGAAAATAATTTCTGGAATAAATCCAAGGTATATGTTCAGTGGCTTCTTAAAATAGCTACAGGAAAAAAAAGAGGAGAGTTTAATATTACATTTGGTTAGCATTAGGCATATGTAGGGCAAAAACTTTTAATGAGAATGTGAAGAGTGTCTTTGGAACAAAATTGCAGGGGCTCAGCATTTCAGCAATAGCTGGGACTTAAACACAGTAACTACTTGACATGCATAGTTCTACATACACAGACAGAAACAACCGTATTGCACCTTTCAATCAGCAGGTTAAAGTCTGATAAGCTCCTGCAGCTTAAACTGATACACACATTACACCCAAAGAAGTTCCCCCCCACCCCCGCCGCCTTGAGAAAAACAGAGCAAAGTACTTACATATGGTTCAGAAGACTCAATGTGACACCAAAGAGCATGTGGATAATGCCAAGAATCACGGACATTTTCATCTTAAACGAATTGAGGAAGGCCAGCTTATTGCTGGCAATATTCCAAATCTGTGAAAAAACCAACACTGAGTCAGCCAAACACTGAATAAAAGAAAAACAGAGGAGAATGAAAACATTCACTTTAAGCTAAATGGTCTTAACCATCCAGAAAGTATTAGGCTGTAATAGCAGGGTTTCTTTTAAAAGATGTGTGTGTTTGTCACACAGATATCTTTTGGGAAAATGATCAGGCAACCTTTTCTGCTAGGAACACCATCTTACAGCAACCGATCCCACCATGAGAGCAGGAATCAAACCCTCCTTGTTTTTATGGTAGGCAAAAGTTGCAGGAAAAAGGGGGCTGTATCCTTGACAGAAAAAAAAAATGATTATCCATTTAAATGAACAATTACACATAGTTCTGTTTTTCTGCACTTCCTCTTTATGGTGGAACACATGCAAGTTTTGTATCAAATATTTTAAGCAGTGTTAGGAGCAGTGTTATTGATGTAGGCAGATACAAAATGACAGGATTACTTGGAAACTTACATTTCCAAGACTGACTGAAAAAAAAGAGATAAATAACTTTTCCCTGAGGTAAACAAGTAACTTCATAAAGTGATTTGCAAGTCTAACCAGATTTGATTAAAATGCCGCAGGTCAGAAAGGGTGAGAAAGAAGCCTTTAACAGACCTGAGAACAAGCCTCTCTGTCCTGAATCTAGTGTCTCAGTAGGAACTGAATTAATTTTTCTCATTCAGGAGTATTTCCAACACCGATAAAGAGTTTGCCAAGGGAATGGCTGGGCTGTGGAAATCTTTCACAGTGAACTGGACAGGCACTCTTCTTTCTGTTGACACAGAGGATGTTCTTAAAGGACAGCAAAGGAAGAGCTCTTACCGGGTCAATGCCAAAGGGATAGGGACCACCAAACACCCCTGGAATAGCAGGGTTCAGCTGAAGCAGAGGAGTATTCTCTAGCAAGGCATCTCTGTTTGGATATAAATAGATTATACAAACATTAACGCAAGCAACACTGTCCTCTTTCTGTAAAAACTAACAACATTCTTCCCTTGTGAGAACAAGAAATATCTAAAATTGAGAGAACTTTAAGGTTCCTGTGTGGTCCTAGAGATTTTCCAAAATGAAAAATAAACGTGTTTCTTGGTCTGTTACTCAGTGTCACAAGGAAGAAAGATGCAGGGGACAGGAGTCTTACTACATCTACAAGGAGAAAGATGCTAAACTACATCTTTACAAGTTTTCGCGGGGGAAGCTGGTTTGAAAGTTGATAGATAACGCATTCACACCCCTCTTCCGATTCTACTTGAGAGTGAGTTCAGAAGTTTTTTGTTTTCCTGAGTAAGGAGGACAATGGGGAAGGATAAGTCACCTGCAGAGTCACTGTCACTCTTCAGTTACCAACTATTTACTCACGACCAATTGCCTTTCGAGAACATCGGCCGGACGCTCCATGATGAACCGAACATATTAAGAGACTTGGAGAAGCAGTCATTGTAGATGAGGCCTGTGTAAGTGGAGAACAGTCCCATCAGCAGAATGATGTATCGACCACTAAAAACCATGTTGAACATCTAATATAAAAAAACCAAAAAGGAACAAAGAAAGTCCATGACAACAAGGAAGGTCTCTCATAAAGACGAAACAGTAAGATCAGTCAGTTGCAGGACAAACAATATTGGCCACACGGTCTAAAAGCCCAAAGTCTCTACTTCCCCATGGCAGGGATTAAGGGTGCAAGAGGTAGCACTACAGAACAGAATCTGGATACAGAGGATAAACAGGCAGTGTGACTGTCCACAGAGAATCTGGGATTAGCTGAAGAGGATAAACTGCACTCCACACACTGATACAAACCCCCGGCTGGCAGCACTAGTTTGGAACTAGGCAGTTCAGACCCTGTTCAGCTTTCTCCATGCTCTGTCAATGTATCTGAACTCTGGTTCACCTCCTGCCAACCTAAGCCCTGAGCAAGCAAAACCCACCTAGATCAGCAAACAGGAAGAATCTTGCAGACATGATATACACGTACAGAAGTTAAGAGTTTTGCAGTGACTGAACACCTTTATGATCCAACCAAGTTTTGGGTGATTTATTTACAACAGCTTATGTGCTACACTTGATAAACAATTTCCTTCAAACAAATGAAAGGTATAATTTCCTATAAACATCCAAAAGGAAAACCAAAGGAACTCACTACTGTTACAAAATTATGCCACTTGGGTCTGTGGTCTACAGGCTTCCCAGTCTGTCTGTGTGCTTCACAAATTTCAGATGTAAGGAGTAATGGACATTGTCAACTCAAGGGGAGAAGGATGTGAGAGCTGCAGTTTGGTTCACCTTTGTTTGAAATGCAAAGCTCAGCGCGACCTGCCACTTTACCTCATTGTCACTCTTCTGTGACAGAATCCGACTTTCCCTAAGCACCATCCAGACAGCAATCAGAGTCATCAGGATTCCATGGCCAAAATCTCCAAACATCACAGCAAACAGAAACGGGAAGGTAATGATCGTATAGGGTGCTATAAGAGAAAAGATGACACCCCTAGTGCACTGTATTCAAGTAAGCCCAGATTTACTACAGTACAATTTATGCAATTTAGCAATACAATTCCCAAGCTTCCCCTCTGCTTCTGAAAGGTGTTAAGTACTCTATCAGAAATTTTCACACAGGACAGACAATACAGAGAAACACCACAACTAAAAAATTGAGATAGATTTCTTGGACTTTTATAAGTATGAATTTACCTGGATTTATCTCCCGATATGTTCCAATGCCATAAGCATCAACAATGTTTTGAAAGCCAGAAGTAAACTTGTTAGTTTTGTTGTATGTTGGTGGGGTCTGATTGGTTTGCATCCTGTTTAAAATAGATGGGACAGTGGATCCACTGTGCTCCTGTTTAAAAAAAAAAAAAAAAAAATAATTAGAAAACCCATCCTCAGAGCACTGGAGGACAGAGTAAAACACTACTTTCTCATTAGCATTTGGAAAACTACAAGCCTGCATTTTTGTTGTGTGCTTGCACGATAAGAAATATACTTGAACAGCTGAGGAAGGCTGCCAAGTTTCCACCAACTCTCCACTTCGTATAGGAGGAAGAGAAGCTTTTGTAGTAAGGATGAACATTGTCCAATTAGAACAGACAAGAAAATCATGCAAGATTTTGTTTTTTAAAACAGCAAATGAAAGGACTTCAAAGACACCCAACTCTATTATCTGTCTATCTGAGCAGAGGGGAAGCTTGCTAATGTCCTGGATAGCTCCTTTCACTAAGTTCCACTATGTAGCTAAACAGCAGGACTACAAAGCACAGCCAGGTTAACTAAATGTACCAAAGGACTCAAACACAGGAAAATGCCTTACCATTACAGCATTTTCCTGAACTTAAAGCTTTTACACAACATATTTGTTACAAAGTTTATCTATGAGCCGTGATTCCTGCATGTTAAATAACTGGTCCTCTGCGAGGACTGATTCAAACAGCCCTAAGGGATGGTTTTCAGAGACTCACAATTTGGAAAAATCAATTAATCCATGCTGTGTTTGCTGACAGTTGACAGTCTGCTTGAACAGCAGCAGACAGGAGCAGTACAGCCGTTACTCACAGTGCCTCTCCTGAGAGCAAACTGGATAGAATCAAGGTCAGCAACAGGACACCAGACTTCAGCAATCAAGCACTTCTGTGTCACGTCAATATTGCACAAATTCAGGGTATGGTAGATAGCCTTCATCTTGCGTACTTTGATGAACCAGACACGGATATTTTTAGCGGCTGCCTGCAAAACCCTTTGGCGATGATCCTCTGTTTGGTTCAGCACCTTTCATAGAGAAGTAGGATAAAGATGAGGCAAAATCATTGACCAAAACTCAAAGCATACAGAAGTGCACAGTGAAATTGGGCTGACCAACAAGACATGCCTTACCCACCAGAGGATGAATGGATGAGCCCTCTCCCCCATCCCATGCACAAGACTGCCACATGCCTGCTATAGCTGCAATGCTTTAGTCTCTATATTAATTAGTTCTCCTAAAAGGTTTTAAGGCTTCTTTCCAGGGTTACTTTTTGACTACTTTCTTCCTCCAACTCAAAGGTCAGCGGGTATTTCAAACAAAGAACTGTTCAGAGATCACAGAGAACATCTTTTCCTCCACCCAGGTTAAAAGAGCAGAGGAGTTCTACACGTGAGGTGTACGTTGCCTTAAGAAAACACACAAAGATTACAATGGAAGACTTTTTGACTGAAGGGAAAAGGAGAAAGTGTTTTCTACTGAGGGTGTTTTCCAACTGGAACATATCTAACTCAGGCCAAGTCAGATTTCGAGACTGGAAAGTCTTAGACTCAAGGGAAAGTGAGGACAGAGGGCACATACAGCTTTGAATCCTACTAGTTAAATTGCTTCTGAGTTCTTTTCTACTTTAAAATTGCTAAACAGCTGCACTACACAACTCCCAGTTTGAGACAGTTTCTGTATTAAATAAGCAGTCCAAATTCAACCGTTGTTCCTTTTAGTTTCTGAACCTTTTCTTACTTTTTGTCTCGAATCCTTTCAATTTTTCTGCATTATAACATACTGCCTTTCTTCCTTGAAGCAAACATCAAATATTTCAGAGCTGGCACCCAGTAGATTTGTGTGTTGATTACTTTTTACCAACACTCAGGCTGCTGCACAAGAGATTAGCTGTAAAGCAGAAGCTCTTCAGGACAGCACAATGTGAAAACATGAAGACAGGCAGAAAAAAGAACAGCTACGTTAAGGTTAGCATTGCTATCTCAACTTGGAAATAAGTTTGTTTTCAAAGTTCTTGCAGATGAAACAGGCCATTACACAAGCATGCTTTCAGGTTGGAAAACACGGTATCTCCTTACACATGCATATTCCTCTCTGCTCCCTGGTATGCAGTTCTCTGTTGATGCTGTACTTACATGTATATAATTAACTGCTCAGCCCTCCAGAAAGATCAAACCACCCCACCACCCTAAACCCCGACAAAGAACACAACTGAGAAGACAATCTCCAAACATCTTTCCTGTGCTGCTGAGCTGCTGCTCTCAAGCTACCTGGGGGTGAAAATATGGTCATCTAATAGGGCCAAAAATTCCCCTGTTTTAATAGGATCCAAATTAAGTTTTCAAGTTTCAAGTTTCAATATTATTAAAGAAAAAAAAAAAAAAGAAAAAAGGGCATTGACCCCAGTTATTTTACCATCTGAAGATCATCAATTCTGGTATTGACACCAGAAGCCATTTCTTTCCGCTCCTGTGGTGTTTCTGGGCATGGGTAGAGGGAGGCACGGAATCTGAAAGACATGCAAGCCACCTTAGTAACAAAGATGGAAAGAAGATCAGTCAGACAGGGAAATAGGCAGCTGAGTCTGAACACACAAATAAAGCAAGAAGCACTTTAAGAGAAGTTTCTGATCAGCAAAGACTGCCAAGCAGTGTTTCAGTCTTTAAAACAAGCAGGTACAGAAGTTTGCTTTAGGCCAAACCAGAAGCTGAATGCTTAAGAAAATGGAAGTAGTAGAAAATCCTTTGTTCCCTGTACTGGTAGTGTCTCAAAGGTACTGTCACAAAGTTGATAAGCCACCCCAGTTCAGGGTGCTGCTATCACACCAATGCAGCTGCTGCTAGCAATAGTCACTGCTGATCTCCCCTGTAAGAGTATCACATGCTGACATCCCACTAGGTCTGTCTGAGAGTTCAACACTTGAACTCCCTTTGTTTTTAGGCATTCTCTAGCAAAGCAGTCATCTACTTCGAGCATTACAGGCTTGGGGAGTGGCTAGTTTGACTGAAAAATATGTTTCAGCTACTTTTGGTACATTATATTTGCTGTCAAAATAGTATTCCTACAGTCACTGTAGGATCAGGAGTTGAAAAACATCAATATTAAGTCATGCCAATGTGTTTCAAATATTTGAGAGCTGCCCAGCTGTAAGACTTTCATACCCTTCACATATCTTCTTGACTCTGTTCTTCAGCTGGTCGCCTTGGAAAAAGATGATAAACACAGACTTGTGCACATAATCCCCCTAGAACAGAAGAAAGAGCACACTGTAATAGCTCAGCTATTTACAGAAATCAGCATTATAGCAAATTGCAACACAGTTCTACTTCTTCTTCCTCTGAATCGTCCTCTGAATACGGAGTTTATAACTGCAGTGAGTCAAGCACATGGCTTAACAACACTGAAACAGTCACAAGGAAAACAATTTTCTTAGGCTCAGTATAGAACACCCCTACCATAATTGTGTTTACTGAAGCAAAATGTTCTAGATTATCTGTTCTATGTAATACAATAAACAGGAAAACCTGGGAAGATCTCCAAAAGAACAGAGATGCAATGAAATGTTTATCAGCACTTACTGCAGTCAGCTCACCTACAGAATCAAGCAAAAAGCTAAAGAGTGAATGAAAATAAGATGAAGCAGAGTTTAACAACTTTGATTCTCCAGGGAAGCCAAGGGCACATTCTTTGTACAGCTATTTTCGTGTTGGTAGCCAGGTCCCCTTTCCTGCATTTGTTGACAAGTTATTGTTCTACCTTACTTAGGAAATTTTAACATAATGTTTCAATAATAATTACATTAGGTGTAACCTCAATTTAAGGAAGTGTTGCACAATAAGAACAAAGTCTCTCCTAGCAGACAGATAATTCAGCAGGTCAACTACCAGCAGTTGGTGGGACAAGAGTATAAGTCAGCCTTACATGAGAAACAAAGAGGCAGTTACTGAGTTTCAACTCTTCTATCTTTGTTCCAAGGCAGCCTACACACAGCCTCTCTTTTTACTGGTTAAGAGTGAGAGTTCCTGAAGTTTGGGCACTGTCCATTGATTTGAGCAAAGAGGACACTGAATGTAAAAACAGGCCCAACCACAACATTCACTATTTATATCTGTAATAAAGCCAACAATTCTCAGGTGGATGTTTAAATTGTTGATTAGCAAATTAAGAAAAAACAAAAGGTCCCAGGTTCAGAGTAAATGAGCTACAGATGTTATACACTGCTAATGCCAAAAGAGTCTCTTTTGAGGAGGATTACTACTTATTCAGAACTGCATGCAGGAGTTGCATTTGTAGTTTGTGCCAGAGAAGCAACTATGACCTGCTGTAGTCCAAATTCTGAGTCGTTTTTCTCCCTTTCAACAGCATTCACCATCCATCCTGCTATATTTGTTTTAATAAAACAGGAAAACATTTATCACTAAAGCCTCAGAGGCTGCAAGTAGGTACTCTGAAGGGATGCAACACAAAAGTTTGCCTGCATGGAGCTCATTGAAGGATAGAGGCCTGGATCTACATATCTTAGATCCTTTTACACATCTGAGACTTTTGCTGCCATGAACAATAGGTCCTTTTACCGTTACAGGATCCTCCAGGGGGTTTTCAATTTCTGCTTGACGCAGGAATACATTCCCTCGGCACACTCGCCATAACATGCGCTCAAACATGGGGATTCGCTCACGATTGATCACACCAGCCACAAAACTGTAAAGGGAGCAGCATAAATATAAGTTCTGTGCCAAAAAGAACACATAGTCTAACACCCAAAACACTGATGGCAACTGGGGATTAGCATTAGACTGAAAGCTAGAAAAATCTTGTTTTAAAATTAGTTCAAGTAAAACAGAAGATCTTTTAAATACATAGAAATAAAAACACAACAAAAATAACTGCACTGTAGCACAAGCTATACCTTTTAACAGAACGACATCGCCTACTAAAAAACCATAATCACTAGTTAAAGAAGAAACAAATGCATTTAGACATAGAGATTCTATGGCCTGCTAGTCTACATTTCAACAGGTTCCTGGCACATTACATGGCAAGGATTATAGCAGTCAAGGCTACCACTGACTATGTTCTAGGCACGTGCTTTGGAAGACTTCACTGGTTCAAACCCCTATGTCCAGATAAAGAATTACACACATACAAAGACAGCCTGGAAGCAGCTAATAAAAAAGATATAGAACTATACATTTTTTTCAGACTATTATGTGCCCACAGCAGTTACGAGTTTCAGCAAAGCTGTGAGAGCTCAGAATGTCTGAAAAAGCGACCAGAACAGATTTACAAGGAACGAGCTAGTGTAATTTTTTGTGCCGACAGAAATCTGTGAAGCACAAATATGAACTGGAAAGTTAATGTACATAGGACAAAAAACAGAGACCAACAGCTGGCTTCAGATCAGCCTTCATCTGCTTGATGTGCCAATCTGGAAAGTTCTACAACTGCGCTCAAGTGGTTGTAGATTCCACAGTCTAAACATAAGCCAGCAATCCTAAAGCCAGACAAAAGAAATCAGAAATTGCCATTACCCAAGTCGTAGTGGGGCACCTCTTCCCATCTCGCTTGGTTCCAGGAGCGAAGAGGATTCCTCCAACAGGTCTGGATCCGCCATCTGCTGATGATGCAATTCAGCCTGAATTCACAAATCAATTAATATCTAATGAAACTAGTTAGTGGCATGCAGGGAATGAGGAACCAGGAGATAGCTTGGGGAGACAAAAAAAGAAAAGAATAAAAAAAGAAGAAAAAGAATGAACAGACATAAGACAGCAGAAAAAGGAACTAGATGATAGAAAAGACAGCAAGAATCACACAAAGAAGGAGAAAAACAAGAGGAGAAGTGGAATGGCTCAGCAAAGCTTCCATACAAGAAAGGTCTGAAGATTGCTGCAGCATAATGGTGGGGCTGTGGGATATATAAGTCTGAAGAAAGGCAAAATTAAAAAAAAAAATATCAAGTTTTAAATACAAGTGATGTTCCCAAGAATCATTTCTTAACAGCACAAAACAGAGCGACACACTTTACCCTCACCTTTCCCTATATCTTAAAAGGAGAAAAATGTGAAGGTAGATGCCGATTCCCTCTTGTACTACCTCTGTATTTTCTGCATATTAATAAAGATGCAAAAGGCATTTCTAAGGGGTGCCTGGGAAATTATACTTGCACATAAAGTAGCCTGGGAATCTCATTCTATACAACAGGAAGAACAATACACAGGTAAGTCTTCCACAGACAGTTTAACTGACCTTAGGGCAGCTTGCAACTTCACAAGGCTGTAACCCTACAACCAGTAATGCAAGACCTGCATACCCTATGTGTGTCAGCCTTCTGCCATACTGCAAAGCAAAGGCAAAACCTCATTCATTTCAGAATGATGTGACCATAGTTTGATTGATTCCATGTTACTTGCCACATCAGTGTAGATACAGGGTCAGAATCAGTAACAAAACCTGGAAGTAGCGGATGGTAATTTTCTTACTGGCTTTACAAAGTTCTCCCTCCAGGAAAAACACACAATACTTCCAGCTTAAAAACATGCTTACTGATTAAGTCCTTTCATTCTTCAAGATATTTATCCTTATTCACTATATGTATTATTGCCAGACACATAAGATGCATTGCTTAAGGCAGTCTATGCTGCTCATTTTTTGACTAGCCAAGCATTAAAATAGGATGCAGTTTTATACTGTCCTTCATTGCAACTAGTTTGCAGCATAAAATTCTTGGGAATATAGCTTGTAAGTGTCAGCATTTCAAGTCAGGAAGGATGCTCAAATCACATCCTCTTGTGCACCATCTTCATCCTTCATTCAACCCCATGTCATAGTTATTTCTACCTCTGCAGCTTATATAACGAAATGACAAAAGTTACATTTCCTTAGCACAAACAGAGGGCCAAATTCTACCCTCTGTGATATACGGGAGGTTTTCCCCACAGAGCTATCAAGGGAACTTGCCAAAATACACTTGAAAGTAGAGTTTGACCCTAGAACATGTAAAATGCATGCACACATACAGCGCAGCCTTGCAAAAGCATATAGCAAGTTTAATGACTCAGCCATAGTTTGTTTATTTGTGCAATAGCTGTGTCATAATTTTAGTGAAGAACTCTGCAACATTTTACTTGCACGTCAAATAAAAGTATTTACCATATACAAGAACAGCTTTTGCAAGGCTAACATCAAGTGCAGCTGAATTGCTTGTACACACACTTGCTTTAGCTTACAGATGTTACAAAAGTAAGGGAGCCCTTAATTTAGTTTTGAAAGCCAACAAGAAGAATTTCTGATCCTTTCAACTTTAAGGCAACTTGTTGCAACATCAAAAACTGAATGAAAATTTTGCTTCACAGAGAACACAATCAAAATAAGAAAGTTTGGTACCCCAAAACAAAACACACAGACCAAACATACCAGTGATTATTTGATATCTAGATTTCAGGACGTTGAAAAACAGCAAGTTAAAATTTTAAGAGGCTTGTATTGTATTTATCAGTAATCAAGATACTCTCTGTGATAATTTTTGTGAGTTACATCACATTTTAGCATATGAAACACATAAAAAAAGGATAGCACACATGAAAACTTTGGATCCGACAACCTTGAGAGAGTAATTCTTATAAACATTTAATATTACCTCTGACCCTTTTGGGCTATGCGTCCTTTATTCAGGACGCTGTATAAAACAGTCCTGCTTAGAGGGGTTGAAATTACAGAACAAAGTAGTTTAGAATAAATTTGGATAAGACCAGTTTCACTAAACAAGACCTTTCTTCCACAAGGATTATTTGCATAACAAAACCCTATGTTCTTTAACTTCATCTCTCAACAACTACTTCGACTCGATGATCACACCCTTTCTAGAAAGGAAACGGCATAGCAACATCAGCATTGGTTCTGGAAGAATAACTAAAGCAGCACTGTAAGATTTAACAGAAATAAAAAACTGAGAGACTATGTAGAAATGAAAGAGCTATTCAGCTGCAATACAGAAAAACAAGACTCTAGCAGATTTACTTTGAATAAGCGTTTTCACCAGCAGTGAGTAAAATGTCATAGTTACTGTGAAGTATTTTTACTACACCAGGCCACTCAGGATTGGAAAAAAACAAGCATTTGCATGCCAGTAACTAGAATGCAGACCTTTCGTTATTAAACATTTTAAAATTGCTTGTTTTTCACCCAGATCAGCACCTTTAATCTCAATGCCTGAAGGTGAGGTTCGTTTTCCCTACTCTTGATTATGGTTCTGTTCTGTAACGGCTCTGGATCGCTACTCACAATGCCATACAATTCAAGCCCCTTCCAGTTCACGAACAGAACAAAAATCAATTTTCACAAGAACTAAAAGGAATTTATTTCACCATCTAACTTATTAACCCAGAGCCCAGACAGAAATTACAGATGCAAAACAAACAGAAAAAAGCAGATGGCAAGAAGAGTTAGAGGAGAGAGAGAAAGGGGACTGCATGCCATTAACCATTACTTTTCCAGTCTTCTTTTACGCTCACACTCTAGGCAAAGCTTTCAGAGAAATCTCTCCAGCTCATACTGTTCTTCATAAGCAAAGACAAGAAGACTGAGAAAAGGAGCATAATCATCAACATGGTATGTTGAAACAAGAAATGGCTACTTTGACTAGAACGGTCATATGAAGAACAAGTGAAAAATTTTTGCCATCCTCCCTCCCCCAGTGCACAAACTCCAGAGGGCAGAGCAAATGCCAAGTATGAAGTAATTTGGATAGCAAGCCATTTCTTGTGCAACTTATCACTATGAATAACACAATCTTAATTACAAGTTATTGAAGTCTTCAAGTGTTGAAGGTACTGTGCAAATGACAGCATGAAGAAATGGAGCATTCACCACTTCGGGATAATAAGTAGACAGCACAAGGCTCAAAAGTCCTGGACTAGTCAGGATCTACCACGCACAGCTGATTGCCGTTTACCATGTGAACTGAAACAGTTTTAAATTTTCAACACCTATGTTTTACTGAACTTCATATATGAGCTGTTCAGTTTGCTTTTACATATAGCAGTACATTTTATTTATTGTATTTTGGTTTATTATTACAGAAAACAGTTATCAAACAGGAGCAGGAATGTACCTAAACCTTCTGTGGCTAGTTCATTTAAGTCTGACATGAACTCCATTTTGTGGGTGACCTGACACAGACTGTTCAGAAAATTGATTTTGACCTTTAAATTTAGTATGGTCATACTATATTTGAAGGAAAGCAGTAGGCAGCTTTCACCAGAGAGGACAGTAATTAATAAAGTGCACAGCACTAGCTGTACTTGGTTTTACTCAATACTCAGAACAGGCAGGCAGTGGCATCTTAACGCAGCTAAGTAACAGATTATCAGGTTAACGCTGTTTGTCCAAGGAGACACTGGTAAGTGAACATTCAACACTCAAAGATGAGGGTTTTTTGTACTGAAACCAACCCCCATGACCAATAAACCGATCATACTAGCAGCAGTATCTGTGTCAGCAGTGACTAAGACTTGTGTTGGCACGGGAACAACCTTAATGCCTGAACAGGCAGCATCCTGTGCCAAAAAAACAAAAAACAAACCGTTAGATAAACGGTCTGAAGTTTGCAGGAGCCCAGCTCTACTTGATCACAGCCTTTGTAAATACCAGAAGCCATATAAGTTAAGAACTCTTTGATCAAATCCTTGGATTAGAGGAAACAGGACATATACTCAGCAAAAACATGTCCTTACCATTCTAAAAAACATACAAGAGCTCTTTGAGAAAACTCCCTAGACTTTGAGATACTTAAGCTTTACAACAAAGGATTATATCTTCTCTCATGCAGGCTTTATGTCTGTATCACGAATGACATCAGAGAAGCTCTTCTCAGATCCAGTGAAACAGTTGCCAGTTTCTGGCCTAGCAATTACTTGACAAAATGTTGAAGATTTTAAATGGCAGCTTTGCTCCAGAACTTGCCTCTGAAAACTTCAGGGTTTGATCAAAGGCTCAAGGAAATAAATAAAGAAATAAATAATATTCTATTCAGTGGATTTGTATTTTGACCCCAATGAGTAATCTCCATATAACCTTTCAAAGGCTAATTCCTCTGTGAAAGCCAGGCATGATGACTATTTATCTGCATATGTACCAAAGAAACTCTTGCCCACTGAAGACAGGGCTCACCGTAGCACCAAATGTTTTGTCTGTTGATGTGCTTTAAAGACTACTAGCATCTTAATTACTGCACACAATTTTTAGACAAACCTTAACTAAACCAAACCCAGAACAACATCATAAGAGGTAAATCATGAGTAGCTATGTGTACTGCATGAAAAATGGAAAATAATTTGAGAAGCTTTCTTAAACAAAGCATAAAAATGACCCTGCTGTCCAAAACAGCAACTGAAAATATATTTGAGTATTAAAATGGTAATTTATGGGAGAAGAACCAGCTCCCCAAGTGTTAACCCACCCCTGGTATTCTGACCTCATCAAAAAATTGCTGAGTTTTACGCAGTATAAATTTTAATTCTGTCAGCTCCAAGAAGTTTCTCTTCAGAGCTTCCTGGTTCGTGTTGATTTCTTTAAGCTCATTTTCAATTTTCTCAAAGTTTGCCTGCAAGATGGGAAAAGGAGAAGGAAAAAGGACTTAAAGCAATTCCATGAATAAGTGCTATTAAGACTATTAAAACAAGAAAGTAGGCAAGATGCTTTACATCCCCACGCAATTTGCATGCAATTACAGGTGCATCTCCAGTCTACTAAGGCACACGGATCCAGATCAGTGACATTCTCTTCAGGCAGCTTGAAACTTTTCATACTCAGCCAGGCTTTTATAGACTGGATTTATAAAGTGTTCTTCAAATCATTAAAAACCCTCATAAACTTCAACACAGATGCACCATAAACCATACAGTTCCAGCACTTTTGGACTCAATTCAATGAGTATCTACTAATGGAGCTAACTTCCCCTGTTTCCATCTAGAGTCAAATGCTACTTGAGTCTTAACACACATCATTACCTCCAAGTCAATCATGTCACGTGGAAAAGGCACCTCTGGGTTTTCACCGGTGTCCATGATAGGAATGTTTGCTTTTTTAATCTCCTTCTCAACAAACCCTGGAGAGACAGCATTGTTAATGTTAACTAGAACAATACTTCAATGTCAAACTGCCGCCTAGCCCGATTAGCAGCTGTGAATTCTTTCACCTCCTACTCCAAGATCATCTTATTTGATTAAAGTTATCTTTCAAGCAGGAGGCGAATCCCTGGAGGCAGTCTGACTGGCCAACACAGAGGAGAAAGGCAGCCTTCACTCCTCCGGTCAGCGCTGTTTTCTGACACTGCCTTGCAGGTTTACCCTCTCTTGACTTTGTTGTTGTTGTTTTTTTCTGTAAAATCTGCAGCCTTAGAGCCACATCAAAACCCGGAGAGAAACGTACTGAGCTTGCGGTCCATTTCTTCACACCTCCTGACTTCATTGACGAATTTCCGCTGGAACACGTTCACGTCGGGGTTCAGCTGCAGGGAGAGGCAGACACCCTCAGGACACCCACCACCACACAGCCGCGGCCGCTGCCGGCCCCCCGCCTCCTCCCGGCCTTTTCTCTGGCGGCACCCGCCGCGGCGGGCGCAGGCCCAGGCGGAGGCAGGGAGGCGGCAGCGGCCGCCGTTCCCGGGCGCTCCCCGCGAGGGGCGGCGGGTACTCACGTCGCGGAACTGGACCTTCCCCAGCTCGCCCAGCTCGCTGACACAGCAGTACGCGGCCTCGGACTGGAGGAAGAGCTGGGCCAGGGTCATCTCCTCGCTGCGGAACAGCTCCCCCATGGCCGCGCCGTCCCCGCCGCGGTCTCTGAGGAGAAGGGCCGTGTGAACGGAGCGCGGGCGAGAGCGGGCCGGAGCGGGGCCCGGGCGGGCCCGGCACTCCCCTCCCCGCCGCCGCCGCCGCCCCCTCACG
>JANZLQ010000086.1:45298320-45319135 GCA_026212715.1 Elanus axillaris | reverse complement strand
CCGGCCCGGCCGCGGAGCGCCGCCGCCCCGACCCCGCCATGTTACCTGCCGCAGTCCCCGCGAAGCCCGGACCCGCGGCGGCCGCCGCCAGCTGATCCGCGGCGGCTCCCGTCCCTGACGTCACCGCGCACGCGGGGCTGTGTCACGCGGGCACGTCTCCTAGCGACGGCGCGCCTCGGCTGGGCCCGCGCCGGAAGTGACGGCAGCGGGGCGGGATGGGGCCGGCCCTGTCACCCGGCGCCTGGTCGCACCGGGCCCGCGCCGGGCCCGCTCCTCCGGAAGGGCTGGTGACGTCACTTGCCCGCCGCTGACGCCACTGGTGACGCCGTGCCGCGGGCGGTGACGTCACGGGCAGCGTGGCCGAGGCGCGAGGGCGCGGCCTGCCCTCCCCGGCGTGGCCCTCCCGGCCCGGCCCTCGTCTCCGTGAGGCGGCCGCGGGGAGCAGCGGCGGCCAGAGGTACGGTCCTGGGGGGCCCGGGGCCGCCGGGGCGGGCGGCTGCCCCCAACCTCGGGGCTGGAGGGGGCGGCCCCGGGGTCCCTCTGGGCTCGGCCTCCCCCCGCCCCGAGCCGCCTACCCGGCCTGTGCCTGGCCAGAAGCCGTCCGCCGGTTCCTGCAGCTCGGTTCTGGAGCGAGCAGCTCGGCCGAGCCCTGCAGCCGGCCCCTTGGCACAGCTGGATGCACCAGCCTCACGCGCCGCGGCCTCGCACGCCACGGCCTAGCTGCCTTCCCGCCCCAGCTGGCCGAAATAAAAGTTTGCTTGCTGAGGTCAGTAGGATTATGGGAGATGAAAGAGCAAACACTCGCTCTTTGGAGTTAAATCCAAGTGATGTACAAGCACACCTCAATGGAGGCAATTCCCTCTAGCAGCCTGAAGGCTAACCCATGGGTGTAGCACTTCATAGCACAGAAATCCAATTCAAGACAAGAAACCTCCCTGCCTGTCAGGGGTTTTCTGCGCTGGGCTGGTAATGGAAACATGGTTCATTGGGAAGGAAGCCAAAAATCACAGATGCTTAAGTTAAAATACCCTAAACTTCCAAGTACTTCTACTTACTGTGTTTTTGAGTAAATGGTTGGTCCTGATATGATTAAAAGAGGAGCTTTTGCAATAGCAAAAATACGATTTAACCATAGATCCCTTTTCACATGATTGTCTTTGTTTTGAAAGCCCCTCATGGTGCACAGCACAGGGGAGGTGTGATGCCTCGTCAGGATTTGGGCAGGCGTTTGCCTCCTTTGGAGTGGAGTATCCTAGTTATTACTGTGTGCTTATTCGTAATGCTCTGACAGAGAAGCACTGATGGGGGTGTGGGTGCTGCTCAAGCTCAGAGGAGCAAATCCCAAGTGCTGCTCCTAAGAGCTCCTGTGAGACGAAAGACCACCTGCAGATATGTAAGGAAATAATGACATCGTACGGGTCAGCGTGGTGGGCTCCAGTCACAGTGAATGACACTCTTACGTCAGCAGGCTTGGGCCGTGTTAGTGAGGCTAGTGGTGGTGCGTGATGGAAATGGCAGTGGCAGGGCTGCCAACACTCTCAGGTTTTGCTTTTTTCCGGATATTTGACATCTCTCCAATTGATTGAGGGATGAAAAAGTGACCAAGTTAGAAGGTTAAATAACATGTATCTTATTGTCATGGAATTAGTTTGGTGCCTACAAAATGCATGGTAGTGGCCTATAAAATGGAATTCTCATCTGTGGGATGCATCTAACAGTACAGAAAGCTGCATACATACTGCACATTTCCTCCCCCTGTACTTATCCCCAGGTCCTTGGAAAACTGGGAGGATAATTTTCTTTTTTTTTCTCTGTCCAGTCCATATCCTCTGTACTTAAACTACAGGTGAAGGGACAAATTGTGTCAACTGCACTTGGTGAAATTTGACTGAGAGTCGGTCCACTGCAAGCTAAAACCATTCCTTATTTCCGACAGGCCGAAAGCAGCTGTATCATGCTGTTTAAGAAGTTAGTGAGCTGAGACATTTCGTATAGTCACAGTAATTTCCACAGACTGATGTGGAAGCAGATGCTGCACACTGTCATCCTTCATTGTCCTGCATATATCTAACAGAGTTTTTCTTTGAAGCTGAAATATGCTAGTTTTTGTTTGGACTGTCTGTTCCATGTCCATACAAAGAATTCAGTAGTGGTGCTCTAAAATCACTGGAATATTGGAATGATCAGTAATATCTAAGGCATAGTGTAAGCATGGAAGAGTCAAAGATCAAACTGTATCTACAGTACAACAAGAGCAGCGAGAAATTGTTCACACTAGAAGAGATTGAGTCAGATTTCATTGTCCTGTGTGTTCAAGGCAGCCTGAAGGCTTCAAAGGGGAGGCTGCAGTTTGCCACCTATTGGCTTTTCCTGGTATGTCTCCACAGCAGAAAATGGCTGAAATGAAGTTAGTCCCAACATAGAAAATTACTCACTGCATTTTAGCTTGGGGTGTGATTGCTGCATGCACAGCAATCACTGAGTGTGGCAGTTCATCTCTTCTACTGAGTATCAAGAAGAAATATAAATTCCTGTTCTGTTGTTTTATCTGACACTATCTAGATTGACCTACTCAGTCTGATTTTTTTAAAGTATTCCCAAATGGGGAAATGAAGGCACAGAGACTGCATTGAAGTCACACATGGAATAGATGGCAGACCTAGAAAGACAGCACTGCTCTGCTTGCATCCCGTCCTGTACCTGAAACTTCACAGCAGATACCTGTGGAAATCCACTCTGAAGCAGATATCCCCAGTGAGAAACAACTGCAGAGCCTCAATGCTATCTGGCTGGGGTGAGAATTTTTTTCATGGAACTGACTCATCAGCAGCAAACACTGGAAATAAATGCTCAGGAAAAAGGTCCCTCCAGGAAAAAACAGGGTATAGAAAAGCAACCTATTTTTAATACATGACATAATGCCTATTGTGGAAGCCACACAGCACGATTTACTGATGCACAGTGAAACCAAATCTAGATCAATGATGCAGTATGTGTACAACAGCAGTAAAAAGCAAGCTGTCACATGGTAGAGAATACAGGGGCACAGAAAGTGCTGACTGTCATGAGCATTCATCATTAAACAATGTTGCTGTACATCTTGTTTGTGCATTGTGGGATTCCCAGCTTGTATGCTTGGAATGAAGCATTTCTTCCAGCACTGTGTTGAGGTAGGCTGTGAGCCTGGAGAAACCAAGTGTTGCAGAGCGTTCATTTTATTTGCCAGCCTGTGGCAAATGGCAAGGGCGGGCTTGACCCCTGCGGGAGGCAGGATGTGCTGAGTACGAATTGCTTGTTGTCAAGGCTACAGGACAAGAGGGAAACGGCAGCCTCCCCAGTCTGCCCACAGCCCTTCAGCTGAGCCTGGAAGGGCTCTCTGCTGCCCAAGCCAGTAGAGGCTTCACAGCAGCTCTGTATATGGGAGCTTGATTCCCTTGGCTGAGCCAACACCAGTGATAGTGAAGAGGGTCTCACCCAGGGTCACTCTCAAGATCTGAAATTTTGCTTCTTCGCATTCCTGTGCTTGGTCCTGCTGGGTTGTTGTAGACAGTCTTTGGTAGCACCCCCCGAGTGTCTTCACAGGCAGTAAGCTGATGATGGCTCCTTGAGGCATAAACTACCAACACTATATAAGACTCTATGAATTGTTTTGTGTCAATACTGAGGTTAAAAGTTAGCCAAATAAGAATTATTTCGTCCCCATGTTTTCCAAAGCAGTATGTACTCTAGTAAGTTCTGAAACAATTAGGGTTTTTTTTACCAGTAAAGCCTTATGTAACACAACGTATCTGTGCATTGCTTACAAGTACAGTTTTGCATAGCATATGCTGAAGCATGTCCCACTTTTAAAAGTCTAGTGACTAGATTTTCGATGGATAGAGGATTGCAGAGCTGAGATAGCTGCTTTTAGGTGGGAGTGGCCAGCTGCTTCACTTCAGGATTGAATTGTGTTTATTCTTTCTGTATTAAATCTGCATAGAGACGTGGTGCACACTGTATGTATCATGTGTACACCTACTGTGTACACTCACACACATGGGAGCGTGCATTTTTATGATCCAGAAGTTACGTGCCGTAACTACTGGATCAATATTGTAGCATTTCTTTAAATTTTTGAAAATCAGGCTCTCATGGTCCTGGAAAAAAAGCTAAGTATTGGCAAAAGATCCGAATTTTCCAGATAAACTTCAACGTGTGCAGTTGTTTAAACCAGCCTTCCTTTAATGTATACAGCTGTGCCCAGATGGGGTTGCTTTCTTCCCAGCAGCTTCCCCAGCCATTTACTCAAGGTTTTTGTTTTTTCCTCTCATTGCTTATATGCCTTTAGACTTATGGTAAAGAAGAGGCGGTTGTAGTTTCAGAGCTTTGCATTCCTCGCTGAGCTGCGCCTGTGTTTGCATGCAAAGCCATTGCCTCCCCTCCAACTATTTTAATCATTTCAGAAAGGGTGGGTCATCAGGCATTTGGCAGCAGGCTCCTTTTATATAGCTGAGGTGGAGTCAGCCAATGACCTGCAAGCCTGGAAAATTTTGCAGGGCAGTTTCACTGGACGGCTTTGCAGAGCTGTGCCATTTGAATTTCAGCACAGACATCCACACACTGTGCTCTCCATTTCTGGCGTGTCTCCCAGCGCAGAGTTTAGCTGAGGCTCGGGTTTAGTTTTCCCTCCTCTCTCTCCCTGCAGTGACAGCTTCTCCGGGCTCTGCTAGCCAGGACTCCCAAGCGATCATGGAGGATACTACTTTGCAAATTATTGAACCACCAACTGCTTCTGAGGCCTCAGAGGAACAAGTGCCTGAAGAACCCATCAAATCAGACCAGATCAATGGTGTGATGGTGCTGACCCTTCTGGACAAGATCATTGGAGCAGTGGATCAGATCCAGCTGACCCAAACACAGCTGGAGGAGAGACAGCAAGAGATGGATAGCGCAGTGACCAGCATCCAAGGAGAACTGACCAAGCTGACAAAGGCACACACCACCACCAGCAACACCGTGAACAAGATGCTGGAAAAAGTGCGCAAGGTGAGCGTCAATGTGAAAACTGTTCGGCAGAACCTGGAAAAGCAAGCTGGGCAGATAAAGAAGCTAGAGGCCAATGAAGCGGAGCTCCTGAAACGCAGAAACTTCAAAGTCATGATCTACCAGGTAAGGAGCTATTTCACAACTTCTTTACGTCCTTTTAGTGGATGTTTTCTTGTTACGGGTTCTGTCACACTGCACCATCTGTCCATTAAGCTCCCAAACTCCCCTGACTGGCAGTCCAAATTGAGGCGGGTCCAAACTAGGTCTCTCATTCATGATTTAACATTGTCTTATGTGTTCTAAGACAAGGTTTGATAGAGTTGCTACATTTAACAGGAATTTTAATGAAGATAGTGAGAATGGCCCTAAGCACTCATTGCAGTGGACCAGAAGTATCAAAATAACCTGATTTTTCTGCTTAGCTAAAAAAAGATCAAGAATGCACTGGGTTCTGGAAGGGGGTATTGTAAATCCGTCTGCCAATGTCTTTTCTACTGAGCGGCAACATGTGTATTGCTACGTGGAGAGCGATAGTATTTCAGATTTGTGACATGCATCTGATAACAACAAGAGACAGTAACCCCAGCATCGGGGTTAATCTCACTGACTAGGAAAGATAGAGGCATTAGAGAAAATACGGAACAGCTCCTTGAGCTCATTAGTACTCGGGTCTGCCTTTGCCGTTTCGCTTGTACAGATTTCCACATTCTTTTATCTGCAACCTGCAAGTCTTGAATCTTCTAGTTGTCTGGTTTCAATAACAGCTTTGGTTTTCTTGATGTTCAACCCCTGCGCTAAGCATTGGATTTTTCCTTTAATATTAAACAAGAGGAAAGGGAGGAATAGGTTCTTGTCAGTTTTCCTCTCTGGAGTTAGTCTTCCTTATCAGACCAAACTCTTATATTGGGCCACGGAAGAAAAGTGAGGTGAAATAGTTAATGGTTCAGTTTGAAGCCTCTGGGTTAATAATAGACAGCGTCAGGGACAAATAGAGAAGCATCTAGTGCTGATCACAGGAAGAGAGAGAAGAAAAACAGAAAAAAAGGGAAAACACTTCTTAGAGCAGGGTTTTTGAAAGGAGAGCTGATCATAATAGGCTCAGGAATCTAACCAGTACGGGAGCCTGTGTAACTGTGATTCAGAGCTTAAGCATTTGTAGTTTTATCATGCCTGAAAGGCTGAAATACTCAAGCCTGTTCAGATCGTACAGAGAACCTAACCACTTTTTTTATTTTTTATTACAACCTCTTTGTATCAGACTTTTGGGGGAGGATAGAGCTATCCATGGAAAAATAAAATAGAACTCTAAACATACTGCAGAAGCAACAAACACTGCAAAATGAGAAGTGTGAAGGGAATTGTTTAAACATAACGTTCCTTGTGGGTTACGGAAATAGGTAGGAAGCTGGCAAGCTTCTGCGTCCTTTGGAAGCATCCTAAACATTGGCAGATTGTCATTTTGTGAGCTGTTCCTTTTGCTTTGCTGTTGCTTATGAGTATTGAGCAGAGTTTGAATATGAAGAAGCAATCCTGCTTCTAAAGGAAATCAGGGGCAATACTCTTGCTGATGTAATGAGGACAGAACAGCCTCTGAGCAAATCAGTTGACAATGGACTATGGCAGGAATTTTGTGAATAAAGAAGATGTTAGGAAAAAAAAGAGAATTATTTGTAATTTGATACAATTTCCCAGCGTGGAATTTAGTGTGATTTGACTGGGAGGCCACAGAGCTCTAGTGAGAAATTCTCCAGGTTTGCTTCATGTGAAATGGAGCGTTTTGCGCCCTCATGGAAATCCTCACACTTCTGCGGGAAGCTTTAGTAGACCGTGCCACAAAGGGTAAGGATCCAGTTCTGGGGAGGCCAAAGGAGTGGCAGCAGGCGTGCGGGCTTGTGACAGGCACTGCTGAGGCAAATGAAGGTCTCTCTTGGAGGAAAAACTCTTGACTATCTCTTAATTTGGTGCTTAAATGGAAAAACAAAATCCATGATGAGCTTTTGATGTTAGATGGATACTAGAAAGAAATAGGCAATAATAATACTAATATGCCTGAGTAACAAATACTTTTATCAGTAGTAGTATTGTGCTGCATTACTGTGGCAAAGACAGACCCATACAATGAGAATTCAATGGCCAGACATGGACCACAGGGAATCCCCTGGAAGAATGGGGTATATTTTTGCAGTCTTCTGCAATACCGCTCTTTCCTGCATACGATGGAAACATAGATTTTTGCTCAACAGAGAATGTTTCTAAATTATATCAAGCTACAGTCTGTCTCAGAGGTACATTCATTGTTATTTCTCATATAGAAAATAGGGTTGCTTAATAGCTGCATTATTCTGTAGATTGTACTCCATAAAAACGTCATCATATAATTTTCAATATACAGAAACCTGAATTGTATGGCTTGGTGTAAGGAAAAATAATCTGTCATATATAGGAGCCTCTCTTATTTGTGGAGGCCTTTTATTCTGAAGAATTTAAACATTTTGGGGCCTCTTGGAAGTTTTGCTTTTGGCTTTGGAGTTTTTTATTCTGCTTTGGTTTTCCCTGAGAAGGACAGGATTTTTAGAGTTTCTGTCTTACTCTAATTATGGAGATGTCATCCTTCAGAAATTCCTAACACAGGCTGCCTGTAGGAGTTGCACAGCAGATTTGCAAAAACATCAGGTTACAATTTTGTGTCCTGAAATATTCATATGAATATTTTACCACTGTCAGTAATTCTAGCCACATCAATGACAAGAGTGGTACTTCATCTGGGATTATGCAAAACAGATAATGCTAATGCATTTCAGTCATAAAAGTCTATACAGAAAGAAGTGATATTTTTGTGTGTACATTGTAAAGGTATTTATCAGATTGAGGATGATGTTCAGCTGCTTTACTGATATTGAACAATGCTATTTGTTGCAAGAAGCCTTGTCGATTCCTGGTGGATTACCCATTTACTAATGTCATGCTGTGTTTCAGTATTAATACTCACGAAATTTAAAAAAATATGTATCAAGAGTCTATAAACCCAAAACTTTATGATGGGCTCCACCCTGGGAGACTAGATAAGGAAAATTCAGTGTGTTTTCCTAACAGTCTAATGTCTTATCATTAAAAAAAATTTTACGAATAACTCTTTTCTAATTCAGTGTTTCACTTCTCAAAACCCACTACCTATCAAAGTTTATGTTACTTTCTTGATAATATAATTAATTCTGTGATGGTGAGCAACATTATTATTACTTTCTAACTCGGAAAAAGCTGCCTTTAGAAAGCTGTGATTAACTTTCCTGTGCAATTGCATTTTCAGTTGCTGTGGCTAAAAAGGCAAAGATTTATTAGTCTTTTCTTTTGGAGAACAAGAAATAAACTTGTCTTAAGAGACATAAAATATTACATAAAACCAGAGATGGCTATTTTCAAGCAAGAGAGCTGAGTAAAACAGTAGTCATGCTCTATAGGAATTTAATATTGCATGGTTCTGCAGTACGAAGAAATAAAAGGACATAAAGATAGATCAGCTTTTTACCAGTTATAGATGTTTGGTTATTCTCTCAGTGTTGAATAGTCTCCAGCAGTTATGGAGGGACTATTTCAGGAGTGCGAATAAGACCTTTTGGCACCTTGGGAGAAGAGGTCAAACTACGTGCGAGGGTTGTATTTTGCTAACTGTTAGATTAGGAGGAAATGAAAATCAAATTTTATTCAGGGAAAGCTTGTCCTGTCAAGATGAGCCTAGAGCACATCAGCCTGTGTAGTTTCAAACTTTGAGGGAGAAAGTGCAGAACTGAAAATCACTTCCCCTGGAGCCAGCTAAGGGCGAGGCATTAAGGAGAATGTTTATGGGCTGTTGCTTGCAGTCACGTATATATACGTGTGCGCACTTTCTCCTTGCTCACTCTCAAATATACTTTTACGTCATTTTGCCAAGAGCTGGTCTAATTTCTACCAAGGTAAGAGTTTTTGTATCAGCTGGTCTAATTTCTACCAAGGTAAGAGTTTTTGTATCAACTTAACATAGGGAATTAGATTGATTCTTGAGAATAAAATTTGAAAAAAACAAATCCCCTCCAAATTACCACTTTTTTTTTTTTTAAAACTTGCCTACCAAAGCAAAGGTGATGGACTTTTGACAAGCTGCTGTGTAAACAGAAGTTCAGTACTCTTACCGTAAACAGGACTTGCCTTCCTAAAAAGTCTGATGTCAAATGACTATGTGCATTTATTAGCAGCCCATGGGAACAGAGCTCCTCAGTGCTCCCTTTGTGCCGTCTGTCCTGGGCTCCTGTCTTTCAGAGAAATTGGGACATCAACAAATTTAGAGTGGTTACTAATAAAAACAAACTGAAGTGACTTCATCCCAAACCTCCTGGTTTTAGGATACAAGAATCTGGGGCTGGTTACTACAGTTCATGATTAAATAATGGATGTCCCATGCAAAAAGCTACTGCTCTAAAACCAAACAGCGTGCCACATTCATCTGAAGAATGGCACATGTCAGCACTTACGTAAGCACAGCATTTTTCTTCCAAACACTTTTTGACAATTCATCTTATTCCTGCAAATGTCAAAGGCCTGATTTTCTTACAGTCAGACAAATGCTTGCAGCACTCAGTGCACAAATTGAGTATTTAATTTCTGTAGTGTGCTGGTCCTTTATTTTGAGGCTCATGTGGACACTGAGCTCGAGGGAAGTCTGGCTCGTGATGCGTGGCATTGTTTGCTGGAAAGACGGCAGCCTTTGTCAGAGGTGTGTGAACGGGCTGCTCCCCACACTGTCAGATTTGGGGGCTCCTGCGGGGCTCCTCTGCTCTTCAGGTGACTCCAGCAGCCGCTCAGAGCCTCGCAAGATGTGGAGTTTTGCTGGGAAGGGCCAGGTGTTTATGAGAGTAGGGTAGAACATGAATCTCAGCCGTACAATGCGTAGGGTAGGTAGGGCTGGACAAGGAAATATAAATAGCACAGCTTGGCTTTTGTGCCTTGAGTGGGCCTTATACGGACGAGAGCAACAAGATTGTCGTTCGTGGGGAGGAGGGACGAATTTCAAACCCACACATTAATGTGACAGATTTGGAGGCCAGGCCTGAATTGTCTCATTTTTAGGTCTGTGCTCCTCAGAAGAGAGTGTGGAAAAGAACATGAACTCAGGGGTCTGACGAGAAGCACGGGGTGGGGAGCACAGGGTGTACAAACCCATGTACCGCAGCCGCCGCACCCGCTACCCCTGGGCTGCAGTCTTCCTCCACCTCCTAACAGTATGTCAGCTGCCCCGAGCTATGGTTTTGTTTCAAATTAATCATTCTGAAACAAAAACCTTATGAGTCTAATGACAGCAGAGGGTTCGTGAGAACCAGCATGATCTGCAGTCCCAAAGAACAGCATGTGTGGGTTACATGCCTTGAATTCAGTGGAGCTTGTCCAACTACAAGCATTAAAGAATAAATAGAAATTTCAAATAAAATTTGAATGACAGTACTGGGGGGAGGCATGGGCACTAGGCACCCATGTTACGCTTTTCCTGCAAGACCAGTTGGCTTCTTGAGCTAAGGACTCTTGAACTTGAGTCCCTCTTTGGATCCGGAGCCCCACTGTATGTAGCATCAGTTTTTCGCAGTGGTTCACTGCAGAGATTTGCATTGCAGCAGCCAGTGGTTTTTGTATTTATTTTCTGATAATACTTTAAAATAAAGGGCTGGTTTAATTTTGCTGTGAATCCACTGAAAAGCAGTTCTCTTTGTAGCCACAACAGTTCTGATCCCAGGTTCAGCAGAGTATTACTGTGAGCTTCTCACTGGTGGGTTTGTGCATCAGCAACCTGCAAAATCTAAAGAAATGCCTCATCCAGTGACATCTGGTGTGGTCGATGGCGACAGGATATTCCTCTGGTGCTGTATTTGCTTTCGCTTTATTATATTCTTAATTATGTTCTTAAACAAAATATGAAAGAGAATAAATCATGAAGCCTCTGTTAAAAACCACAAAAAATCTGAATCATACAAACTGATACTCATTAAGGGTTAATATTGTTTGTCTTTGATCCTTTGTCTTTGTTGCTGGAATGCAGGGGTCTTAGCCCAGAAAGTTATATTATCTTCCCTCCTGTTCTCCTGCTTTTGGCCACAGATGTAGCAAAATTAGAGGTGAAAAAATGCCATCCCAGGGGAAGGAAAGAAATATCATTCACCTCAACTCCTTCGGGCTGCAGTGCTGAATTCAGCTGCACATTCTCTATCCATTGTAAGGAACACCATGCTAACATCCTGGTGCGCAAAGAATCCTTCATATTCTCTGCACGTTACTGAATTATGAGAGTCTCAAGATAATTATTCGCAGGAGACTAAGCCTTAAAAAAAAGTCAGGATGTTAATAGCTCTCACTTCCAGGATTTTTAGTGCAGATTATCAGTCTTTTACCGAAAGACAGCTCTGGAGCATGGATTTCTCTGTTGCAGCCTGGAATCAACTGCATTAATATGTCATTGCTTAGGTATTATTTATCAGCAGATAGTACCAGGACTGTTTGCTTTGCTGAAATCCTTTCAGCATTATAGTTACATATTGAGCTGTGTGTCAATAAATTGTCTCAGAGCGAAGGGCCAGAGACTGCTCGGCCAGTTGGGACAAGGTTAGATCTGATGATTAATGGCTCATGAAAATAAAACCAAAGGTAATATTCCTTCTGATCACATATTCCTCTCTCAGGCCTCTCGTGCCTATCGGCAGTGGATCTAAGCATCCATCACAATATCTGTGTGATGCCAGTGGGGCCACTGCACATGGGAGTATAATTAAGTGTGGAATTTGCCAGCCGTGCTCACTGGGCTAGGTGGCTGGAGCGCTGTAGTTTCCAGTGAGATTGTGGCTCATTTACCCATTCTTAAGCTAGATATGAGCCCTCAGCAAAAATAAATTAACCCATCATGGACACACAGCTGGAAAAACTCTCCCAGGCCACATGTAACCAAGTTTGCAGGTCTGGGATTAGAAACCCCAAAGAATTCAAGAAGCCAGTCAGTACTCAGACTGTGCCTCTCTCTGGGAAGATGCAGTCCCATTGCTCTCCAGCGTATCCTGGGTGCAAGTTTGACTGAACATGGTAAAAGCTGCCTAGTGTTGCAGGCACTGCAGAACACTGGAAGGGTGTAAGCGTCATGGGAAAGTGGTAGTCCTGCATATTATCTCCATTTCCCCCATTTTATGTAAACGCGAACGCTCTGTAGCTGGCACGCGTCCCTCTGCGTCCTTCAGCATTGTTCACAAGGCAGGTACACTGAGCCTGCTGCGGGTGACTCACCACACGCCGTCAGCCTGTCCCAGCTCCAGGCAAGGCACACAGTTTCTGCCGGGCAGGACAAGCGAGCAGCCACGCTTAGTCTAACACAGCCATTTTTCTGAAGAACATACTGCTTAACCTAGGACAGATTAGGTGAAACTGAGGGCTGTTCCTGCATCTTTGCTGAAGCTGCTTCTTGCTACACTACCCAGAAGTGTCATGTCCTGTCCCTATCTAAGTAATGAGTAGAGAACTATGCAGTCTCCACTCTCTGAGGTACTGAGATGTGTCTGTCACCCACGTAAACCATGGCAATGACTCAGGCTTTTCAGCGACATGCTTAACCCTCTTTTATCCTGTTGGGGATAATGTTGTCCTCGATTCTGCAAGATCTTCTACAACTTACAAAGTACCTGAAGAATTGTGGGTCCACTATCCAGCTGCAAGATAAGACATAGACCAGAAGCAAGGATGCTCAGTGTCATTGAGTGAAAATCAAATATTTAGAATAAAAAGTCTCAGGATGTTTAGTCTATAGCTTTATGCGAGGACGCAAATGGCAGTATCATCACAGGTCTACCTGCAAATCATCCGTAATGCAAGCTCCATCTTTACTGGTTTGCTGTTCATAAATAGCTCTGGAGTTATTAATCAGTTGAGACAGGTTTATCCGGGAGGAGCAGTTCTGAGAGTAAAGCCAGTTCTACAAACAGACTGATAATAGGATCAAAACTTTTTTCTGCTGTCAGAGGAAGAAAGAAAAAAAAAAAAAGCCTTTTCATTCTGCAATCTATTTACTTCTCTATTTCCTACAGCCCTGCCTTTCTTAGGCAAAAGTACTTTTCTAAACGCAGCCTCCTCCTCTCCCTGTGTCATTCCTCCCTTGCTTTTCACCATCAGGTTTGAACTAGCTCCAGTGCCTGTACCAAGCTGCTCATTCTCACCACCTCATGAAGAAGATAACAGCCTTTTAGGACATAGCTTCCAGGACATAGAGTAACTAGGTGCGCCTGACAGAAAAAAGTGCCAAGAAGATTGCACAAACACAAAATTACTGAGGGTAGAAGGACTTCTGCTAGTCAGGGAGATACTGCTTGAGAACGAACTGGTTTATCCCTTTAACGTTTACCTAATCCCAACCTATTTTGCTTTTCCCCCTCATATTTAGATCTTTTCCTTTGTTCAGCAGTATTCTTTGGTGACTTCTTATTGCAGGATTCAGTAGTCTTCTCTCTAAGGACTTGAGGCTTCTCTTTTTATGGACCTTTTGGAACTATTGGAGATAAAATCTGTCCAACCTTTGGAACATAAGAATCGAGGCAATGCCTATTTTGCGGTGAGCGTGTTTGCTGTGTCAGTGGGTATAGATGTCTGTAAACTGCTGGGTATTGTCCAGTGTTGGTGTAGGGTATGGTAGGTACACTGACAAAACCAGCGGATGGAGTTCTGGAATCACGCCCAGCTGTTTTGATCTCCCCAGCTCGTGTATTTGAGTTAATAAACACAGGGATTTCAAATCACTATCTTTTCATAATCTTACACATAGAAGCAAACTCCGCTTTCAGCTATACCACAGAAGTCGGAGATACCTCCAGAACAGCTGACATCAAACCACTCTGTGAACAGCAGTGTGAAAAGAGAGCAGAATCTGGCCCTATGGCAGTGTTCGGTGTAAACATGCCTGAAACCATAGAAGGGATTCTGCATCTCCTAGGACCTGCCGTAAATTAGGGAAGGGCACTCTTCCTTCTAATAAATCTTTGCTGACTGTCTTTTCTGTCAAAGTGCCAGCTACCTGGCTTCTCCCTTTACTAAAACATACCCTTGTGCCTTTTTTCTCTGCCTGTTCTCATGCTAATCTGGATTACTTTGTTGGCGCTGTTCCTGATCAGCTTCCCAGCAGGGGGGACAGGTAAGTTTTTCCATTGTGCTTCCTTCCCACTGGCCATTGAAATGCAGTTTTCCTCGTCTTAGCCCAAGAAGATCCAGAGTGCGCACTTTGAGTCTTCGCCAGGGACTGCCCTCTAAGCCGCCTTCAGGAACGGTTCCCTCTGCCCACGCTGCGGAAAGTGCCATGGCCCAAATCAGCAGAAGACATGCGAGGAGGCAGCAGTTTAGGGCCTCAGCAGGAGTACCCCCTGAAGATCACTTTGAACCTCTTCTGAAACTCTGAAAGCTGCTGATTCCAGAGCCTTTGCCTCTCTGCCTGCTTGTGGCTGCTGCAAGCCTTCAGACCTGGAAGGCTGATCTTTCAGTTGGCAGAAATGCCTCCCTCTGATTATTGACTAATCTGCTTGCTGCATGCTGCTGCCCTAGTTATAATGAATGCTTAGGAGCTGTGATTTTCTGTCAGGCATTACGGGACTTGTGTGCTACCTCTGCAGTCTGGGAGGGAGGAATTGCTGTATGGCTTGCACGAAGGGCTAGTAGCCAGGAGCAGCTGGCTCTGCTGACGTCTGCTGTGACTGGGCAAATCCTACCCGTTTTCTGAGTCTCAGTTTCTCCCTCTGAAATAAGAGACCTGGTAATACCTACCTCCTCAGGCTTCTTGCAAGGTTTAGTTTATAACTGTTTGTGAAATGGTTTGAAGTTGTTTTAAATAGATAAAGGACAGACAGAGAGCATAAACTGTGTGATATAAAGCTACAGTTGTCTCAGGTAGGCAATGCAGCATCCATTTCTGTTCAGCGGCAGGCCCCCAAGCGCTGTTCACTAGGAGCTAGGCTTCTGCACACAGACTGGAGCCAGTGGTGACTTGAACTGTTTTCTATCTAACACTTATCTCACGCCACAAGGGCCGCTGGTGACAGCATAGTGCCCTGTTAGCCTTCCTCTTATTGTGTGGCTACTGGAGAAAATACCCTAAGCTCCAGTTGCCTGCCCTTTGAGTGGTCACCCACTGGTGTGAGCAGTGCTGTCTGGTGGGAGCGGTCATGTTGGTCGGTGGGTAGGTCTGCTCGGGAGCCAGGTGAAGGTGGACTCAGCCTGGGAATCAGGGTCTCTGGGGGAAGCTGCCAGGGGAAACTTCTTTTCAAGGAGAGTGACAAGATTTTTTAAAAAGGCAGGGTTTTGTGATATAGCAAGAGAGTCTGACAGCAATTACAATCTCCACAGATGTCTGTTCCAACAAGGCACTCACTGGGGAAGAAAGCACAGCCCTCTCTTCTGTGCAGGGCATCTTTACATCCCTGAGCTCTGCTAGGCTGTGGGTGCTTATCAAGTGTGTTGCTGTTACTTAGGAATAACTGAATCCTCCTTCCTGTGACACTGATGGAAGGTCAGCACAGAAAGCATCCTCTAAGAACTGGCAGAGCAAAACAGTTATGGCAATGGGAGAGCAGAACTTTTTCTTCTCTGGCAGGGCTCGATCTGACCTGGAAAGCTGTCTTCTGCCCAGACGCTTTTAATCCTTCCTCAGCCTCCCCCAGGCCAGAGCTTGCCTGACCTGCCTTGGGAGGGCAGAGGAAGGGCTGGCATGGCGCAGGAGGTGCAGCAAGCTCCAGCTCACCCAGCAGTAGCTGGGATCAGCCCTTTTTGGTCATAGCAGAGCCTGGGGATGCGAGCTGGTCATGTTCTGCATGTTATGGCTGCATGTCATCCAAACTCAACTGTTTGTGCTGTTGCAATTGTGTAAAAATAACTGAACAAAATGAATTGCAGATGTGATCAGCATGCGCGTGTGAAAAATCTTCCATTAAACCTTCAAACTGGAGGTCGGATTGGCTGGGGGTTCTGGGATTCTGTTTTTTACACTCTGACAATAAGAGCCTCTTCAAGAGCAATCCAGGAGGCCGCCTTGCATTTTGGGAGTGTTCCCCAGATTTGCTGGTGATTCTGCAGTGCTTGAAGAGCTCTGCTAGGCTGGGAATGCAGCTCAGCATTGTGTCTCATTGGCCTTTTATATGACAGGGGAAGTGTTTACATGTGTTGTAGCAACCAGGCGGTGTGTACATGACCATATGGGGCTGCCTGGGTGACTCACTGCAAGGGAACTCGAGCTTCAAAACAATGTCAGATAAAAAGCCCACTTAGTGGAGCAAGGCAGAGGCCGGGCAGCCCTCTGAACTGTTTGAAGTAGGAGGAATACAGAGCAGCCCAGCACCCCGTCAGCTGGCAGCCACCTGCCTTCGATGCTGGGTACAGGCACCAGGCCCCCTCCGGGTGCCCACAAGGTCTGCAGGCCATCGGGCTGCCAGTCCCATTGGCTCTGCCAGCAGGAGGGGGCTTCCCAAAGTAAACCGCTTCCCCAGGGAGGCCTGTGCCCAAGAGACAGCACAGCTGTAATTGTGTCCAATTGTGAAATGGGCTGGGGGATGGCACACTGCAAGTGGGCAAAAGAAAACTAGAACTTGAATCAGAGGTGAACCTTCGTGTGAAGCACATCAGATGGCAGCGAGCTCAGTCCCAGCACACACGCAGTTGCTGCTTGTCTTCTGCTGGGTATTGCTCTGCTTTGTGCACAGAGCAGGAAGATTTTTCTTCTGCTGGTATAAAAATCTTGTTTACCCACTGTCTTTGTGCCAGCTGGATTCAAGCTGTCTTAGAGAACAGAACGGGTTTGCGTCTGCTGACTGGGAGCCAGGGTTTGAATGCCCCAACAGGCAGGGATGCCAAGACCCAGGATTTTGGACTCGCCCACTTCAAGGGTCAGTGTTTTCCCAGTAAAAATAGAGTAGTTGGAATGCCTGGTGTTAAAAATGTGGCTCATCTGGATGAGTCATGAGTGAAATAAAGTGCACAGACCATAGTGCCTTGTCCAGAGCAGGGATTTGTGTAGCAGCCACCAGTAGACCCAGGATGGTTCTGGATTATTCAAGTGAGGTCCTGTTGTCCTCCCCTGCAGGCAGACACTCTGTCTGTGTCTGTAGGCACGCTGTGCCCACACCCGGCAGTGCCCCTTCTCCACAGGAGAAACACCTCTCAAGAAGGGAAGAGGAGACCCTTAGTGGCATTTGGGCAGTGCCTGGGTGCGGGTGGGGAGCTACACATGAGGGATGCTCAGCAGCAACACACTCATCCCCATTAAGGCATGCCAGAGCTGTTGGTTGTTGTTGTGCCAGCTGTCCTGTGCATAAGCCAGAGCCCGCTAAACCAGCAGGAATGCTCCCTAGATGCAGGTGGGCTTTGAATCAGAAAAGTGACCCACGGCACGCAGTGCTGAAAATCTACCAGCTGTCCTCCAGCTGGTTATCTATGGCTTGGATAAGCAATGAGATTGAGGAAGAGTCAGGGGGGAAAAATGCAGGAATTATACCAGGCATAGGAAAGAGAGACAAACTATCTGGGGGACTTCGACTGGCCTGAAAGCCCTGCAGCGGGCATGCTACCCTGTCACCCTGGCCCTGCAGGAAAGGGGCCAGGCGAAGGTTGCAAAGGGTTTCCCAAGCACAGCTGGAGAAAAGCTCTCGGAAACAGTGTCAAGGGGGGAGGCTGGGATCAGAGACTTCCTTATGGGAATAGCTGTGCTCCCTCTTTGTCTCTGTGTTTGAGCAATGAGGGTGCCTCCCGATAGAGGCATGAGCAGAGTCTCAAGTCCATGAGCACTGCTGGGCTGGGGCTAGGGCAGCTGCCCACGGGGATGGTGCGTGGGACAGCAAAAGCATGGGTCTGTACATGAGTACAGTCTGTGGGAGCTGGGATCAAAGAGCCGGGCAGTTGCTGTTCTCAGGGCTGAAGTGGCAGGGATTACAGAGCGCTGCACTGACACTCTTAACAGGGGTTGCTCCAGCTGTCCCATGTAGCGGGAGCTGCTGCTCACCACATCTTCACAGTTGTGAGGGAAGAGTTGCAGGACGCTGCTGAGGTTGGATGGGTTTGCTGGTGTAACACGAGGAAAAGTGGTTATTTATGTGGCAGACATAGAGTTTTTGAGGTGGTGTTTCTTTCTGCAGACACATGTTCTGGACCTAACAAGGGGCTGATAAGTATCTGAGTTTGCAGGATATGGCCTGTTTCCAGTGACAGTCGTGCCAGGCGAGAGGGGGATGCCTTTGTTCTGGCTCATTGTGTTGACTCGGAGGGAAGGAAGTAGCTGGAGTTCCTGATGTTCTCAGCTGGCGGGGCAGGATCCCCAGGAGTCTCTGGGATTGCTCCAGCAGGTGTTGTTGTGGAGAACAGGATCCCTGCCTTCCCAGTGATGTGGATTTGTTCTGGACTGACCTGACCCTCTGGAGAGCATGTGTATTGTTTTCTCCTGAAGTGGCTAATCAAATGAAGAAAACATATGTTGGCCACTTCACATTAATCTCCAGAAAGTATTTGGGACCTGAGCTGTGATCTGGAGGGTGAAGAGCTTTGCCCAGCACAGCTCTCTGCTCTGAATAAAACCCAGAACAAAACCCCTGCTTTGGCAGACTCTGCATTTTGACTGCAGACGCTGCAGCCTGTGTCACCTTCACTGAGCCCAGTGCTCCACAGAGCTGACTTCTCACTGTTCACAAAGTTTTCCCCAGATTCCCTCATGTTTCCAGAACTTCAGCTTGCCCAAGGAACTGACCTGTGCTTGGGGAAGAATGAGAAGGCAGCTAAAAGCATCTGAATTTCACCCAGGTGAAGCTGTGCTGCAGTCATATATTCAATAAGCTTATGTCAGTTTTCAAGTGGTGTAAGGGACAGAAGAGCTGCAGTCAGCATGCTGGCCGAGCTGAGCAGCCCCATGTCTGCAGAGGGACCGTCCTGTCCTGCCTCTGACCATGGGCTCAGGCCAGAGCAGCAGCGTGGTGGTGACCTTGGTCAGCCGGAGCAGCAGCGTGTCAGCGTGGTGGTGGGAGAGTGCTCAGGGTGCGGGCATGCCAACACGCCATCCCTTCCGGCACTGTGCGAGGGATCGGGACATCCTCTGCTGTGGCGGCACCAGAGAAACCTGTGCAGAAGCGCAGCTGGAGTCAGCATGGCTCTTTGAGGCGGTTTGACCATCACGAGTGTCCTGGCTCTTGACATCTGCACAGCTTGTTAGCTCGCGGCTGCGTTGGTGCAGTGGCTACTGCTGGGCAAACGTGACACACAGAGTGTGCAGCCTTGCAGGGGAGACGCCATGGCAGATTCACCCTCCTGGGACACAGGGCAGCTCCGCTCCTGGCATCCCCAAGCTGGGCAAAGGCGAGTCACTGCTGGCATTTGCCACACACTTCAAGCACTCGGGGTACCCTGGGGTCTGCCCTTGATTTCACTGGGCCCTGCTCCTGCCAGTGTTGGACTGGGATCCCCCATCCTTGCTCTGTTCAGCCTCTGCCTGCCCTGGGGCTGGGAATGGCACCTGGCTGTCCTGCTGCCCAGGCTTTTTCCAAATCTCAGCCCAGCATCTCCACTCTCTGCGTGCTTATTCCACGCACTGCCTTTCGGCCGCTGTTGGCTTTCTGACAGCGCTTGTCTCAGCACCTCCATGCTTCTCCCACCCAGCTCCGTAGATTAAAACCACTTGGGCAATAAATTTCTAAGCCATGGGCCGCAGCCCCGCAGCTGTGATGCTTTGTACAGTGATGGGCTATTTCCAGCCTGTCCTGGGAACAGAGAGGTGATTCATTGCAGCAGGGATGCACGCTATGTGCTGCTCAGATGAAAACCAATCCCACTCCAGACCTGTGCTCCTCTCCTGGACACATGCTTGTCCTCTGCCACTGGGATCAGAAACTTGGCTGACCCGGAGGAGTGGAGAAGCTGAATGAATTCACCCCCTGTCCCGAGTAGAGACAGCGTAACCTTGCAGACCTAGCTGTGTGAGCCGGGGCTGCTGTCTCCTCTGTCTTCAGATACAGGCTTGGACAAATTCCCCAACTTATTCCCCATCGGAGAAATGGGAAAAACAGGGCAGCCTGCTGCATCCCAAGAGATGTCCAGGCTCTACATCTGGATCCTGCAGGCCTTGGGAAAGTCTGAGTGGAGACTGGGGTCAGCCAGGCCAGTGTGTGCACGCCAGGCAGCATGGCTGGACACCTGGCTCCAGGCTGTGCTGCCCAGGGCCACCATGAGCCAGAGCCTGGCCAGGCTGGAGACCTTCGGGTGGCCAGTGGTCTTAGCAGGAGAAGACCACCCATGGGAAGGAAGCCGAAACACTGTGGGCTGGGGGGGTATGGGAAGGGGTCTGGGCAGGTGCTGGGGAGCAAAGGGGCACCGCGTCGCTTCAGTGGGTTCCCTGCACATCTTCACGGCAGGGTGCAGGCAGGGGCTTTTGTGGGCCAGGAGCAGGGTGGGTGTGATGGCCAGGTCCTGGGATGATGAAACTGGAGGGGACGGGCTTGTGACAGGGACACAGGAGGAAGGGAAGAGTCTCCAGTTTCAGTGCTGGCTTGCCTCTTCCTGCACTGCTGGAGTCACAGATGGGTTTGGAACCAGCCCAGAGTGAGCAGAGCTGGTTGAGCTTAAATGCAGCAGAGCTCTAAGCTGCTGCGGGTAGAACAGGTCCTTACAGTAATTTATCAGGTGCACAAAGGGAGGATGAGCCCAGGCCTGACGTCACCTGGGTCTGCTTAGCCGTGGGTTGTAGCTGTGCTTCTGCTCTGCAGCACTGCCAGGTGGGTGGGGG
>JANZLQ010000086.1:45279662-45294347 GCA_026212715.1 Elanus axillaris | reverse complement strand
CCCGGCTGCTGCCGCCGCGGGCCCCACGGCCCCCGCCGGGGGGGGGGGGGGCCGCTCCGGCAGCGCCTCCGGCCTGCCGGGTGTCGTCGGGGCGGAGGGCGCAGCCCCCAGCCGCACGCGGGGGGGTCTTTCCCGGGAGCCTTTCCCCCGTCGGCCGGGGCCTGTCCCCGCCGTCGGGGCCGGCGGTTTCGCTTTTGCTGGGAGGCGGCAGCTGGCGTCCGGTGCCGCCGTGAGCGGGTGCCCAGCAGCAGGTGAGGGCAGCACCCCGCGCTCCCGGGGTATTCGTAATTGGGGAGGTACTAATTAACCTAAACCTCTGGTCTTACAGCAAATGGGATTTCTTTCCTTCCCGCAGTTCCCAGCAGGCACAGAGCGAGTCCTTGCTGGGCAGGGGCAGCTCCCAGAAGCCGGTGAGGCTCCGAGCTCCCGCAGCACTGGCGTCGTCGTGCGCTGCAGGCAGGGTCCCCGCTCCCCGAGCAGCGATGCAGAGCTGGGTCCGCTGGTGAAGCGCGCTTACGCCACACAAACCCCAACAGAGGGTACAAAGCCTAAATGGGCTTATTGGAGAGCGAGAAGCGTCTGGACTGGCAGGGCCTGAGGAGCTGCCACCTGGTCTGGTTTTGGTGAGCCCGGATGGTAGGCTCGCACATGGTCTGTGTGCTTTGGGGGGGTTAACTGTAGGACGGCCCTTGGGCCACAAACTCTAGATTGCCTGGGCAAGGGATCAGGACAGATGATGATGCAGCCTGTCCCAGTGGTGACTTGTTCATGCTGATGAAATGACTCGTAACCAAGACCAAAAGCCTAACTGAGGGCCCTGCACCTGGGCAGACCAAGGCTTGAAGACCTGATTGACAACTCTAATAGAGCTGTGAGCTCAGGGCTGCAGCTTTAGCCACCCCTTGAACAGAACTGCTTGGCAACGTCTTGCTTGGGGCCTTCTGCCTGGACCAGGCTTTGGTTTGAGAACCATCCTTGCCAGCAGTAGGTGCGATGCAGAGTGGCCAAGGAGCAGGTGCAGAGCAGAGCTGTCAGATCGTGCATCTCGGGTGAATATGAGCCATGTGGCCAAGTCACTCGAGTGCTCTGCGGGTGCTGACAGTTCTGCCCAACTGCTGCTGCCTGCTGCTGGCTTCTGTGCTGCCTGTCAACTTCCCGCCACTCAGCACAACACTGTCCCAAGGTGTGCATGACTCCTGTTCCACAGGCTGCCTGTGCACACCCGTGTGTGCCCTTTGGAGGGGTGCAGCTGGAGGACCGGCAGTGCATGGGGAGCAGGAGTGGTGTTCCAGGTGGGGAGGGTGGGCTGCCCTGTGCCTGCTCCAGAGAAGGTCCCTTCTGTATCTGCAGGGTGCTGGCCCTGCCTGTGTGTGCACCTCAAGGCAGTTGACCCTGTTTCCACCCTGAAAGCGATCGCTGTCACCGTCACTCCTCAGTGCAGCCTCTTCCGCTGTTTCCTGTGGATCTGTTGGAGCTGCTGGAGCTATGGTCGCAGCGGACAGGAGGGGTGTGCAGCAGCTGGGCATCCTCTGCCCTGGGGGGGGGGATTGTGACAGCATTACTTGCAGCTTCTGCAGCAGGAGTTGTGTTGGGATGGACCCTGGATAACTTTTGGGCTGCAGTGAGGAACAGCCAGCTGTGGCCTGTGGGTTGATCAGGGAACTCCATGCTGTGGCTGCGAGGTCTCCCAGAGCCTCCCTCTACCCTGTGCAGTCACCCTCTTCTCCTTTCACAAATCCCTGCATCACTGCTCTGTTTTTCTACCTCCAGGGCTGGCTTTGAAAACACTCCAGAGGAGCAGAGCCAAGTTCTCCTAATAGCCTTTTCAAAACTTGCTCTTGTGTTTGCCTGGAGCAATTAGCTGCCTTGTTGTAGAAGAATAGTTTTTCATCAGCCTGTTGTGTGGAAGCTGGGGCATTGAGGCACCTGGTGTCAGTGCAGCAGTTTGTTGGAAAGCCGGGGCTCCCATGAAGCACTGTTGATGGCATCTGTCATGAGTCTGTGACACTCTCACGGGTGATAATTCTGTTAATGTGACCTGTGTGGTGCTATCGGTAACTGAGCTTCCTCCTGCTTGTGGCCCTGCAGGGGATGAGAAATGCCACAGTCCTTTCAAGGCCCTCTCTGGTGATTCCCCCCATAGGCATTGCCCAGGGGGCCACTGCTGCTTGTTGTGGGGGCACAGGCGAGGGCTGTTCTCGGGTGGGTCCCAGAAACGAGAAAGCAGATGGAAGGTAATTGTGGGACTGCTTCCAGGGCAGCAGCCCTGTTTTAATTAAGGCTGTTGGGGTGTGCAGAGCTCTGTCGAGCTGCCAGTGATGCCACGCAACTCAGGCCCAGCTCTCGTGCTCTGCCCTTGCAGGGGAGCTAAAGAAAGATGAACTTTAGCTCTTAAGTTACTTTTAGCAGCTTTGCTCTGAGCTCTGGACAGCGTGTTTACCCCTGGGCTTGCATCATGCCATGCTTGGCCCTGGCTGCATCGGTTGCTCCCTGGCTCTGTTCCAGAGACGGGAGGAGAGGCTAACCGCAGAGACAGGCAAGCCCAGCGGAATCGGAAAGGTTCAACCCTCAGATCTTTAAACCCAGTCAACGGAGGCTTCCCAGTGGCAGAGCTGGCTGGGGAGAGGCTCCTGCGTGGGGTTTCAGGGCTGACGACATCAGAGCTTCCCTAATGCTGGTGACTGTGACAGTGAGGACTGTCACAGGGACCCTTTCCCTCTGGGACAGTCAGTGCTTCAGCCTGCCAGGCTGCCTTCTGTTGATGCTGGAGGAGCTAGAGCTCGGTGCTGCACCAAAGGAGGCAACATCTCTCAGCCCTTTGGGAGGGAGAGGGGGCTTTTAGCTTCCTGACTGCTTCCTGCTCCCAGCCCGTCCTGCCTTCCCACATCCTCCCCTGAGCTGGTGGTGGTCCAGGCAGTCTCTGTCACAGGGCCCTCTCCCTGGGGCTGCGTGCCCTCCTGTCACCCACTGCAGCGGAGCTGTTGCTGTTGGCATGAACTCATGTTCTGGCAAAGCCTGTCCTCGAGGCTGAGAGATCTCTCGAGGTGAGAACTGGGTACAGTGGAGCCTCTGGGGATGGCGAGCAGAGACCGTGTCCTGCCCTGGGCTGGCTGCAGGCACAGCTAGCAGGCAGTGGCCTTCTCTGCAGGCTGCTGCCCCACTCCCACACGGGGCAAGCCTGCCGTGGTTCTTCTGTACTTGTGCTTGTGGTCTGCTGTGACTTCCTTTGCTTCCTCGGCTGCTCGCCTTGCAAGGAGGTGCCTGCGGTGGGAAGAGGCAGAGCAGCTCATGTTTCGCTGCATGCTAGTTCTGTTTTTCAGGGATCAGTACGACGGTGTGCGGTGCTGGGGCCCTGGCAGGGCGCTGGCTTCCTGCGGCCGCAGAGCATGCGCTCCAGCCGGGAGGATCTCATGCTTGAGCAGGAGCCTGGGCTGCCACGGTGGCTCATCCTGCAGCTATTTGTGGCAGTGAGAAGTGGCTGATTCCTGTCCAAATGCTGCTTCTGCGCGGCAGCTTGGGGGCTTTGATTTTGGCCTTTTGGTGCTCTGCGGATTGGGGCTCCTGCCCTGAAATACCCAGGTTGTGGCTTTCTTGTGGAAGATCCGCTTGGATCAAGGAGGGTCCAGTGAAGTGGCATCTGGTTCAGCTGCTGCAGCCTGATAGGGGAAGGTCTGTCCATGAGCCGTTCCACACCGGCACTGCCCAGGAAGCCGTCTCCTGTGCAATGGTGATGCTGCAGCACTGGTCCTTGACTCCTGACTCAGGGCTGGGGACAGTGCTCTGGCAGGAGACAGGCTGGTGAAGCACCCACCGTGCGCAGGGGTGCTGTCGCAGTGGTGCAATAGGAAATGAGGTGGCTGAGCTACCACCAGCAGGCAGGGCACTCTGGTGGCTTGTAGGTTTTCAGCTGTTGCCTGGCCCCATGTATTTGTTGAGGTTTTTCCCCCCAGAAGAAGCACTGTATGGTTCACACTGTAATAATAGCTTCCAGTACCAAGTGAAAAGGGCTGTGAACACACTTCCAGCTGCCTGCGTGGAAGGAGTGTTCCACATGCTGCTGCAGCCAAACAGCCAGCAAACAGCTGAATTCACTGCAGAATGGGGGCTTTGATGTGGTGCCCAGTACACAGCCCTGAACTGCAGCTAATGGCCCAGCCTTTCTTGGTCTGCAGTTGCAGAAAGCAAAAGTTCTGGGGCAGCAAAGGCCCTGTCATATCAAGGCAAGTCTTTCTCCGAGGCTGAAGGAGCGTCTTGTTTACAGGCTCCTGCATGGGCTGGAGTCTCTCTCCTCCTTCCTTTCACTTATTGCTCCACTGAAAACAGGCTTGGTTCACATGGCCTTCTCTGGGGGTTGTGCCAGAGGTTGTTGTTCAAGGTTAATGTCCCGTGGATGTTGCTCCTGTCTTTGGGCCTGTTCGATGCTGTGAAGTTCTAAAAACCTCTTTAACTCCATGTCAAGTGCCAGTGTCTGTCTTCTCCCTGTGTCTCAGTCCACAACAGGATGTTCCCCTTTTCTCTCCTTTTCAAAAAGCATCCAGAAAAACGGGGAAAGCGTCACATGCAGCAAAGATCAGAAGAGCATGACATACAGTGATGTTGAAAGTGTCAGGTGACAGTGATCTGATATGTGGGCCCATCTTGGAGAAGCTGCTAGTGAAACCCAGCTCTCCATGCTGTGCAGCCACTTGTGGTCAAGCAGGGGCTCGGGAGCTATGGGTGGGCAGCTGCAAGTGGTCGCAGGGTGCCCATGGTCACCTCTTGCGCTGCTGGAAATCTGCACAAGCACCCAGCTCTGTGCTCTAGGCAAGGTTCAGAACTCCTGCCTGATGCTACTGTGTGCCCAGGGAAGTCTTACTTGCCATTAAGGCTTTGTAAATATCTGTCCTGCCTAATAAAAGCCTGCCCGGCTCCTAGGTGGAGCGGCTGCTCTCACTTGTGTTTTCCCCTACTTCCAGCCCATCCTGGGGCCCAGGGCAGAGCAGCCTGGTTTGCTGGAGGGGAATAAATCCCATCCTGAGGGGTGGCATGGCCATCCTCCCATCTGCCTCCTTGCTGAGCAAAGCTCTGCTTGTTGGGCACTGCTCTGTGCCTCCCGGCACCCCTCCTGCTGCTGGCCTGTTCCCAGACCTTCACACGTCCTGGGGCATCTGCTGTGATTTCCTTTGCGCTGGCTCCTCAGGGCCGCCCCACTGTGATGGTTTACTCCTGCAGAAGTTGCAGCGGGCTCCTGTGCCCACGCTGCCGCAGGATGGGGTGTGATGCCCTGACCCATGCTGGGCCCTGGGCCAGCCTGGGACTCATGGCCAGTGCTGGCCCCCTTGCCTGTGCTCTGCTCCTGCAGCACCAGCTGGGCCACCAGCCTGGCTGCTGGTGACTGGCTGCCCAGCCGTCCGAAACCCCAGCTGGCGTGTTGCTCGCTGCAGTGACCTTTGGGAAGAGCAAACAGCTTTCTGGAGGGAAGTGACTTGGTGCTGATATAGAGCAAAGCTCTGTGCCTTTGCTCCCTGAGCACAGCTTGTGGTCCCCTTGTTAGCATTAGTTTGATTTCCATCAATACACAAGTCGCTAACTCGAAAATTGCTCCTTCCTTGTTTCTATTGTTTCCTGGCAGTCTCCGCCTTCTGCATTTACTGTAAGCTCTGCAGCTCCTTCCCTGCCTCCTGGAGCAGAGGCAGGCATGCGCACCTCTGGCTGGAGGGTGCTTGGAAGGCATTGGCACCAGATTAAAGCCTTGTACCTGTCGCTGGTGACCTACATGCCCGAGACCCCTCTTTTCCCCTGTGGCAAGAAGGTAGGAAAGCTTTGGGAAATGGTTCCTCTCTCTAGGAGAAAGCTTTGCTGAAGGCAGGCACTTAGGAGGTATGCTCTCATGTGGGGAAGCTCGGTGCTTGCCAGTCTGAAGTAGGACAGATGGAAGCTCAACTCCTGAAGCTGAGCCCAAAACTGTTCCCTGTGCTTTGGGAGCTTCTGCACAGCTCAGCGCAGGTCTGAGGGGTTTGGTGGTGTTAGGAGCTGCCTATGACATAACTTTTAACCCTGCTCTGACCCTGCGGTGTGAGGAGCGCTGTGAAGTGAGGTTTCCTACCTGACTGGGTTTGTAAGAGCGACTGCATCTGGCCCGACCTGCTTGGGGCTGCACCCAGTCCTGCGGGCTTGTGCCTCCCCGAGCCCTCGGGGTTTGTGGGCTGAGATCCTCCGCAGGGGTGGGAGAGGATGAGGCTCAGCTCGGCAGGCAGGGCCGGCTCTGCTCCTGTAATCTGGTGCAAATGGCCACTGGCTGCCTGTGCCAGCGTGAGCTCTGCTTTTCTGATCTCAGATGTTTCAGATTAATTTCATGACGTGGTGAAAAGAGAATGAGTCAGAATCTGGGCTTTATTCAGCTTTGCAGCTGGGGCGGCTGGAGTGAAACCTTTCTGCTGCCGCTCTTCTTGGGAAGCTCAGCAGGGGCAGGCTGTGCTGGGGCCGAAGCCGCCTTCCATGCTTGCCTTTGGCTGGATTTCAAGTTGAGCTCTTGGGATGAAGTGGTGCTGCTGGGCCCTCACTTTTTTGGTGCTCTGGCTGCTTTGCCTCTCGCCCTACAGGCAGACGAAGCTGCGTGGCCATGTCCTGTGCTGTTGGGGGCTCAGGGCCGAGTGCTGCGGCAGGGATGTCGTCGGCAGGTGTGAAAAGGGCTTTTCCCCTCGCAGCCAGGCTGGTTCCTTCCCTAACCTCCCTGAGGCGTGTGTGCCAGTATTCCCACACTAAGGATGCAGTTTCAGTCTGCAGTTCCACCTTCTCTTGACCCAGGCCCGCCCATAGGTGACGGCAGCAAGAGCCCGCAGCCACTCTTGCCTTGCCAGAGCCCAGCCTGGAAGCACAAACTGGTGCTGGTCCCAGGGCTCCTTGAACTGGCCCTGTGGCTACTGGCTCAGGGTGGATTTTGCTGAAGAGGAACCAGCTCCTGGAATGTGTGATTGGCAATTCAGGGACACCAGGCCTGGGCTCATCCTTCAGGGTGTGTTGGAGCTCTGCAGTGTCGTGGGCCCAGAGCTGTGCACACAGCAGCTGCCCCGGCCCCTGCTGCCCTTGGAGGGAAGGGCACTGCATGGCCCTTGCCAGTGCCAGCCCTCTCAGAGCAGTGTGCCCTGGGCTCGCTGTGCCCTGGCTGTCTCTGGTTCTTGCTCCATCAACCCTCCGCAAAGGGGAGCAACGGTTGTGGCTGGGTCCTGTCAAATGGCTGGCAGGAGGGAGTCTGGAGAGTCCTGGGTGCCAGCTCTGAGCAGCACGTGTGCCCATCCCGCCAGGTCTCCGGAGCTGGCCAGGATGGCGCAGTGGAACCAGCTGCAGCAGCTTGACACGCGATACCTGGAGCAGCTCCACCAGCTCTACAGCGACAGCTTTCCCATGGAGCTCCGGCAGTTTCTGGCCCCATGGATTGAGAGCCAGGACTGGTAAGGCCTTGCAAAATGCCAGCGTAGGGACTTTGCTCCGGACATCTGCTCTGGGGAGGTAGCAGGTCTGGAGGAGCCGCCGTCTGGGGCTGACTTACATTGACCTCTGTTGTAAGCAAGGTTGACACAGAGCACTGATTCCTGGATCCCATCCAGAGAGCACGTGGGACTGGTGAGGTGCTTGCGTGCACTGTCTGCCTGGCTTAAGGCCAGACTTTAAGCCCAAGTCCAAAACATCTCTGTTGTGCTACCCTTGTGGGTGCAGTCCAAGGGCTCAGTTTATTGGCATGAAGCAAGTCAGGCCTGCTCTGGCCCTTGCTCTGGTGCAGGTTAGGAAGAGGGCTGGGGTGTTAAATTGCATGGGGGACGGCGGGCGTGAGCAGACCTGCCCTGCCTGCAGCTCTGGCTGCAGCACTGCCTTGCCCCTTCCCCTGCGCTGGGCACCCAGGACTCTGCCCTCCCTCGTGCAGGGCATATGCTGCCAGCAAGGAGTCGCATGCCACGCTGGTGTTCCACAACCTGCTGGGGGAGATCGACCAGCAGTACAGCCGCTTCCTGCAGGAGTCCAACGTCTTGTACCAGCACAACCTGCGACGCATCAAGCAGTTCCTGCAGGTGAGACGGGAAGTGCTGGTTTGGCATGGGGAGGCATGGGGGGAGCCTGTGGAAGTCCAACGGCTTCCTCAGTACAGCCTATGACCCACAGCTCTAAAGGGTACTGGGAGTTACATTGTGCCTGCTAAACTTGGGGATTTGAACCTTTTACAGAGCAGATACTTGGAGAAGCCTATGGAAATAGCCCGCATCGTGGCTCGCTGCCTGTGGGAAGAGTCCCGGCTCCTCCAGACAGCTGCCACCGCAGCCCAGGTCAGTGGCTTGGGTAACCTGGGGCCACTGTCCCACAGCCCACCCAGCAGCACTGTGTGGATACTCCATGCTGTAGGGAAGCTGCAGTCCAAAGTTCCCCACTCAGTTCCTTCAGTGATGATAGCTGCTTTGCGCTGAGGGATCATCCAGCTGTGGTGGCTGGTAACTTCTGCTCTTTGGGCAACAGCTGCCCTGGAGCTAATGCTGCAAGCAAGCAGCCAGCTGCACTGGGTTTTGTTAGTGAGGGGGTAAAGACCCTTCCTGTAAAACCTCCTCAGGCAGGGAGGGGAGCGTCCCTAGGCCATGGCCCTGTTCTAATGTCCTCCTTGTCCCCTCTGCAGCAAGGGGGACAGGCAACACATCCAACAGCAGCTGTGGTGACGGAAAAGCAGCAGATGCTGGAGCAGCATCTGCAGGATGTGAGGAAGAGGGTGCAGGTATGAGTGCTGCCTAGGCACCTTCTCCTTTCCCCAGGGGGGTGATTTAGTGCTTTGAATAAATCCACATCTCTTGCCTTGCAGGATCTGGAGCAGAAGATGAAAGTGGTGGAGAATCTCCAGGATGACTTTGATTTTAACTACAAGACTTTGAAAAGCCAAGGAGGTAATGGAAGCTCATTAGCATCTTGCAAACCAAAGTGTGTTCCTGCTAGGAAACTTGCTGGAGGGCATGTTCCAGCCTTCCTGGTGCCTCCTCTCCAAGCAAGAAGGGTGGCTTAGGCTCAGGACATTTACATGGCAATTGGAGAAACCTTGTCTTTTGTTTCTGCCACTGACACTGCCTCCAGGGGATTTGAACCAGAGCTCTGCCTGTAAGCAAAGAAATGGCGTGTGGGGGTGATAGCACTGCTGTGCCTGCAGGAAAGCCAGCAAGGTGCTTAGAGGCTGTGCGAGATCGCTGCTTAACTATGAAAGGCTTTCTAGGGTGCCCACTCCTTTGCGGTGAAAGTCTTTTGTTCGAGTGATGCTTGGGAGGGTGAGAGGAGTCCGTGTGCATGGCTGAAGCTTTCTCACCTCTCTGCACAGACATGCAGGATCTGAATGGGAACAATCAGTCGGTGACCCGGCAGAAAATGCAGCAGCTGGAACAGATGCTCACTGCGCTGGACCAAATGCGAAGGGTATATTGTGCAGCTGGCCCTCCAGATCCCCCTGGGGTGCAGTGGTGCCCTTTTTTCTGGGCTATGAGTTTGGTGTTCCCGCATGGCCAGAACTGAGAGCAGTGCTGGAAATGCAGCCCTGGGTGACTTCTTTCTTGTCTGTGAATGTAAAACTTGCAGATCTCAGAGGGAGTCAGAGGGTGTTGAAGGTTCTGCTTTCTTTTTTGACAGGGTATTGTGAGTGAGCTGGCTGGACTGTTGTCAGCTATGGAGTATGTGCAGAAGATGCTGGCAGATGAGGAATTGGCAGACTGGAAGAGACGGCAGCAGATCGCCTGCATTGGTGGCCCACCAAATATCTGCTTAGACCGGCTCGAGAACTGGTAGGAGCTGGCTGGGGGTTGGATCAGTCACCAGAGGTGGCATTCAAACACCTGCAGTGGAAGTGATCTCTTTGCCTCTGGAAACATCTTTGCAAAATGGCTTCTGATGCCTGCAAGCATAAATGTAATCCACTAGTCAGGCTGATCCTCAATAGTGGGCAGTAATGCTGGAATGGTTAGCCCCAGTCCTGTGGGATTTTGAGGCTGCTGTGAGAAGTTCCTGTTGTGCCTCTGCAGAACTTGGGTGTGTGTTAGGTTTCTTTTGTAATGCATGGCTTGGAAAAATGCGCTGGGCCGGGAGCCACAGACGTGTTCTCTTCTCTGCTGGTTTGGTACAGAGAGCATCCTCTCTTGCCCAAGCAAGAGAAGAGGAAGGCTCTGCGGGCTGGGACCGTGCAGGGCTCAGCAGCCAGAGCTAACACTGGTTCTTCCTGCTCCCCTAGGATAACCTCTCTTGCTGAATCACAGCTACAGACCCGGCAGCAGATCAAGAAGTTGGAAGAACTGCAGCAGAAAGTGTCCTACAAGGGTGACCCGATTGTCCAACACCGGCCCATGCTGGAGGAGCGGATTGTGGAGCTGTTCAGGAACCTGATGAAAAGGTGCCAAGGGCTGGGAGGGAGCTGTGGACAGTCCCCTGGTCACGGGCAGTGGGTGGAGGGGTGGGCAGTGAGCATGCTGGGCCAGGCTGAGGTTTAACTGTGGTTCTTGTGCCTTTCCCTGCAGTGCTTTTGTTGTGGAGAGGCAGCCCTGCATGCCTATGCACCCCGACCGGCCCCTGGTCATCAAAACTGGCGTGCAGTTCACCACCAAAGTCAGGTGGGTCCCTGGCCCCTGCGATCCCACTGCACTACGGGTCAGGGAGATGAGCCATGTGAGGGAAAGCAAAGCAGGATCTCTCTCTGAAGGAGATGCTGGTGCAGATCCAGCCTCCAGCTTGCCTGGAGAGTGCTGGTAGGAAACGAATCCCAGCAGGCTGGCCCTGCTGGAGTGCTGCCTGTGTGACTCAGTGCAGGGATGGCGGCTGCTGGCTGGGGCTCTGCTGCGTTCCTGGAGGCAGCCGGGGTTCTGGTAAATCCTGCTGTGGGGGTGGGCAGCAGGAAGAGTCAACGTATCCCTGGCCAGCTGCGTCTCAGCTGGCCTATGTTCCCTGCCAGCCTCCACAGAGAGTGGCTGCTCCAACACCAGGCTCTGTCTGGAACTTCTTCAGCATCTCCCAGCTGTGCCCCTGTTGCCCCCTTGGGATGTGGCAGCATCTTGCCACAGAGCAGCGTGGTGGGTGTTTGTTCAGAGCAGATGTCTGCCTGGTGCAGGCAGTCAGCAGCCAAACCAAGCCCTTCTCAGGGTGCTCAGGGGAGCATGGGCACCTCCCCAGTTCTGCAGACAGGTGTTGGGGCTGACATGTCACAGGCCTGCATGCAGACGGGTTCAGGGGTGCCAGAGAAGCTGGGTAATACCGCATCTCCGAATTTTGTGGGGTGAACTGTGGTGCTGCCTGCTGAGGGATGCACACAGCGCTGCTGTCCGTCCAGCTGCTCTGCAGTCTGTGCCAGATGCTGTGTTGAATTGGAGTTGCTCACGTGCGCAGGATGTTCACGCTCACACTGTCTGCTAACCTTGCAGGTTGTTGGTCAAGTTTCCAGAGCTGAACTATCAGCTGAAAATTAAAGTCTGCATTGACAAGTGAGTCCTGTGCTCTGATCCTGGTGGTGTTGAGTGGGGTTATGGAGCGGGACTTGTTCCTGCTGCCGTTGGGTCAGGCTCCATCCCTGCACCGAGGGCCAGCGTGACCCCCAGTAGAAGGGGAGGGTACAGGGTGGCACTGGATCCCGAGGGTTTGTTCCCATGTGGGGAGACAGCCTTGGGGGACTTGTGGGACTCAATGTTGTGATGTAGCCAGCCCCACACACCAGCTGGTCTACATCAGGGTGGGAAGGCCATGGCCATGACCGGGTGTATCTCTCCCCTTTCCTAGGGACTCTGGGGATGTTGCAGCACTTCGGGGGTAAGTGCAGTGTCTTTTCTTGCTTCTGTTTCTAATCCTGGCAAATGTCTACTGCACGTTCGCTCTGAGAGGGCCCCATCAGCCACACTCTGTCTTTCCTCTTTTGAGGTCCCGGAAGTTTAACATCCTGGGGACAAACACCAAGGTCATGAACATGGAGGAGTCAAACAATGGTAGCCTCTCAGCAGAGTTCAAGCACCTGGTAGGTGCCACCATGAGCTTTCAGGCTGCTCCTGTTAAGGCCATGTGCCATCACGGTGTTGCTTCAGCCTGCTCCTTGTCTCCACAGACCCTGCGGGAGCAACGGTGCGGTAATGGAGGCAGAGCCAACTGCGATGTAAGTGCTGGGGGAGCCCTGGGTAGGAGAGCCCTTTGCCAGCAGCTCTGCTCCCTTTCTCACTCCCTGTTGAGCAGCTGAGCCATGAGGGGAAGCAGGAGCCCTGCCCTGAGAGGGAGTGTCCATAGGCACCCTCTGGTGTGTTGGCAGCTGCCAGACCAGCCCTCTTCACCCAGACCTGAGCAGCAGCATTGGGCCTGATGGCCATGTGTCAGGCTGAGGGCAGGTGTCTCCTGCGTGCTCATTGTGTCGTCTTCCATCTTAGGCCTCGCTGATAGTCACTGAGGAGCTGCACCTCATCACCTTTGAGACAGAGGTGTATCACCAGGGGCTGAAGATCGACCTGGAGGTGAGACGTGGGTTACTGCCTGTCACTGCCATGGGCCTGGGTGCGGAGGAGCCCTGGGAGATGTCCCAGCCCATGGTCACATCCTGTCTTTGCAGACCCACTCACTGCCTGTGGTGGTCATCTCCAACATCTGCCAGATGCCCAATGCCTGGGCATCCATCCTGTGGTACAACATGCTGACTAACAACCCCAAGGTAGGGCCCGGTGCTGTGGGGGCAGCTGGCAGAGCAGCAGTACAGGCTTTGGGACAAGAGTGTCCCAGCAGGCAGGCTGCAGGCAGGGAGAGGGAAGCTGTGGCCTGGGAGCCAGGCTGGGGCAGGACCTGGCCCTGCTTCTGTCCCGTGTCCTGCTCAGGGCTGTGTTTTCCCTCATGCAGAACGTGAACTTCTTCACCAAGCCCCCCATTGGGACCTGGGACCAGGTGGCAGAGGTGCTGAGCTGGCAGTTCTCCTCCACCACAAAGCGTGGCCTCAGCATTGAGCAGCTGACAACGCTGGCAGAAAAACTTCTAGGTAAACTGCTGTGGGTGTCCTGCCTGTCCCTGCTGTCCCTCAGGGTGGCTCCCCATCTGTAAATGCAATACAGGAGCAAGATCATGTAGTTTGGGAGGGGAGCTATAATTTTGAGTTGCTTGGTTTTCTCCCAAACCACACAAACCTCGGGTTGCTCCCTGGAAGTGTGGTGCCTTTGGAAGAACAGTTCTATCTAAATATTGATGCTCCTGTTCTCTGCCAGGGCCAGGTGTGAATTACTCTGGCTGTCAGATCACCTGGGCCAAGTTCTGCAAGGTATAACTTGCTCTCTTCCCCTGAGCACCTTCCCTTGGCTGTTCCCTTCCTCCAAGCCATGCTCACAGCCTCTCTGCCCTCTTCCTCAGGAGAACATGGCTGGCAAAGGCTTCTCTTTCTGGGTCTGGCTGGACAACATCATTGACTTGGTGAAAAAGTACATCCTGGCGCTGTGGAATGAAGGGTGAGCCTCGGCCGGTGTCGGTCCAGAGACCCTTGCTTGGGCTGGGCCTTGGGAGGGGTCCCATGAGTTGTGTCCTGATGGAGTGGGGTGCCTCGTCCAGGTGGGCTCTCCTGGGATGTTTTTTTTTTCTGTCCATGCCCTGTTGGCTGGTTCAGAATGAAAATCCACCTGGGACTCCTTAAAATGTCAGTGGCTCTGCTGGCGGCCAGGCCAGGTCCTGCTGCTGCTTGATGCTGTGCAGAGAGCTGGCAGGCTTCACGTCCTGGAATAGCTGCCCCAGTATCTTGACCCCCCCCTTGCTCTCCTTGCTTTCTGCTGCCCAGGTACATCATGGGGTTCATCAGCAAGGAGCGGGAGCGAGCCATTCTGAGCACCAAGCCTCCAGGAACCTTCCTGCTGCGGTTCAGCGAGAGCAGCAAGGAAGGTGGCATCACCTTCACATGGGTGGAAAAGGACATCAGCGGTATGTTGCTCTTCCCCTTGCTGCCTTGGGTGCGGTGCCTTGCTCAGCCAGTGTTCCTGGCTCTGAAGGGGGCTTGGAACCCCCTGATAAGACACGCGTTATTTGTCCTTGTCCTGACAAGACCTCTCCCTAGGTTAACTCTTTGAGCCTGGCTGCCTTTTGCTGGTCTCCGCCTCCTGGGTGTCCCTGCCTATGTGCCGCCCATGTGGCACGGTTTTCTGTGGCCCTGAAACTACCTGGCAGGTCCCCGTCCTGCCCTGTGGCCTGCTGGGTGCCTCATGAGGCTGAGCACAGCTCTAGGCCAATCTTGTCCCTGCTGCTCCTGGGGTGTTTGAGGAGGGCCCTGCCTTTGCCCGAGGAACATGGGTGTCTTGCCCTGTGTCAAAAGTCTCCTTGTACAGGGAAGACCCAGATCCAGTCCGTGGAGCCTTACACCAAGCAGCAGCTGAACAACATGTCATTCGCGGAGATCATCATGGGCTACAAAATCATGGATGCCACCAACATCCTGGTGTCTCCCCTGGTGTACCTGTACCCAGACATCCCCAAGGAGGAGGCGTTTGGGAAGTACTGCCGCTCTGAGAGCCAGGAGCATTCTGAAGCTACTGACTCAGGTAGTTGTTGACTTTCTGCGCTCCAGCATGGCTCCCGTGTTGTGAGGAGGCTCCAGGGACAGCACTGGTGGAAGAGCTCTCACCGGCCAGGATCCTGTGCTGGTCCCTGGAGGGCACAGCCACAGCATGGGATTAGCAGTGGGGTCCCCGTGGGGTGCGGGTGGCG
>JANZLQ010000086.1:45266201-45279562 GCA_026212715.1 Elanus axillaris | reverse complement strand
GGTGGCGAGTGCTGTGCCGGGGCTGGGAGGGTGGGCTCTGCCTGCAGGTCTGTGCTCTGGAGGGGGAGGAGAGCAGGATTCCTCCTCTGGCGCCTGGTGACAAGGCTGCTCACTCCTCTGCAGGTGCTGCTCCATACCTGAAGACCAAGTTCATCTGTGTCACTCCGTGAGTGTTCCTGGGGGGTGTCTCAGTGCTGAGGGGGCATTTGTGTGCTCAGCCTTGCTTGAGGGGAGGGGGGGGGGGGGCGGCGTTTCTTCCCACCAGTGCCTGGACTCTGCCTGGGTACTGTGAGGCTCCCAGCCTGAGCAGGGGAAGACCGTGGGGGCTGAGCCAGACTCCTGCTTGCTGCCCTCACCGCAGGCCTCTTTTCTTCCCCTCCTGGGCCCCTTTCCTCTGGAGAGCTCTTGGGACTGGCTGTGCCGTGCCCTGGGGCCTGTCGGCGGAGGGGGGTGAGAGGGGGTATGGGAGAGCTCTGGCCATGCACTGACTGGAGGTTTCTGTGTTTTTTCCCTTCCTCCCTCGGACAGCACCTCCTTCAGCAACAGCATCGACCTGCCCATGTCCCCGCGCACCCTGGACTCGCTCATGCAGTTTGGCAACAGCAGCGAGGGAGCAGAGGCTAATGCAGGAGGGCAGTTTGGTGAGTCTGGCGGGTCGTGGCACCCGAGGAGGTCCTGGCTATAGCCACACACGGGCCCTGTAACCTCCAGCTGTGTCTCCCTGCAGAGTCGCTGACCTTCGACATGGAGCAGACCCCGGAGTGTGCTTCTTCACCAATGTGAGGTGCTCTGCCGGCACTCACGGGGGCCCTCCCAGAACTCGGGCTTACCGCCTCCAAAGAGCTCCCCTGGTCTCGCCCTGCTCGGTCATGGTTGCTCTGGGCCTTTCCTCAGGAGGAGCTGGGGGCTGGGGTCCTCGCCACTGATTCCTTGTTTGACCCAAGTGAACACCCCCCCTCTCTGGGGTGGTGCCATTCGTCTCTTTGGGGGGAGGGGGGATGAACCTTTTTCTATTTCCTTCCATAACAGTTTTTTATTATTGTTTCGCTCATTCAAGTGCCTATTAGCCTCCGATCACAGCCTCAGTTTTTACAAATGCTTCTGCAGCCCCAGTTATGCTGCCTGCTGTCGAAAGCTGCTTGCCTGACTGCCAGAGTCTAAAAGCCCGTGAAGATCCTACGAGCCTGGATTTTGCCTCCAGGTGCCTGAGAGGGGATCGGCTGTTCCTGGCCTCTGCACAGCTTACCTGATGCGCTGTGCGATAGGGGTCTGCCTTGCTGCTGCCCCAGCAGCCCTCCCAGGGCTCGCAGAGTGCAGAGGGTTCCCCTCTCTGCACCTTTGGCCCTGCTTTTGGCCAGGAGGACCAGCACATGGCTCAGAGTTGCGAGGTAGATGGGCCCAGGCGCGCCTGCCCTGCGAGGGCGATGGTTCTGCTGGGCTCAGCCTGGGCTTTGCTGGGAGCAGGGAGTTGAGTGGCTGCCTGTGCTTGCCACCAACTCCCTGCTGTGGGCACAGAGATCCGGCTGACTCCAGCAGCCCCAGGGCTCCTGCTGGGACAACTGGTTTCCCTGCAGTGCAAAGGCTGCCCTGGAGCAGGGCAGTGACATGTCCCAACACCAGCGCATGCTTGTAAGCATGCAGCATTTGCATCTTGGGTCTGTTTTGGGACCCGAGTATAACCACAGAGGCTGCCCTGACCGTGGCTTGCCCTGTGGCCATGCTAGTGACAGGAGCACGGCTGTTCCTCCCTCGCTGTGCAGAATTAGACCCGTCGGACCCCAGGGGGGAGGATGGGAGACCGTTGGATCCAGTGTGACCTGCAGTGGATGGCCTGGCCCTTTTCCCTCTGGTGTGGCTTGTGATGTCCCAGGCAGTGGGTCTGCAGCTTCCTGGGGGCTCTGCGTGGCATTTTTGTTAGAGGTTGGCTGTCGCTGTTAAGGTAGGAGGTGGCAAGAGTTGAAGGGAGCAGGATGTACGTAGGAGGAGGAATCTGCTGTTGGCCAGTGCTTGACGGAGACGTGGGTGTTGAAGAGGGCAGGTTTCCTTGCTCAGGAGGTTGAGGAAAGGTGGAAGCTGTGCTGGCCGATGGCTTATTTACCAAAACAGGAGGAGCCCTCCTGCCCTTTCTGTGCGGTGGGCATGCAGACGCCAATGAGCAAGGAAGGGGTGGGAGAGGCAGCAGGAGAGCTGCATGCACTCCCTGCCCTCAGCATCTGGAAGCCCGTGGTGTTCACGGGGCTGCGGCTGCCCACGGGGGGTGGCACCAAGGGGGTTGTGTGCTGTGCTCAGCCAGCCCGGTGCTTCAGAGTAGGGCTGTGGGAGCTGTCGGTGCTGAGGCTGCGAGTAACGTCAGCAGAGAAATGTCTGACTGGACACCAGCCCCGGGCTTTACAGGTCTCTGATGTGTCTTGATTTGGCCCTGGGTGGAGAGGAAACCCTCAATCATCTGTACCAGTGATGCTGCTGTGGTGCAGGGTGGGCCCATCGCGTGGCTCTGCCATTTCTGCCCAGTAAAGACTCTGGGATGTCCCCACAGCCCTCCAGCTGTGGGCTGCGCTGTCAGCATCTGTCACAGCCTGTGGGCAGGGAGCCAGAGGGCAGGGCAGGGGATAGGATCCCCAGAGGAAAGGAGAGAGGGCTGTGGAGTTCGGGCCAGCCCCTTTAGCTGTCTGTGGGCAGGAGAGGGTGTTGGTGGCTCGCCCTGGGGACAGGAATGCCCTCTGAAGTTGGGAGGTGCTCAGAGGGGACGAGGGCTGGTTGCCCCAGTGCTCCCATGCAGCTGCCTCCAGCTGCAGCAGTCACTGTAGACCTGGGCAGCGTTCAATACTGTAAAAAATTTTATTTTTTTGTATATTTTATTGCTGTATCTACAGGCTTTAACTTTCTCCAAAATAAAGGCTCTGAAGCGACGTGCTCTTGGTGTGCGAGTTCAGCTGTCCACGTGCAGCGCCTGCCTTTACCCCACTCCGGGAACTGGGGCCTCTGTCAGCGAAACGCCGGCCCTGACGCCAGAGCTGCGGTTTGCTCGGTGTAAACCAGCCTTCCCCCCCAGTGCTGCCTGCACCTGACCTGCGCCGCTGCCCGGTACGCGTGGGCAGGCTGCTTTCGGGCCGCCTGCCTTATCGGAGCACGGCAGGGCACTTCCCTGGGGGAGCAGGGGGATGGCGGGGGGTGTATCGTGGTGCCGCAGCACCGGGCTGGTTTTTCTGTCTCCCCCAGAGCAGCGCCTGGGTCTCCTCCGCTTGCGTCAAGGAAACTCCGGTGCCAGCGTGGGAGGACGTGGCTGTGCCGGGGCCCTGCTCAGGCTGCCGCCTGCTCCGTGGCATCTGGGGCTGTGCTGGGACCCCTGTGCTGTTGCCCCCCACCGATGCCTCTGCCTCAGGGGGCTCAGTGGGCTCTGGGTGGAGGTGACTTTCTCCACCACCCCTCTCCTTGGGGCTGTGTCCCTGGGCTGGGCGAGGGGGTGGCAGCTCGCGGGCCCTGCGGGGACCTGGCCACAAGCCCAGGGCTGCAGCGTGGGCTTGCCCTGCCCTCTCGGGGTGCCCCCAGACTCGCCCCTCACTGCTGCCCTGGGCTAGAGCCTTATTCTGTGTGTGTGTGTGTGTGTGCTGGGCTGAGGCTGGGAGCAGGCAGGCAGGCAGCAGGGCCGTGCCGCCTGTAGAGCACCAGCATCTCCCGCAGGGCCCCTGTGGGATCCGTGCCCCCAGCGCTTGCCACCTGCGGCCCTCTGGAAAGCTACGGAGCAGCAGGATTTTAGTTGCAGGGTTTGGGCTCTGATGAGGCCAAGAGGGAGAGATTATTGCTCAGTCGGAGCAGGATTAGCAGGGGGATTTTTCATGCAGGTCATGCTCAATAAATCCCCCGTAGCCCCTGTGGAACCAGATGCACTGGGCTGGTTCAAGGCGTTGGAGATGGTCCTGAAGCCTCCTGTGCCCTCCCCACCCCCTGGAGCGTCCTGCTCACGTTTGAGCTAAATGCTGAGGCCATCGTTTGACCCTGCTCTGGGAACCAGCCCCACCAGGACCCTCCATTTCATCATCAGACCAAACCAGGGTTCTGCACGGATCTGGCAAACACATTCCTGCCCCCATGGCAGCTGCATGGGATCGTGCACATGCTCTTGCCAGTGCAGCCTGGGGTGCTGGGGGGGGTTGTGTGTGGTGTGGGTCACATAGGAACACAGCTCAGCCCCAGGGACACCCTCCCCCCCCTTCCTTCCCTGGTGGTTCCCAGCTCCCCTTTGCCAGCTGCAGGATAGGTGGAAAACCCCAGAACAAGGAATTTTCTTGCTGATATGCAAACCCTGGGGTTGCCAAAACCGTTTGCTGTCAGGAACGCGGCGTCCTGTCCCGCGCTCCTGCAGATAAGTGGTTTCTTATCTCCCTGCACCCACGCACCCTGCTGCATCCCTGTTGGAACCTGCCCTGCTCCCTGGGTTTAGCCGGGGGGCCTGGCCCTTGACTAATGGGGTTAATTGGCCGCCGAGCTGATCTCAGGGGTTGATGTTGTGAATGCTCCAGTTGGCAGCACGGTTGGCAAGTGCCACGGCCTGATTTGCAGCAAGAGAAAGCACCTGGGGAAGGTCCCTGTGCTGTGCCGGGCTGGCTGGACCCCTGCAGCACCGGCACTGGGGGCCAGCCGAGGCAAGGGCCACTTGCCACCACCCTGTCCCCCCTCCTGCTGCCCAGGCCATCCCTGGGGGGCTGCAATTGGGGGGGGGGCTAGTCCTCCCCTTCTTCCCCACGCTGGGTGCTGCTGGAGGGCCGGGCACTGGGGGAATGGGGTTGTTTGCAGCTCCGAAAGGAGGTCACGGGGACGGCTTTGCTCCATCCCCAGGGCTGTGGCCGCCCCCTCCGGCAGCGCAGCGGGGACGGTGTCTGAGCCAAACGTGCAAACGGATTAGGGGTTTCCAAATGCAGATAAGCTGCTTGGGACACAGATGCGTGTGATGGGGACGGGCAGCCACCTGCCAGGGCGGCCCTGTGCCGCAGGGAGTCCAGAGCAGGCGACTGTTGGCATGAGTGAGCTGGCAGCTCGCGTGGGGCCCCCGCTGCAGCCAGCCCGAGCCCCGGGGTCCCGCTGGCCCCAGGTGAGTCCAGCCTGCGCAATATCGACAGTTCCTTGGGGATAAACCCGCAGACGGGGATTAGAGAGGCTGCGGCACAGCCGCGACTACAGCCTCAGCCCCTGGGGCCAAGCGACCGAACTAGCAGTGCGGCAAGGCAGGGTGGAAGGCAGAGACCCCGGGGCTTGGCCGTCTCCTGCCCAGGGACCTGCTAGAGGCTTTCCTCCTCCGTCCTGCCAGGCGCTTGCGCAGGGTCTTCCCATAGGGACACGGCTCTGAACGCCCCACGGCACCAAGCTGCTCTGCAGAGAGCTGGTGTGGGCCACGCAGTCCCGCGGCCGTACCCCACGGCCGTGCCCGTCGGTGGGGCTGCAGCAATGCCGAGGGTTGCCCTGCTCGTGTGCGGGTGCAGGCACCGAGCGGCGAAAGCGCAGGGCTGCGTGGGGCCGCGGCCGGTGCCGGGTGGCTGTGCTGGGCACCCCGCTCCCTGACTGCTGTTGCAATGACCCCGGCGGCTCCAATGAGGCAGGGAAACCATAAGCCTCCCCCTCAGCCAGCCCAGCCCTGGGGCAGCTGCCTCGGCAGGTTCCAGCCCCCCGCTCCCCTCGCCCTCCACGGAGCCGCACGCGCCCGGAGCTCGGCAGCACGGCTGCTCCCACGCAGCCCATGGCGGCCGTCATTCGCGTTTCCAAACCACAGCAAGGTTCAGATTGCCCAGGCAGAAACGCGTCCTCAGCAGCCGGGGACGCAGCCGGAGCGGCTGCCCTCCAGCACGCAGGCTGCACGTAGCAGGGCAGCACGTACCCGCGCACCGTGAGCAGGCAGGAACGTTCGCCCGCGGCTCTGCCGGGTGCTGGTGCCAGGCAATGGTGAGCGCATGGGTGGCACAAAGGGCAGCACAGGGGGTCAGCGCCCTGCCCTGGCCCCAGCTCCTGCCGTTGCCCTGGGCCAGCCCCCGGCCAAGGCCATGCCCAGCCCCGTGCCCGCACGCCCGTGGAGCTCGGGCAGGGTTGGGTACAGGGATGAAATGCTGTTCTGTACCTGCTGGTTTGCCAGGGGAGACTTGCGTTGTCTCCTCCATCCTTCCTCTGTCCAGTCGTGTGCTGCCATCAAGGTGGAACAGGGAACAAGCGGTGGGATGCTCTGCTCCAAATGCCTACCTAAGCCTCCTCCTCGTCACACCCTTGTTCAGGCTGGCTTTGAGCTGGGCTGCAGAGCGCAAGCCATCCCTGCCTCCCCGACACCCGTAAAACAACAGTCAAACATTGCATCACTCTCAAACTTTAATACGCAGCAGAGCTGAGCCAAGCGAGGTCTCGTGCCAGCTGTGGCAGAGGTCAGACCCAGAGCTCCAGCACGGCGCGGTCCCCAAGTGCCACCATCTGCCAGTCCTGCCAGCGGCTGCCATGCCAAAGGGACGCAACCTGCCTGTTGTCCTGTGCGCATCCCATCCTGGCTCAGACCACGGCATTCGGCTGTGCAGGCACCAACACCAAGGGCTCACCTTGCCCCAGCGCAGGGTAAAGGGCTCCAGGCTGGATTCGCTGCAGGTCCTGACCGTCCCCACGGACTAATGTCGCTTCCAGGCTCAGCTGCTCAGGAGGATGGTGGGGTTCCACCAAAATCAGCTTCTGAGCCCTGCGTGCTCCGAGCCGTCAGCCCAGCGCGGGGGGGCTCCTCAGGTGGGTTTTCTCCCTTATTTTCCTTCCAGAGGTGCGGTTTCCTCGGTGTCCATCAGCAAGAGGCCTGGGAATTACCACCACGCTGCCATTAGCAGGGGCGGGAGCCCTCTGCATCCCTCTGCCTTCATCCAGGCACATCAGCTCTGCTGGAAACCCACCAGCACGGGCAGTGTGACCTGCCCCCCCCCCCGACTCGCCGTCCCCAGAGCTGGGTGCCCACTCGGACCACAGGAGCTGGAGCCTGTGGCCAATGCCCCCCCAGCAGCCCCCCAGCCCCTGCCTCGCCCCACCGCCAACCAGGATGGAGCAGCCGGCTTTCCCCTCGGAGCTGCCCGGTCACCACCTCTCCCAGCTCCGGCCAGTGTGGGGGCAGCGCCCAGCCCTGGCGGGGGTGGTGGGGAGTTTGGGGCTGCTCTCACTTTCGGGTTCCTACTTTCGCTTCCCTCATGCTTCCTTCTCAGCCCCAGCTGCCGGTTCCCGTTCCTGCTGCCTGACCCGGTCCCGTGCTCGGCTGTGCCATGCTGCACCGTGCCCGCATCCCACAGCGGAGGGCAGGGACCCCGGCTCTGCCTGCAGAAGGACCACGGGGCCTTGGTCCCACCGGGATGGCCGCGGTGCCACGCTGGCCACGGTGCAGCCGCCACCGAATCGGGCTGAGAGCGTGTTTATGGCAGGAGCTGGCTGGGACCCAGCAGTTACTGTGGCAACCTGGGCTCTGCCGAGGGGAGCGCTCCCGCAAGCGTGGGGATGCTGGGGATGCTGCACCGGCGTGGGGTGGGGGGCCAAGTGCTGCCCCCGCTCCTGATCCCCCCCCCCAGCCGGCCCCGGCCCCGGGGCGAGCACAGGGTGCCTGTGCCCTCGGTCCCAGCTGGGCCCTGGGTGCTGGCTATGCCCCCCTGTGCCCCCCGGGGTGCAGCGGTGGTCGCCAGGCTGATGGGGGGGCTCCAGTTCCCATTGCAGACCCAGACCAGCTGTTATCGCCCCGTGCTTTTCGGCAGGCAGCAACCTGGAAGTTTTTTTCCGAGCTGGATGAACGATGTGAGGGAACAAAGAGCCTTTGCCCGGGCAGTAACGCTTCTTGGCTGCCAAGACCGAGCGTTTGCTGGGGTTGTTCCCAGCCATATCCAAGTGGCTGGAAGCAGAGGTTTCCTGTGGAAATTCCCCCTCAGACAAAAACGCCATTTCCTAGGTTTCTGCTCGAGAAAAATGCTCGCACTAGCGTGAGGCACCGTGGGGCCAGGCCCGCACCGGTGATAAGCTTCCGACGATGACAAGATTCCCAGGCGTCCCTTGCTTTCCCCCGCCTGTCAGCCCTGATCCACACGCTGCCATGGGCTGGCTGGGCCCTGGCAGGGTCCGCGCTGCCCGCTCCGTCCCCCGGCCCGCCGCCGGCCCTGCTCTCTGCCAGCATCCCATCGGACCAGCCTGCGCCGTCCCCGGGGTTTTGCATCATCTCCTTCCCGGTGGGGTCAGAGCCCCGCGGAGCCCATCTGGGCTGGCTCTCTGACGGGACCTCCCTTCGCATCCCTCCGCTCCAGCAGAAATAGCCCAGCCGACTCCCGGCCGACCCCTCTGCGTCATGCCTGGGTCCCGAGGGATGGTAGGGCCATCGTGGCATGGGCCGGCCATTCCCTGTGCCCAGCAGCCACCCCGGCTTTGGCAGCGCTGGGTGCATCCCTCTCTCCCCAGAGGAGAATTAACGGCCCATATCGGGGAAATCGGACCATGCCGTGCCTGGGCACCAGGACAGCACGTTCCTCCGGGGCGGCTGGGTCAGGAGGTGGATCCATGGCGGCCCTGGGAAGCGGGATGGCAAGGCACTGGCCTCGGCTCTTCGCTGCTGCCCGAGGTGCTCCTGCCTGCTCCACCCTGCCGAGAGCATGGGGAGCAAATGCCGCTGGGGGCGAGGAGCTGGGAAAGGCGCTGGCAGGAGACCCAGGAGCGGCTCCAGTGCTGCCCATCCCGCTGCAGCAGAGGGTGGCTGCAGCTCTCTGAGCTCGCCTGGCCGAGCCCATGACACGGTCCCTGCCCGTGGGTGACGCACCCGGAGCAGCAGGGGCTCGGGGCTGCCGAGGCGGGCAGGAGGGTCCCGTGCCGGGGCTGCGGGTCCGCGGTGCCAGCGCAGCCCTGCCGAAGCTTTGCCCTCCCTGCGTTTGAAACTGAGTGGGAAAACATGGAGCTGTGACTAATTTGGGGATTCATCTGCTTTTCATTAGCTGGGCTGGATTATCACAATGGGGTTTTCTGGCCTCAGCACAGATCTGGGGCCGCGTGGGACCCAAAGCAGGGATGGGTTGAGGCTGGGGTCCTCGGCAAGACTTCCCGGCCTCAGTGAGAAGCTTGAGGGGATGGAGAGCAGAGGCTGCACCCTGCCCGCGGGTGACGTGGTTGGCGCATTTGTATTTTGGCCGAGCCCTGTGCCCTGCGTGTCCCAGGAGCAGCAGAGGGATGCAGAGGAGCCTCATGTACAGGATGTTCCGGGAGGGCTTTGGGGAGGGGAGGGCAACAGCTGGCAGCCTTGGGACCTCTCCAGAGGCTGCCTAAATAAATGCTTCCACTCCTGAGAAATAATTAAGACCCTCGAGATGCCACTTAGAGAAGAAGGCTGCTCTGCCTGTGCTCCTCATGCTCCTGCTCCAAACACAGAGGCAATTTTCTAGGAAATCAATTATGAAGGCCCATGCTCCCTCTCTCCCCTGAATGCGCAGCGTCACTCGGCATCCTGTTGAGCTCATCTGAGATGACAACGTGTTTGGCCGCAGCTCAGCCTGGGCACTGTTTACCTTCCCAGAGGCTTTTTTGAGACTTTCTGAGGACCAATGCAGGAGCGGTCCTGAGGAGAGCAGGGACCCAGCAGCACTGGGAACTTGCCGGGCTTGTGAGTGGGCTCAGGAGCTTTGCCAGGCTCAGTTGGCTGGAAAATTCCACCTTTCCTGCCCTGCCCGGAGGTGCCGATGTTGCCTATTAGATCCCCTGGATGCCGATGCACCACCCCAGCGCCTGCCGTGCCCAGGAACCTCCTCTGGTGCCTGCAGAGTCCGTCCCACCAGGACAGATCCTGGGGCTGCCTGTCACCTGGAGGGTCTGATGTGGCCCCCCAAGAGCCACCCCCAGCGCAGCCGCTGCCGCCAGGCTATAGTGCCAGGACAGTGCCAGGCAGAGCCGGGGTCGCGTCTCCAGTGGTTCCTGCTGCAGCCACCGCTCCCGTTCTCTTCCTCCCTCCAGAAAGGAAGAATTCCTCTTGGGTAACATCCTCACCAGCCAGCTCAGAGTTTTCCTTGGGATCTGTTTGAAATGAAACTTGATTTGATTTGATTTGACGCCATTTGCCCTCTCAGCACGGAGGAGCACCATTTTCTCCCCAATCACTAATTTCTTCTCCTCTTTTTTTTGCCCCTTCCTACCAGAAAGGGGAGGGAGAAGGGAGGGAAGGGCAGAGGGAACGGACGATGTCTTCTGTACGTCTTCCAGCCCTCCCAAGCGCGTATGGCTGTGCGGGTCTTTAGCACGGGAAGCGCCACGTCCCTGGGACCCTCCAGATCCACCTGAACCCGCTGTGCCCGGCCGGAGGCCCAGCAGCCACAGACATTGTGTGTGACCTTGATTTTCTCGGCCGGAGCAGCCAGTGCCTGGATGACTGCGCTGGTGGGTTATGTGGGCTGAGGATTGTGAAAGCCATTTGTCCCCGTGATGCAACTCGCTGGAGCATAAGCGTCCACAGCCCAGGCAGGGCTGGCAGGGAGTGCAGTTCTTTTGCCGATTTCCCCATTCCTTTTCTTTGTCTCAGTGGAAAAAGATGCCGTGGGAGATGCTGGCCCCACGCTGGGTGCCCGTCCCTGGCTCGCTGGGGTCCCAGCTCACATCCCCGTGAGGTCTGGAGTGGCGTGGGAGCGCTGGGAACAGCAGCCAGGACTCTGCTGGCAGCGGCTCAGCAGCGATGTGTCAGCCCCGTGTGCGCGAGACGCCTCCTGAGCGTACGAGTGCAGGCAACAAAAAATGTTTGGTGGGAGCCGGGAGCCGCTCGGGCTGGACCCACTCGTCCCCCCGGCCTGTCCCGTGCATCCCGGGCCACTCTGGGCACATAAGTAAGTGCTGGCGGGGAGGAGGTGAGCCAAAAAGCACGGGTTTGTGGCTGGCATTTGCATGGCAGCAGGTGCTGGGGTGGTGCCCGCCCAGCCCACAGGTATTTATCTCTTGGACATGTGGAGCCGGGCTAGGCGGTGAGGAGCTGGAGCTGGAGAAGAGCTGTTTGGGGGTGTCGGTCTGGGCAGCAGAGCCCCAAAGGCCACGGTGCCCTGGGCCGGCTGTGTCTTTCCTGGCTGGACAGCGGTCCCGGGGCATCCTGCTGTGTTCCTGCCGTGGCCCTGGCTTTCTTTCGAGGCTCACAGCGCTGAACCCTGGGCTCGCTTCCCACCGCCTGCCAGCTCCCGCAGTTGCACGCTCCCAAAGGAAGGAGGAGGAATTTAAGACAAAAGCAATAGATAAAAAAAAACGGAGAGGTGAGAAACTGGGGCCGTGCTTCTATGTAACCGCCAAGCGATTCGCAAATGCCGGCGCGTTAACTGTCCCAAGAACGATCCTGTCCCAGCACGGGCGCTGGAGCAAGGAGAGCCAAGCCCATCTCTCCCGGCTTCCCAGGGCTGGCGCTGGGTGCTCACCAGCCGTGGGCAGGGATCACCCACGCTTCTCCCAGGCCGGACGGAGCAGGATGGCACCCTGCGCCGGCTGAATTTCCCTCCAGAGTTTTTTCAGGCCGCAGAAGATTAACTGGTAACGAAAGTGAAAGCCCAGGAGATCCCATGCGGTGGTGAGAGCGCTCAAGCAGAAATGAGCACACCCGGTATTGCTTCCTGCCTGGCTGCTTCTCCCGGCCGCCAGGCAGCACCCGCTGCCCGGGATGCCCCGGCACCCGGGGGTGCCGGGAGCGTTTGGTGCGGGTGGGCAGCTGTGCAACAGCCCCTAAGGCTGTTTTTCTCACGGCCGCTGCCGCCTTTCCCTGTTTGGGGGGTGCCAGAAGAGCGGGTAGCGCTGCAAGTCTCCTCACACCTCGCGGGGGACGTGGCAGCTCGAGAGAGACGCCCTGGTGCCCGTTCCCCTGCCTTCGCTCTCAGCATCCTCGACGGCGCTGGGCACCCAGCCGTGGTGCGGACCTCGGCCGCGTGCGCGGCCTCACGGCATCACCCAGGGCCCGTGGCCGGAGAGGGCATCCGCATCCAGGTCCGGATCCAAACGGGGCAGCCGGGCTCGTCTCACGTGGAGGGCCCGGCGCAGTCGCTGGCCGGGGTCAGCACGAGGCAGCCCCGCAGCCGCCAGTGCAGCCGCCCGGTGCCGCAGCGGTGCGGGAACGGGATGCCGGTGTCCGGGGAACCCCGATCAGGCGTGCGCGGGGAGCCCAGGTCCGGCACAGCGGGTGCTCGGCCGGAGATGAGAAACCCCACGGACCCCGCGACACCGGGCCGGCACTCTCGTCCTGCAACGGCCCCCGGCCTCAGCTGCTGCACCCCCCGAACCTGGCCGTGCTCCCGCCGGGGCCCGCGGCCCCCTTCGGCATCCTGGTGTGGATGTACCCGCTCCAGGGGCTGCTGCTACTCCGGGTGGGCACACGGGGGGATTAAGGAAACCTGTCAGGGCTCTGTCGTCCGGAGGCGGCTCGTGGCCGCTACGCTCGTCCCTGCTGGTCTTGCCTTTTGGATGACTTGTCCCTGGAGGCTTCTGGCTCCGGGAGTTCCCTGGGATGGCCGGCCCCACCAGCCCCGCAGCGTGGGAGCCTTTCCCTGCGAGCCCAGCCTGAGCCGCTGGAGCAGCCCTGGCACCGGCTCGCCGTGTGCCCGTGGCCGAGTTACCGGAAAGGAGGAAGCCTGCGGAGCCAGCGGGAGCCAGGGCGATGGCGTTACTCACCCTGCACTGGTGGGATGGGATTTCCTTTCCCTCCACATGCTCACATGCAAACCCCTGGCAGGGCCCACGCTCCCATGGGAAACCTGTTCTCCCCGGGTGCCGGAGCGGGAGAGGTTCAGGGCGTGCGGGAGGCAGGCGAGGCCTGCGGGCAGTGCAGCTCAAAGAAGCCATTAAGAAATATTAATAGGGGCAACGGGCAGCATCCGCACCTTCTCCGCAGCCCAGCGGCTGTCGGGGATGTGTGGCGGGGGGTCCGGCCGGCACGCAGCGGGGTGGGTGGGTGGCCGGGGTGGCCGCAGGGCTGCGGGGGAAGAGCCGTCCCGTGGGCAGGGATGGTGACGAGGGGGTGAGACCCGTGGGACCGGGGGGGTGTGATGTGGGAGAAGGGAGAGGTGCGGACGGGGGTCCCGGTGCCCGCGGGGGGCTCCCGGCCGTGCCAGCTGCCGGGGTCCTGATCCCAGCGCCCGGTGCTGCGGTGGGCTCCCCCCGGTGCCAGTGCTGGTGTTGCAGCGGGATCCCCCAGGTGCGAGGGCCCCGTGCCCGGTGCCGGCTCCTGCCCGCTGCCCGGTACCGGCTTTGGCACCCCCGTGCCCAGCACCGACGCCCGGTGCCGCTTTGGCCCTCCCCGGTACCCCGCGCCGAACGCCGCTGCCGCAGCCCTGCAACCGCTCCGGGGCTCTGCCCGGTGCCGGTGGCGCGGCGGGGGCGGGCGGGGG
>JANZLQ010000086.1:45192109-45209329 GCA_026212715.1 Elanus axillaris | reverse complement strand
GGGCGGTGCCTGGCCCGGCTCTCCCGGGCCCGTGCGCCGCGGACCGGGAGCCCGGGCGGCGGCACCGCGGCGAGAGCAGAGCGGGGGGTCGGGGAGCCGGGCCGCGCCGCCGGGTTGCGTGAGCTCTGGGGTCCGGAGCGGGGGGGCGGGGCGGGGGTCTCCTGCCCTCGGCGGGCCCTGGGCGAGCCGGTCCCGCTGGGCGTCCGGCGAGGCGGGAGAGCGGCTCTGCCGTGGGGCACCGGCGGCGATCCCGTGGTGAGCCGAGCCAGGGAGAGGAGCTGTGCTGATGGGAGCGACCAGCGCGTCAAAGGTGACGATCTCAGACTCGGGGAGAACGTCACGTCGGCCTGGTGGAGCCTCCGGTTTGGCACCCCTTCGGGCTGTGCTCCTTCACGAGCAGGAAGGGCTCACTCGGCAGCGAGTGCCGGTGCCTGCTGTCGCGCTGTTGGTTCTGCCTGGCCACTCTTTCCCAACTCCTTTCTCTCTCTTGTAGCGATGGCTGTTTGAAAGTTAAGTGGAATTTGGGGAAGGTGTGGCAGCTGTAACGACAGAAGTGGTATAATATTTTGGTGTAGCTAGTCAGCTGCTGAGGTAGATGTAGAAACGCCAGAAGTCTGGAAGCCTAGCCAGGCTCCCGAGTAGAGAACGCCTAAATGAAGGATGTGACTTTATCTGCTGAAAATAGGTTCTGCTGGAATGGAGACTATTCTGGATCGCTGCTGGTGACAAACACAGCCCCTGTGCCCCTCAAGGGGCGTTTGTGAAGCGAAATATGAGGTGCTGCAGGCTCTTGAACAAGGCACAAAGTCTGCAAGAAAGTTTTCTAGTGTGTCTGGAAGGAAACCCAGATGTGAGACCATCCTCAGATCTTCAGCGCAGTGGGAGAGACCGCTGTGCCTAAGCCAAGGGCGTAGTCGACGTGTGATCCTGCAAAGGTTAATAGTGCAGATGTAAGTGTGAGCAGCGGTCTGTAGCACTGAATCCTGTGAAATCTGCTTGAACCTTATTCCTGGTAACGCTCAAGGTGCTGCTAAAACTGCTGGGACTGGGTCGGGGCTGTGAGGAGCCATGGCAGTCGTAGTTGCTCTCTGCTAACGTAACTGTGACTCTCACTGTAAACTGGTCTGCCAGTGAGACCAAATACAGTGTTGACCTGATCTCAGCTGACCTTTAGCTTGTTGCTTTTGTACATGGCTGTCGGAGTTCTGACCTTGACTGTTTCCAAGCGTGTAAGGAAATCAGAGGGAAGAGAGTATGCTGAGGTACTATTTTAAGTCTTATGTGGAACAACTTGCATCTACTATTCATAGCTTTTTGTGTGGTGGGTCAACATATATTTGAGCTGCCCTGCTTACAGCATGACATCAATTCCGTGTTGCACTAAGTTAGGACTCCTGAGCCTACTCTGAAGGCAGGACTCTGAAGCTTGGTTGAGACCAAAAAAAGAAAGATACTTTTGATTCTTACTGGCTTGACATGCCATGCTGTCTGAGTGAACTTTCTTGGAATATCCAATTAGTGTTCGCTACTGCCTTGACTCTGGAAGTATCTTACATTTTTTTCAGCTTAACTGGATAATAAGGGGAAAGAGCTGTGACTGAAAAGGGTGAAGAATTCAGAACAGTGTGTGTAGGCAGCTACAAGACACCATTGGTCTTAAAGCACTCTTGGAGTGAGGAGAGCAGGTAAAGCACAAGTCTATATAGACCTGTAAAGTTCAGAGAAGCAATGCTTGGATTCGGCAACTGGGTCTCAGTGCTGAAATCATCTCAGACTTTTCTTGAGTCTCAGCAGCATGCCCCAAACAGTCAACTACTTTCATAGCAAAAATCTACCTCTGGAGGCGGTATTTCCCTCTAAGATACTATAGGCTAATCTAGATTACACTTGCTTTAAGATAGTGCCAGGCACTGTAGGTCCCTTGAGGCTGTTTAAAGTAAGTGCTGATACCCCTTTCAGGTGAGGGAGCTACACGGGCAAGATGAAGTGGGGCTCCTGAAGAAGGGTTTAAGTTACTAGAGAGCAGTAAGGGGAAGGCTAGCTTGATGTGTGGATGTCAATATAGTAAAATAAAACATCTGTCTAGTTTTACTATGGACAGGGTTGGGTTTAGGTCTGTTTGCTTTACTAGTGAAACCAATAATGGATTGGGCAGTGTCTGAAACAAAACTGTCTAGTAATGTATTCATACTTTGTGTGCTTGGCCAGACTTATTTATTGTGATGAGAAGTGGCATTATCTCCATTGCAGCAAAGCTCTTCTGCATCTGAAGAGGGATCAGCTCTAGAATTGCTCTAGGCCCTGCTAGTGATCCTGACTTTTTAAACTGGTGCATATTTAGCAGATAGGTGGAGATGGCATCTCCCTGAAAAGGGAGGGGGAAAGAATGCCAAGTACTTTCAGACACAGGAAATGAAATGGGAACACTTCTAATGATGTGGGTGTAGCCCACAGTATTTCAGTCAGCATACTTAAAAGAGGGTAGAATGTAGAAATGGCAGAGTCAGCTGTTTTCTTCCCTTGGGGTATGAAGTTTGAAGTCCTCTTATGCAAGTTCTGCGAAGTTGTCAGAGTATCACTATGAAAACACTCTGAATGCTAGCCAGAAACAATGAACCTTTCTGGAAGTGACAGTATTGGGGAAGAATAAAGCTTCATCTAAATCCTAAAAGGAATGCTTTCTTCCCCTGGAGCACAGGAATGAACTGCTGGAGTAGTTCTACATAAACAGATAAGAAAACCCTGGTTTTCGTGTTTGCTTTTGTTTGGTAGAGCTCCAAATAGGGAGCTGCTAGAGGCAAGAGATCTTTGTGCAGTCTGGAAAAGATATTGTGAAGGTCACTGACTCTTCTGCAGTGAAGATGGCAATTTTCTGCTTTGCATTGTTAATGATCTTGCCTTATTGTTCACAGAACAGTAGGTGCTGTTTAAGGCATGTGTTGCCGGACTTCTGGTCAAAATTAAGCTGTGTTTTGAGGGCATGCTAAGCAGTGGACAATATCAAGAACAGGAGTTAAAAGAACCTAGCCTGCAGAATTAAAAACGTGATGTTTTTGTTCAATTTGTAGTTAGTCCAGTCTGTACTTGTGAGTTGCTCCTTCAGCCTAGCTGTGCCTCATCTTCTGTGAAAGAGGACTAAGTTCTTGCAGTATCAAGGATAACTAAAAGTAGGTAAGACCTTCAAGAGGGAGTTAATGTGGGGACAGGGAATAGGGAGGCTTTGCTCCCTACAGCTAGTGAGCGGCTTATATGAAATGAAGGTGATGCCAAACTCTTCCACAGAAGTCTTTTGATGCAGTTCATGCCTTGATCACACTTTGTAGAAAGCTGCCATTTCTCATTCCACTCTTCTTTTTTTTTAAAGCAGTCTTTGCAAGTGTATTGTCTCCATAGCTTAGGTAAGCAGAGCTTGACTGAAGCAGTGCTGAAAGCTTGCATTCATGGGTCTTCCATCACTTCACTTGCTATGGTGTCAACACAACGGGGGGGGTTCAGTGGCCCTGGTTAGAATGCGAGTTGTACTGTTATCCCTGTTGTTTTCCTGATATATGATCCTGATATGCAGGAGCACTACACCTCAGCCTGGCCTCACTGTCTGTTTCTCTGTTCAGCTATGGTGATCTAATAGGACACTAACTGCAGTTTTAAAAGCAGTTAGTCATGCTATTCTGCAGAATTAAAACCCCCACTGGAGTTGGCATGCAACTTCCTTGTGCTGCCAGTGTGACCAACATGGTAATAACTCTTGTTGCTGATACCTAGTCAACTGTCTGTGAGTATTAAAAAAACCGTAGCTCCAAGGTAGCACCAGTAAGCCTAACATCTTTTCACACCATGAGGTGTTTTTGAGAGTTCCTGGTAAAGGATAACCACTTAAACGTAGGAAACCCTTCTGAGGGGGTGTGTATGGGGTTAAACAGGATCTAAGGGAGCTTGAGGACTCCCTTTGATCAAAGTACTGCACTTCTTGACTCAGTCATGCAGGCTGTGATATTTGCCTCATCTTCCAAAGAAGATCAGCTTTGTAGGATGCACAAGTGTTCCTGGCTTTGTAGCTTCCTAACAGTCTTAGAGCTGAGTTGCCTAGTTCAAGCAGATGACATCTAGGAAATGAGATTTAGTCTCAAACTGAGCAGTAGTTTTCTGTATGTAACAATGTGTGCTGAGTTGATCTGAACTTCGGACGATCTTGTCCAAGTACAGTGCTGTCTGTTCAGATGAGATTTGCAGTTTGGCCACTTGTGCTTGGCACTGAGCAGCAGCCTGTTGGTAGGGCCTCATGTACGAGGCCCTGGGAAGTAGCAGAAACTTGGCCTTCCTTGGGATTTCTTCTCTTGAGTTTGTCTTGCTTTAAAGCCTTAAAAAGCTTTAGAGATGACTGAAGGAAGATGGCTCCATTTCACTGTGCTTGGCAACTGTCCTTCATAAGATCAGGCTTCAGCTTGCATGGTGAAGCGACGGAAAGGCCGCCTCTGCGGGTTTGGCCCTGGATTGCCCAGCTGGGGGTAGCTGCAGGTTGTACTGTCCTGGTAGCTCAGCTGCATGTAGCATCTGCGCTGGATTGAGTGGTAACTGCAGGGTAGTGGCCTTGAAATCTCTGATATAATTGTTTTTGAAAAGCTGCTTTGAAAAACAGCCGGCTGCTGGGGCTGCTTTGGAGGCCATGGTTCTGCAGATATCAGGAAACAGATGCTTGTTTTAAAAGCATGAAAAGGAGCTGGTGTTACAGCTGGCTCAGGACTGTGGCTACCAACAAAAAGTAATTTGACTTTTTGCCAGTGTAAATCCTATTTACCTCTAAATTAAAATGAGTGTACCCAAGTCTTTGGGAGACTTGGTCATGGGACTCTACAGAGAAGTTGTGACCTTAACTTATGATAGTGTAACAGCCATAGTAGTGCTTCTGGAACTGCTGCCTTGGCTGATCTAGGTCTGTGAGCCTACATTTTAAGGCTGTAGCATAGCTCCTGACAACTGCAATAACTAGTTCCCCAATTTAGAGTTGTTGCTGGAGCTCCAGATAATAGCCTTACTGATGAAGAGACTAAGTATTCTTTGTGGGGGGAAGTGCATGTTGTCTGTAGAAAGATGAAGTATTAAAACTGATCAGACTTTATGGGGCTGAAGGACTGAGGTCTACTTCAAGTCTGTTTCCTGGTTCATCTCGCTGGTAAGAGCCTGATCTGTTACTCCTTCCACTGCAGTGGGGACCCTACTGCAGTAAGGCTTTGAAGTTTGTTCTTACTAATCATATTAATGTGTTGGAAAATCAGGTTGACACTCCATGCTATGCGAATCTGGGCTAGTGGAGTCTGTGTGGTGTTCTGGCGGGTCCCACACTTGCTGCTAGTCCTGCTCATGGAAGTTGCTTGTGAATCTGGGTCCTGAAGCTGACTTCACAGTTCTGAGTGGGAGCAAGGTAGCACGAGCTTCCTGCTAGCGGTGGCTAGCTGCCCATTCAGTGTTAGGTGAAGCAAAACCACTCAGTAACTTCAGGGCTTTCCTTGCCAAGGAATTCATGTAATGCTGTCAGCTATTTAACAAGATAAATACTTCACTGGGGCTTTTGTCTTGAGTATTTTGATTCTAAGCCAACAAATCCCCAGTGAAATGGCTTCTTGCATAGCTGAGAGCAAAAGCAGCCTTCAGATTCTGTAACTTCTGGCACCTTAAACTAGCAGCTTCCCTGTGGTAGGGAGTCTTGGGAAGCAGTTGTCTCATGCGGGGGTTAACATGGGGGTCTCATAGTAATGGCCCTGTGGAGACTGGGGTTCTTGTACTGGGCTGGTTTGTTTGAAACTAGCTCTTGTGTTATTCTTGAGCATCTTAACAGCCCTGGAGGACTGTCTTGCTCCTGGGTAGGCTGGGAATGCAGCAGTGCCGGCATGCACTTTCTCGTTTAGGGCACTCAAATTCTTGAATTCAGTATTCATGGAGGTGTAGAAGCCCCTACAACAGATACTGGCAAACAGGTGAGGTGTTGAGAGGAGCGTAAACTACAGAAGTGATAGACCTAGAGTTCTTGGTTGTTGGACAGCATCAGGTATTGAAACTTGTCTTTGATCTCAAAGCAAATGAGACTTTTCCAAGAGTTTGCCGTAAAAAAATTGGTACTTTTTCCTGTAACGCAGAGCTCCTGCAAGTGCTTCAGTAAGCAGGAGGTAGGTAGGGCAAGCAAACAAACCAGCATGTACCTTTTCATGGATCTTGTGACATCACGAGCTGCTGACTTTCACTAGTTACAAGAAGCTAGTAGGAAAACGAGTACTTTTTAATCTTGATGACATGAGTACCCTATCACACCCTTCTTTCTCATGGTCTTGACTTCTTGGGTTAGTATGGCGAGCTGCAGCTTCAGCTGCTTTCATTTGTCTGCACAGTATCGCTGTAGTTATTTTGGTCTGACGGACCCATGGCTTGAGTGTCAGCGCCAGTGTTCTCACAGGGAGCAGGGAGGCATGTGTACCCAGTCCATTTTGCTGGAAGAGGGGATGAACAGCCTTCCTGAGCATCAGAAATGGCTTTGTACAGCAGGAAGCATTCCCTGTTTCTCAAACCAGTGTTCACCGATCGGTGTGGGCTGATCTAGTGCAGATCCAGGCTGTGTAGTTTAGCTGCCTGTTACTTCTGCATTCAGCAGAGTGGAGTTCTGTTTGACAGGAATGTAGAAATCCTCAAAGATGTTGGCATTAGCAAAAAGTGCCAAGCTGATCCTCCTGCAATGAAGAGTTCTTGGTGTCTACAGCTTTGGTAGTTGTTTACTTCAGTTATTTGGTCTTCTGAACATCAGCAGAAGTGCTAAGCACCGGTCATCCTGATCTCACGTACGTTCTTAGCCTGACACCCTTAGTAACATGGCTGTAAATAGGGTCATCTGAACTGCATAAATTCCACCCAAACATCCTGAAGATCTGGCAGCTTCAGGTGGATGTGAAGTCGTGTAATCCTGCAGCCAGACTTCAAACCATCTTCAGATGATGATGAAGTTCCCTATAATTACAAGTGGTCAAAGGCTTTAACTGCTTGGCTGCTTGGCTCTGATCGGTAGCTCTCCATGATGAGTTGGACATACAGACATGCTTGCTTAATTCTGTTTGAGTTCACATGGCACAACCAGCTGGCAAAATGAATCGAGATCTGTGAAATACTGGTCACGCTAAGACTTGAGGATGTCAACAGGCTTATTTCCTTGTTTTGCTCTGGGGATCACCCCTATCGTATTTCAGGAGGTCATAACTCGGTAGAGACTTGATTCACGTGGCGTTTAATGTGCAAAATGTTAGTCTGAAACAGCAACGGAGCTTACATATTGCTGATAGACTGCCCTGGTAAATGAATACAAGGTTAAACAAGCAAAAGCTGTTCCCTTGCAAACTCTGGTTAGAGGAGAAACTCTAAAAGGTGGAAAGTTTTTTCAGGCTGGTAGAGATGTAGAGCTGCTGATGTGCCTTGCAAACCTGGTGATAACCAAGCTGCTCCTGGCCAGAGCTGCAAAATGCTGCTTCCTCACTGTCCTGCGAAACAAGTTGCTAATTTGCTTCCTATCAAGCTTTCTCATCCTGTCAAAACAGTGTTTGTCCTTTCTCAGAAGCAGAGGTGGGGGTCCTGACAGTGTTACTAGCCTTTGCAAGGACCCAGCTCTGAATTGCAATTTCTTCACTGACTTAACCTGAGACTGGACAGGCCACTCAAAGCAATGGCTTCTTCACACCTCAGGCTACTGAAACATCTCACTGCACTGGGAAGTTACTCCTCATGGTGCCTTTCCTACCTGCTAGCTTCATTGAACAGTACTGGCTTAACGGTAGGTTTCTTAATTGCCTCCTGGTCAAAACAATTTGAGGTTGGATGTCTCCAGGTCAGAGTATGCTCAAGTGCTTCTGTGTTTTGGAAGCTGAAGAACTTCTTCAGCTGATGACACTAATGGGCTATCCCTCTGGATGAGCTCTTGGTCTGAAATGGCTGTAGGTTTCCTCTGGAATTGATTTTAAACTTGAGTAGGTTCACAGCAGTCACAGCTGGACAGGCTTTGCTCTGGAAAGCAGGTCTTTAAACTCTTCTTTAGTAAGCCTCTGTACTGAGGCAGGCCTGAGCCTTGTTCACAGGACACACTGCTCCACTTCTCAGACCCATTTCAACTTGCTTTAACCTTCTTATTCTTGGGGATCTGCTATTTGCTGGGTAAATGCTGCATGTAGTCAGAGCATACCCAGAGTTTATTTGGGGGTATGCTCAGAACAAGGAGAAACTGGCTTTCAGGGGACTTTTTTTTTTTTTGCGGTTGTCTCTGTCAACAAGAAGCTTGGGTTATGAGAGTTGAAGAGAAAGCGGCAATACAGAGCAGATGCAATCAGTTGTAGCATTTATTATTGACAGGAAGTGGGAGTTGTGATGAGTACAGGAAATATGCCTAAATCTGTGTAACTCTGTGCTTTGAAAGTACTCCTGTTCTCTGCTGCATGCAGTTGAGCTAAATGGTTAGGAAGGCACCGAGACCTCACTTGTGGTTAACTATGGATGTAAACCAGCTTGTCTTGCTGTTCGTGCAATGGTTTTGTGTTTCTGCACAACTCTAGAGGTTTGGTGCTGGGGAGGTGGGATGGCAGCTCTGATCGTGGGTGATGCTACCCGTTTGTGCTGTTCAGTGTAACTGGATTTGAACAGACTTCTCGGGAAGAGTGTGGCCAGTAGCCTGATGACCTGGAATGATGCGGCATACGGGCATTGAGGCAGCTGGGACAGGGTGTGGGAAGTGGCAAGCATTAGGTGTTGCCTCTGCATTTGGATCAAGCTGTTTAGACTCTTGTCTGGTGGTAAGTACCTGTTTGCAGCAGGGATGGGGAACAGTAGCTTTCAGTCTCTGAATATGCAGCCTGTACCTAGAGAGAGGCTGCTACCAAATGGCTTTGCTCCCCGTGGCAGGCTACTCGCTTAGCAATTCAAGGGCCTTCCTCAGGACTGCTCTAAGGTACAGTATTTAATGTCTTGGTGTGAGTGCCTCTAAACTAACAGACTGAATATAGAAACTGCCTTTGAACGCCTTGTGATCCGAAGGACTGACATACAGAACTGCTTCCTTGTAATGGCTTACGTGTGGCACTCCAACATCTCTGTACTGCATTGATAGTCTGAAGTTGCTACCTTGTGAACTCAGGAGTGGAGGAAGGAGCTAAAGGTCAACCTTCAGTTACCTCCATGAATTGAGTAATTGTTGTTTTAACAGATGAAGCTCTAATTAAACACCAATTGCTGTGCTGGCTGTTCTTTACTTGTCTCACCCTAGCAAGGTGTGTGTAACGTCTCCACATAGTGGAAGGTGCTGGAGGGGAGGGAAGCTTGTTTTACCAATATCCCTTCTCCAAGGAGGCTCAGAAGACTTCAGATTCTGCTGAAGGAGCTGCTGGCTGACAAAGTGCCCAACAGTACTGTGGTGCACGCACTTAACTAACTTTGCACTGTAGGAAGGAGTTACCACCTGCCTGTGCTGATGGTGGCTGCAGATCAAACCCACCCTCTAGAACTGGTACAGCTGGTCCATGAGTGTGTCACTAACTCTGACCTCCTCTTCCAGTTGCAACCTGCCTCCAGGTGGATCCCAGTGCAGAACCTGCAGCATCCTTAACTCTTGGCAACCCTGCACTTAGGCCACAATGGCAGGTCGAGGTGGAGCGGCTCGACCGAATGGACCAGCTGCTGGAAACAAAATCTGCCAGTTTAAACTCGTTCTCCTGGGAGAGTCAGCAGTGGGGAAGTCCAGCCTTGTTCTGCGCTTTGTGAAGGGGCAGTTCCATGAGTACCAGGAGAGCACGATTGGAGGTGAGTGCCAACTCCAAATTCTTACAGCTAAAAGATGCTGGCCTCACTAATGCAGTCGAGGGGTAACAGAAATAGTAATGACTATTTCAATCTCGTCTGGGGTTTTTGCTACAGACAGTCAAGCAGCTAACGCTTTAAGTCGGTGTACAATTTTTGTTAGTGTAAGATCAGTGCAGCAGAGAATAATGCTATGGCAACTGTGTGGTCTGCCTCTAAGGCGTCTTCACTTCCAGTGCTTGAATTCTTGCTTCTAATTAGACCTGAGGCCTTCAGCTTGGTTTATAGCCCTTAATTATCTTTTAGACCATGACCTGGGATTTTGGGGCTGTTTCTAGCCTGATACTGTTAACTCCTTCCACAGCTCTTTCAGGTCTAGTAGTTCTTTACCTTGAAATCACTAGCATGGTGTCACCAATCAAAGGTCAGTCAGCACCTGTGTCTCTGGGCAGGAATATTAGGAGGTGTGTACTGAGAAAAGGCTTGATTTGTCCCTATAGTAACCCATGCAGGGACTAAGTATAGCTTATGGGCAAGTAGGGCTTAATGCTTTGCTGCAGAGGGCCGTGTGGGCACTCTGCTGTTCTGCTCCAACCTGTATCCAAGGCTGGTTGCCTTTATCCTATTGTAATGCATGGTATTATGCTCACTGGAACAAGAAAATAACCAGTTACTAAACTGGGGAGTGCAGTGTAACTGGGCTGACTTCAGTGCTTTGGCACTGTGGTGCTCTCTAAAGCTAATCCTGACGATGTTGCAGCTGTACTGTATGATCTGTGAGAGGAGGTGGCTGGGGAAGGGACTGGCAGTGCTGCTGCTCCGGTGGCTCTCTGCTGCCTGGGCTCTCAGGGCCACCTTCCTCTTGGCTGCCCGGTAGCTCTTGGGTTCCTGTGTGCAAAGAGCTGGATGATGCAGCAGAGCTGCACCTTCTACGGCACGTGGCACCACACTGGCCTCTGTCTGGGGCTTCTGCTCACTCCTATGCAAAAGCAGAACTGCTCCAAGCTCCTGGCTCTTGCTGCAGGGGGCTCTCCAGCTGGAGGTAACACAAATATGCACCTTCTCTTTCAGCTGCTTTCCTAACACAGACAGTCTGTCTGGATGACACAACGGTGAAGTTTGAAATATGGGATACAGCAGGACAGGAGCGGTATCACAGCCTGGCACCAATGTACTACCGAGGTGCCCAGGCAGCCATTGTTGTCTACGACATCACTAACACAGTGAGTACTGTGTAGGGCTGTGAGTGTTTGCTGGGGAGGAGGCGTCTGTGCTTGCAGCTGATGCTTCTCAGTTCCCTGGGAGAGCGTCTGGGTTCAGAGTCCCTGCAGATGCCTGCCTGCAGGTACTGAGTTTCTTGAAAAACTGCTAATGGCCTCTTCCTCAGTTCTGACCAAGGCTGTCTAAGCTGATAAAGGATCCTCCTACAAAGTGCTGTAGAGGCAGAACACTTCTTACAGGAAAGACTTGTTCTAATCATATCTTCACTGTGGATTAGTAAGAGGCTGCCCTTCCTGACTGCTGCCTCCTGTTTGCTTCCAGGACACATTTGTACGAGCCAAGAACTGGGTGAAAGAGTTGCAGAGGCAGGCTAGCCCCAATATTGTAATTGCACTAGCAGGAAACAAGGCAGACCTTGCTACCAAGAGAGCTGTGGACTTCCAGGTGAGTGGGAATCCAGATCAGTTGTTACCTGAGCAACTCAGGAAAGCAGGTTTTTTTGCTTAAGTGGGGGATATGGTGGCTATGTGCAAAATGCTTTCAGGGAGAGCGGAAGCCAAGATTTATGCTGCTGAGGACCCCAGGATGCCACTTAAAGTGAATTATAGCCTGCCTTTCCCATGCACTCCTTTCACAGCACTTGTAGCTCTCCTTGATAACAGTTATGATGAATGTGGAGAATAAGGCCCACAGAGCACAGGCTTCTGTCTTCAGTCTCTTCTGGTGCCTTACTTGTCTGGGGCTGCCTTCAGCAGTGTATGAAACAGCATCTTTTAGATACAAGATACGTGAAGAATGATTCCCAGCTTGTTCTCTGCTCTTCACAGCTCTTACCTTGTCTAAGGCAGACTTTCAAGGAGAAGCTTTTATCTCAGACCTCTGCACAGGATTGCGTGTGGTGCATTTACAGTGTGTTTTACTCTCCCAGCTAACCAAAGTACAAGGTGTTGTGCTGCTCGGGACATGCTATGTCTACATTTGGCTCAAGTGGCTCACAAACAGTCTGCTGCTGTACCCCCAGCTTGGCTGCTGGGACACCAGCCGTGCAGTATTTTCGGTGGTGCATGTCTCCCAGCCGTCCTGGCCAGGCAGGGTCAGGGGACTGGGGTAGGAATGTCTGGCCTGGGGTGGGACAGAGTGTTTCTTCAGCGTTTAGTTTGCCAACAAGCGAAGCGTGTGAAGCCTGCTTGGGCCTCCTCTTGGCAGGATGCCTTTACCACTCTAATGTGATTGTTTGTAGGATGCACAAACATATGCAGATGACAACAGCTTGCTGTTCATGGAGACGTCAGCAAAGACAGCGATGAATGTGAATGAAATCTTCATGGCAATAGGTAACAGCTTGTGTACAGAAGGGTGGCTGGAGTAGCTCTGAGTACCAGCAGTGCAGCCCACTGGAGACTGTGGGAGCTCCCATGTCAGACAGGGTCTGGAGGCTCTTACTGGAGTAGATGACCAGTTTGCTATACTTCTGTGAACAGTCACTCCCTGAGTGTTTGGAGCCTTTGCCTTGCAAAGCCTGTTCCCTCTCTCCCTTTATCTGGGGTGGTGAGTAAGGATGGAGCAGGGTTGATGACAGCCAGAACTAGGAGTGGGTTTGTTTGCTGTCCTTGTGCTGCTAGCAGTGCCTGATCCCAAATTCCTTAAGAGGTGTGAGGGCTTGGGCCAGAGCAGGGCTGAGCCCAGCCTGTGGTCTGCAGTGGGGAGGAGGTTGGCCTCTGTAGAGGAGCCTACTAACATCTTGTTTCTTTCTAGCCAAGAAACTGCCAAAAAATGAACCGCAGAACGCTCCTGGTGGCCCAGGTAGGAATCGGGTGGTTGACCTTCAGGAGAGCAGTCAGCCTAGCAGGAGCCAGTGCTGCAGCAATTGAGCAGCCGTTCCTGTGTGACGGAGCCCTCGAATGACGTGACTGGAATCCACGCTAACAATCGCACTTACCGTAGAGCAGCTGCTGCTGGTGGCTGCTGTGATTTCTCCATCCCTTTCTGATCATAGGCTGGAGGGAGTTCTTCCACCTGCACCTTTCTGTACAAATACTAATTCAATTCTAAGTCTTAAGTCACTTTTTTAATATATGAACTTCTGCTCTTCCCTCTTCCTGGTGGTGGTGGATGCATGACCTGGTGTCTGCCCAGCCAGCTCACCCCTTCCCACGGGTGAGGGCCAGCAGCACCCAGGTCCCACAGTACTGTAGTTCACTATTGGAAACAAAGGGATATTGAGACTAGACAACCTTGTTTAAAATTACCCGTATGTAAAAGCTAAGGCTAATACCAGTACGATATGCCTAGAACAACCACTAAACTGTAGCATTATAGGGACAAACTCTGGCTTTTCAGCCACTTGTTGACCAAATCAATGATGAGTATTCTGGGTTGGGGCAGAGGGAAGCAAAACTGGTTTCTTCTGTATTTTGTATTGTATGTTTCTTCATGTAACCAATCAGTATCTTGTCAATATAGTACATACAACTAGCTGCCTGTTGTCTTTATTTGTGTTGGACTCTAGCATGCCAACTCTTTTTTTTCTATCTCCAGTTCTGTCGTAATGCACTAATCCTGTTGCAACTTTTGCAAAGATCTTGTATAGAAAATCGTCCTTTTTTTGATGGTTGTGATGCCACTAATGTTGTTAACCCTACTCTAGTGTGAATACACATGGTTTACTGATGTACAGAGGTGGGGTGGGGAAAACCTTGGATAACTTGTCAGTGGAAACAATATGTATTGCAAAAGCCTGTAATTCCACAAAGTATGAAGGGAGGTATTAAAATGGCTTCCGTTGCCAGACTCTAACTGATGTTGGCTGCTGCCTAGTGCCTAATGCAATGTCTTATGCATACTGGTATTTAAGAGGAACTGTCAACTTAGTCTTCATCACAAACTTCAGTTTTGTGTGATTAAAAAAAAAATTTTTATAAACCTATCATAATCAACAATGTTCATGTTTCTTAATCAGCTCGAACCAGAATGGGAGTGGACCAGAACATAACAGTTGTGCTGGAGGCTGAGATGTGCCAGGCTGCAGTGGTGTGTACAACACCCAGCTCTTCTGTAGGGAAACGTGGCCTTCCTTTGCTGGGCAGGGAGAAACATGGGCTGCTTGCCCTTGGACCGCAGCCTGAGTCTGGGCCGTGCTGGCTGCTCCTGCAGCAGCCAGCTCCCTTGAGAGGCAGGAACTCCTTACCATGATGCTGCAGGTGGTTCAGTAAGCTTGTGGTGTGCTGTGCAGCGGCATGCGAGGAAGCTTGAGGCAAATAGTGGGAATTGTTCATTGCCTAATACTTCTAGGGAAACTGTCTACAGTGCAAGTTGGGAAGAGGTGAGGGGAGCAGTATGCGGAGGAGCTCAGTTTGACAACTGGAGGGGCTTGGGAATACTGTGCTCGAGTATTAATGAAGAAAATGGCTCTGTCTCTGGAGGATAATGGCCTTGAAAGATGGTACTTTCCTGTCACTGCTGCATGGACTTTGAAATCCTTACACCCATGGGTGAGACCTGGAGTCAATATGGAAAATGGAGCATCCCCTTGTAGCTCTACTGCTGGGCCAGCACCGTGTGTGCTTGGGAGAGCTTGAAGATTGTGATGTGCTGGTGCTTGAACCCGCTGCCTCTCAGCTGCGTGGCTGCTGCAGAAGCTCTGCAAGAGGCACAGCTACAGTCAACTGTGTGACCATCTCTCGGCTGGGCTTGCCCTTGGCTTGCAGTGTTGGGGCTCTGAAAGCTCTGCTGGGTAGCTGCAAATAAAGTTGTCTGTGTGAACAGCCTTGGCTCATGTGGGCTTCATCATCCGTCCAAGGTCTTGGTGCCTTTTGCTCATGCTGCATTTCCTTAAAATCCTGGGAGCAGGAAGGGTCTGGAGTGACTCGGTGGCTGAGTTCCCAACACCTGGCTGGAGCACAGGCTGCCTGCGGTGGGGGCTCCAGTGGCCTCAGAAGGGGCTTTGCTCACCTGCTGCTGTGGGTGCTGGTTGTTTCCAGCCCCTGCAAGGGAGCCTGGCTGCTCATCTGTCGGAGGAGCTCGGGGCCTCTGTGGGACGTCTGAGGTCTCATTTCTTCCAGTGGGATTTGGACTGGTGCTGCTGGTTTGGACGCAGTTGGAGAAAGGCTTCCCCAGTCCCAAATCTGATCCATCTTCTGAAACAACATGAGGTGCTGTTGCCATCTGCTGGCTTCTTCTCCTTGGTTCCTGGTTGGCAGGGCTTCATTTCTGGCTCCTTCCAGGACTCTGGATCTCTGAAGGAGCTTGCGATGCCCTAAGGGGTGTCTCACCGCTGCCTGAGCATGGGCTGGTTGTAAGGGGCTCTAGCAGGGCTGGGGACCTGCTGCTGTTGCTGGCTGCAGAGGTGTGCACGGAGCCTCCTCGCTGCCAGCGCTGTGCTGCCACAGGGAAGGGCTGTCCGAGCTTGGAGCAGTTTTAGCACAAATAGGTGTGCCTGCCTGCATACCTGCTGCCTGCCCAGGCCTGAGCATGGGCGTTTATGGTGGTTGTACACAGTACCAGGAGATGGGCTTCGCCATCCCTGCTGCTGGGATCTCGGAGGGGGCTCCAGCAGCTCCTGTCCAAGCCGTGTGGGGAGAAAAGTGTGGCTGCGACAGGGCCACCCCACACCCAGCCAGGCCATCCAGCATGGTTGTCTTGCTGTTTGGTGGCATTGGCCGGGCAGGGAAGGGCTGGGGAACTGTTTGATGCTGGCAGTAGCATGAGGAGGGAGTGAAGGCAGCCTGCCTGCTCCCTGGGAGAGCTGCCTCTGCTCAGGTAGAGGTGAGCAGGCTGCCCTTCCCTGCTTGGGACCTCCCTGCCTCCCCCCACCCCGAGCAGGAGCAGCACCGTACTTGCAGATCCCTTCCCTCCCTTTGGGTCCACTGTTGGCCCCATTTTGTGCTGCCCTGAGGCACCAAGAGAGGTTCTTCCTCTCTGCACATCCAGCTCCTCTGGCATCGAGAGCTGAGACCAGAGCCCAGCCACCCCATCAATCAAGACCAAGAGAGCACAAGCAGGTTCTATGCAAAAGTACTTTTATTGGATACAAAAACATTCCAGTACAGTGAAAAAAATGACATCATTGCTGATGGAGCTTGTCTGGGCTAAAACCCGAGACTTGCTGCTGTCTGCTCCGGTCCCGCCGCAGGGCATCTGTTCCCCTCCCATTACACCTGGGCTTTGTTGGTGGCTCCGTCCTCGGAGGCTGGTCCGGGCTGAGGGGCTGCAGGGTTCACCTGGATGGGCACGTTCCTCTCTGGAGCAGCTGGCAGGGCCAGCCTGGGGGCTTCGATGCGGAGCTGCCCCTCCTTGGACAGGGAGCATGTCAGCGCCTCGGCGTCCACCTCTTCGGGCACGTCCCACTCCCGCTTCAGCACCTCGTACTTGTAGGAGAAGGAGCCCTTCTCATCGACGTTCTGCGTCTCCTTCTGCCCCACCAGCACCACCTTCCTGCCCACCACCTTCACCGACAGCTGCTCGGGTGCGAAGTTCTTCACGTCCTGGCAGACGGAGAAACCCTCCCCGGAGCCCTGGCTCAGGGCTGCGCTGGTGCTCGGGGCTCGCTCCAAGGCAGCGGCTCCTTGGGTGCTCAGGAGCTGCTCGAAGCTGCTCATGAATTCCCGAGCTTTCTCCATCTCCTGCTGCAGCTCGCTGAAGATGGTCTCGGCGTGCGGCCAGAGGGTTCTCACTGTGCCCAGCCGGGTGGCCAGGGAGCTGGAGGCGAATGGTGCGAGATGCATTCGGCAAAGCATCGCTGCTGCTGCTGCGGTTGTTGTCGCTGTCGCTGCTGCTGTCGCTGCTGCTGCTGGTGGCTCTCGGGCTCGGAGCGCTCTGCCCCAGCTCTGCTGCCCGTGGCTTTTATTCCTGTTCCTGGGAGGAGTGGCCTCAACCTGCACATCACGTCATCCTCGGGAGAAGAGCTCAGCTCTTTCCAGCCCGTTCCAGCTCATTCTTCTTACTCATCCATGAGGAGAGGCACCTCTCCCGTCGTGCCCAGCATACCTTCGCCCTTAGTCTTGCAACTCCGCTCTCCTGGCTTATAATTAGCAGCATCACCTCAGCCTCTGAGCGGGATGCCTGAGCTGCCCCTGCCAAAAATCTGTGGCCTTTCTACTTCCCAGGCAGGGAGCGGGGCTGGGCTCCTCTCCTCCCTGCCTTCCCTCCATTGCCTGTTCCCCCCCCCCCATCTGCAGGCAGGAGACC
>JANZLQ010000086.1:45137615-45156918 GCA_026212715.1 Elanus axillaris | reverse complement strand
ATCGCCGGGTCCTTCCCGGGGGGGGGGGGGGGTTGGAGCTTTTGGGGCTGCAGGGCCTGAATGGGGCGAGTCTGGGCTGAGCCCCGGTGCTGGTGGGGTGGGGGGCAGCCCAGCTCCGGCGGGGGCTCCAAGCCCTCAACGCGGAACAGATCTGTGCTGCTTTGAAATGGGAACGTTCCCGAGTCGTGATTTTCCCTGGCCTAATTATGGAAATTTTTTAATTAGTTGATAAGAAAGATGACTTGGAAATTGCAAGGGAAACATTTTGAGGTTACGTCCTAATCCGTGCCAGCATCTCCCTGAAGATGGGAGCTGCTCCGGCTGCACCAACCTGTGTAAAGGCTGGAGCAGCCGGGGTGCCGGGGAGGCTGGGGGGTCCCTGCCGCTTCCTACGGCCAGGCGCTGGGCTCCTTCGGCCAGCGGGTTTGATCCTGGAGGAATGAAACCAGTCTGGGCTTTGCTCGGTTTGGCTCTGAGGCCAGGTGGTCATTCCGTACTCCACGGGCTCCGGGCTCAGCTGCAGGGATGCTTTTCCTCCGCGTGGGGAGGGACCCGCAGGACGGGGGCTGCGGGGCTCCGCTCGGCGTGGCCGTGGGGAGCGGAGGGTCTTTTGCCGACGTCCTTCGCGGTTCCCGCCGCTGGCCCATGCCCTGTCTTGCTCCAGGCACTCCCGGCTCCGTCCGAACAGATCCCCCGCACGGGGCTGGTTTCCCTGCCCTCGCAGACCAGGCGGACCTGGTGGTCCGGTGGGAGCCCGGCTAGCGCCGGCTTTGGTCCGTGTGCGTCGGGGGATCCGGGCGGATGCTGTGCTGAGGGGCAGGTGCCTGGCAAGGCTGTGCCCAGCACTTTATTTCCAGTTTGGGTATTTCTGGCTCTGACGTCTGGTCGCTGGCTCTTGCTCCCCGTCAGCAGGGGATGAAGGAACTGTTGAACGTCGGGTCAGTTTTGCCAGGGTAAGATCAGAGGCTGCTTCTCACCTTTCACCTCCCCGTTCTTTGAGACCTCTGCTGCCTTTGAACTGGGAAAAGTACCGCAGCCCACTGCCGTGGGGAGCAGCAGGTCGCGTCTTTGTAAAAACGGCGTGGCAAAGGGCCGAGAGCTTTTTGGGGTTATTTTTTTCCTTTATCTGCTGGAGCGGGAGAGGCGCGGGATCGGTGACCTGGGCCTTGCAGGTGCCGCGGCGTTGCTGCCCTGGCTGTCCGGCTGCTTCCCGGACCCCGATAAGCCCAGGAGCAGGATGGCAGAGGTGCCAATGGCCACCAGTGGTGGTTACTGGAAACCAGACCCCCGGAGCGGGATCCCAGCTCTCCTGGCCAGCTGCCTTCAGAGGACGGATGGAGCTGGACGGGTCCTGGGGGGATTGATCCTGGCCGCAGTTGGGCGAGGTACAGTGCCCAGAGGGATTTCTGGTCTCAAAACACCTCAAGCTCTCTCCCGTGGGCAGCAGCAATTCCTGGGGGTGGCAGGACCCTGCCCCGGTGCCGCAGCCTTCAGAGGGGCTCCTTTCCCCGCCTGGAGACGGGGTCAGAGTGTTTCCCAGTGGCCCCGACCAAGCATCTCCCTGCAGGTTTTTGTGGATGTGGGTGATTTCTGGCACCCAACGTTGCTCAGAGCTTTGGCATTTGGTTCCCCGCATGACTCCGCTTCAGTAATTCTCGATGAGCCCGGGCGGTAATTTGTGAGTACGGGTCTTCAGCAAGAATTCCCACCACCGTTAGTGGAGAAATAATCGTCCAGCACCAACACTGTCCGCTGCGCTTTCCACTTAATCTGCAAGTCACAAAGATATAAAAAAGAATGGCGGCTGAAAAATATTTTTTAAAACCCAGAGCGCTGCTCTGGGACAGATAGCGGTGTCAGGGCTGGCCTGGAGGACGTGATGCCCTGTCCCCACCGGGGGCAATGCCAGCCCAAAGCCGTGACTCGGGCAGGGCTGGTCCGGCCCAGGAGCCAGAGCAGATTTCGCCGTGTGGTTGCAGCTGGTGAGAGACCTTGTCCCCCAGCGGGATCTAACCCACCTCTGGAGGGGAATCGGTTCTCCAGGACCTTTCCGGCTCTTTGTCCTTGTGCCCAGCCCGGTGGAGGAGATGCCGATGGCGGCCGGGCCGGATCCTGTGGGCTGAACCTCGTGTCGCGTTCCCGGAGAGTGAAGTGGAGCATCCAGGACCCTGGAGCGTGCGGCTCCGCTCCCACCCAGCGCACCCCCAGACTTCAGCGGGGGGGTCAGTTGTTTATTGGGCTGGGCTCCTCCAGGCTGTATTTTTATTTATTTTTTTTTTTTAAGTGTCACTTTTCCCGTTACTGTTTGTCATCTGCTCTCCTCGCCCTGCCCTCGTCCTCCCAGGGAACACGTGCCGCAGGGGATGCGGGCACGGCCGCTGTTTATCTTGGTCAGGAGCTCCGCTGCTTTGCATTCGTTTGAAGCGCTGAAGGCATCTCAGCACAGAGGCTGTCTGTGCGCTGGGGGCTGGAGTTCCTTCTGAGGAGCTCTGAAATGTTTTTAGGAAAAAAAAAAAAAATCCCAAACAAGGGAAGCTTGTTACTGAGCCGGCAGGAGACGGGGGAGCGGCACAGAGCGGGCTCCTGGCAGGATTCGGGGGGCGAGACCCCCCCCAGCAGAGCCCTCCCACCCATCGCCGGGTGAGCTTCGTCGCACGCAAGGGCAGAGCCTATAAATATCCCAACCCCAAATTTTCAAGAAGTATTAGGAACTCTCCAGGCTTATTTTTGAGCGCTGTTACGAAAGGGCTTTAGCAGATTAAAGCGTGCCCAGATTAATCTCTGCTCCGGCAGGCGCAGGGTGCGGGAAGGGCAGCTCTGATGCCCCGGGGACGGGGTGCGGGGGGTTCACCGGGGGTGCTGGGGTGCCCCCCCACCGGGCTGGGGGGCTGCGGCTGGTGGGGCAGGGAGGGAGGGATGCTCCGGCAGCTGCCCTCTTTCCAGTGCCCCGCTCGCCCTCCAGCCCCACGGGGCACTCCAGACCCAGCCCGCATTGTAGGGTTGCAGATTTTCACAGCTCAATGTCAAATTCCCGTCCTCTCCCGTTTTCAGAGGAGGTAATTATGCCACCAGGCATAATAGCAATTTAAGAAGTGTGTCAAATTAGTGAGCCAGTCGTGGTGTAGGGCATGCTGTGCCTTTGGAGGAGCCTTCCGTGGGGTGGGGACGTGGCAGGCGGCTTTTCAAATGGGAACGCAGCGATGGGAACCCCCCCGTTGCCCAAGCTGGGGGTCAGGCTGTTCATCCCGTGGCCGCGCGTGAGCTCGCTCCTGGCCGGGAGCTGCTGTGGAGCTCGGGGAGGGACCTGGGACGGGCACCCCGGTGTTTTAATCTGCGCCAGTATCTCACCTCCCCGGCCAGACACGGAGGGGAGATTATTTGTGCTGCTCCGTTACGGCTGGAAGGCGCGCAGCGTGGCGGGGCTGGGAGCTCTCCGGGCAGGATGAGTGCCGACTTGGGCAGTGGATGGGATGTCAAAGGGATTTACAGAAACCCGGCAGCCACCTGCACCTCTGGGTGCCGGTGTGACACCCGTGCTGCTCCCCGCGGGCGAGGGGCTCCGGCCAGCAGCCGGTGCAGCCCAGGGAAGCGCGGAGATGGGCTCTGGCAGCGGAAAATCCGGCTCCAGCGCCTGCCTGGGTCTGGCCTCGGCTTAGCAGTGGGAAAGCTTTTCAGTTCGTCCTTGGGAACATTTCCCCTCCTAAGGACTTGGGCAAATCCTCTCTTTGGCGAGGAAGGCGGTGGGATGTGCTGTGAGACGCTGGCAGGCGGCAGAATTCCCCCAGGTGTCCTGGGGGGGCAATTCCCCACTGCCCACCCAGACCTGGCTGAACGAAGGAGCTTTTTCTTCTCCTGTCGGTTGCGGGGAGCCCAACTCCTCTGCAGCCCTGGCTGGAGATAACGCCGGCTGTGGAGTGACGGAGATAACAGCAGGCAGGGGAGGATGGAGGCAGCTGCCTGCGCCGAGGTCTGGGGCGTCAGGGCCGCGGTCCTGAGTGGGGTCCCCACTCGGCAGGTCACCTCCGTGGGGAGGGCGATGGGGAGAGGCTCTGGCTGGTGGCAAAGTGCCACCTGGATCGCTAATAAACAGCCGGCCCACCCGAACACCCATCAGCACAAGGCGCACGAAGCCTGTTTTGGCTGCGGAGGGAGCGAAGGGGCAGCCGGTCCCGGGGGACTCCACGCGGATGGAGGGGACGGGACACACGTGGCCGTGGGATGGTGGTCGCCGCTCCCAAGGGGACGCGGAGGGTTGTGCGTGGGGCCGGGCAGCGGCCACGCTGAGACGGGCAGGGCGGTGGGCTCTGCCCCCGGCACAGGGACAGGGCAGGCAGGGCCACGGAGACACCGCTGTCAAGAATTTGGCCTCTTTCTGCCTGCCCCAGCCCCCGGCAGTGCTTCAGTGGGGCGTAAATCGGTAATCGAGAGCAGGAAGCCCCTACGGAGCCCAGACCCCGGCAGCGTGGGGGTCTCACCCTTCCCCTGGCACCACCGAGCCCCATCCTGCTGCGGGACGGGGCATGGGCACCCCAGCACCCACGGCCGCAGTCCGGAGCCCTGTGCCCGTTGCCGAGGCAGGTGCCAAAATTTCCGCCTTTCTTCACCTGCTGCCAAGGCGTTGGAAAAGGGAGGATTTTTTTTTAAAAACATAAAACAAATAAAATTAGGTCTTCTGGTAAGGGATTAAATCGAGGCCCTCAGCTGTATTTATAGAAGGTTCAAAAGTAAATCTGTTTCCAGACTGAATAAATATTTTGCTCAGGCAGGCGCGATCTTCAGTTCATCTGTCTTGGAAAGACTTGAGTGAGAGGGGAATTGATTTTCTTCAGCTTGAACAAGGCAAGCAACTCCCAAACCCAGATAGATAGTGAAGTCCCATTATCAGCTAAAATGGGGAAGCAGCTGGGAAATCATTAAAGAGAAAGTGAAAACGAAGCCGCTTTAGGGAGGCAGCAATTCCCCGGCCCCCCCCCGACGGCTGGGGCTGTTCCCCCCCCAGAAGCTGCTTTGGGGCCGTGTCGGTCCGGCCCCATGAGAGGGTTTGGTGACGCTGGGTGACCGTCTGCCATCGACACCAGCAGCTCCTCGGGGAGACGGGAGCGGCTGGCACTGGTCGCGCTGGTGCAGGGACCACGCGCCGGTGGCCCTGTGCCGGGGAGGTGGGACGGGGGATCCTGGGGGGACGGAGCCGGGATGGAGGGGGATCGGTGCAGGCACGGTGGCGGTGCCAAGGACGTGGACCTCAGCATCTGCTCCTGCCCTGATCACCCAAAGGTCTGGAAATGCCGGCAGCCGGGGTTGGCACCGCCGGGCACGGAGTCAACCGGGGCTGGACCCAGCTCTCACGGCGTCGAGCTTCAGTGCTTGGACGGCCGATGTGCTGCCGCTGCCCTGTCTGCAAGGAGGAAAGGAAATTCATGACACGTCCCCGTCACCATCCCCAGCCTGGTGGGACGCAGCCGTTCGCGCGGTCCTTGGGCTGCCCGTGCAGCCTGAGCGGGTCCGGGACCCCTCGTGCTGCAGATGGCACGGGCAGAGCTTCTCTCCGGCAGTCTTCGCCCCAGCGTTGGCTTGTTTCGCGGCAGAATTCCCTCTCAAAGAGCTTGTTAATTCAAGCCGGAACCTGGTGTTTTCGGACATCAGTTACCGCCAAGACAAGAGCTTAGTGCTTTGCTCTTGACAAAAGCTGCTGCCGGGTCAGCTCCAGCGCGGCGTGAACTGTGCAGCGAGCGCTGCCGGGGCTGTAGTACTCCTCTTACCTTCTCCCAAGTCATAAAGGAAAAAATAAAAGGGGGAAATAAGAAAAAGCCAAAGCCCTTGGCGGCCTTGTCTGATTTCTTCTCCCTGTTTTCCAGAGAACGGCACCAAGCAGACACTTGTCTGCAAAAGCTCCCCGGCCCCAGGTGGGCAGCCCGGCACTGGGACGCCGGGGGGTGGGAGCGGTGGCGGTGCCAGGCGAGGGTTTTGCCGTGCGAGCTCTGTCCGCCCCATGCTAAAAAAAGCCACGAGATGAGCAAAATTATCCGCTGAGTCACTAATCATTCACCCGCTGCTTTAGTCACCAGCTTTCCCACACTGGGGGGACGTTGGCTGCTGAGGGGGCATAAACTGAATTGTAATCGCGTTAAATAGCTGTGACTGAAAGAAATAAAGAGCTGCTGCTGCTGCACGGGCGGCATCTGACACCAGATGGATCATCAGGCTGTACGGCCACCGGAGGTGCTCAATTAATGACGACTCCCTAACGAAACCATTGATTAATAGCGCCCGCGTGCCGCGGCGCGGAGGTGTGCTCCCCACGGAGGTGGTGCCAGCAGAGCAGCTGCTGCCCGTGTCCCGTGACAGCACGGATCACCGTGTCCCGGTCCGTGCCCTCCAAGCCCCATGGGACATGAGCTGCTTCTCCATGGGGAGCACCCCCTGCTCGGGAAGGGGTGCTGGGGGCTGGGACTGTGGTTGGGTGACCACGGTGGAGGCACATCTGAGATTTTGGGTCTCGGGAAAGCAAAGCTGCCTCCTGCCCCCATCACCTGAGCCGGAGGCTGTTGTCCTTCAAGCAGAAAGTTCTGCTGGAGAGCTGGGATTTGCCATGCTTCTTTCTCAAGTGTGTGACCTGGAAATATGAGAAAGGACTGAGTCAGGGCTGCAAACCTGCCTGCAAACGCGTACGGCCAGCAGCCAGGGCTGCACGCTCTCCCTGTAAGACACCTTACTGCTCCGGCCCAGGGAAGCCCCGGTCCTCTCCCGCTTGTCCTCTTACCGGGGTGCCAGCCGGCACGTTCTCCTGGGGAACCACAGCACGCTTTGCTCTGCTATTCGCCCCAAAGCAGCTCGGATGAGGAAAAAGAGATTATTGCTCCGGTGTCAATACATTTTCAGCCGCAGATGCGGAGGGATGGATGCTGGCAGGGCTGCCGCCCCGTGCTGCTGCTGGGGGAGCCGGGTGGGCGTCACGTTGCTGGAGCCTCCAGACAGAAATAGCTCCCGGCACAGCCCCGTTTCCCGGGATCCCGTGGGGCCGGGGAGTGGGAAGCAGCAGAACACGGGGCCGGCACGTGGAGCCGGTGGGGAGCTCGGCTTCGGCCGAGGAAGAGGCTCGCTCTTGGTGGGAGGTGATTGCTGTGGGGTGGAAAGGATTTGGGAGCGGCGGGGTAGCCCCGAGTCCTCAAATCATGTCTGTGTGCGTGGAGCGGGGACCCCTCTGGGTTTGGCGCAAAACAACGCGGGACTGGGCGACGGATGGGCCCTTGATCCGCCGGTGCCGTGCCGCCTGGGCTAGAGGGGACCGGCCGGCACGGGGGGTGTCCTGGGCTGGAGCCCAGCCTCGCCGCGAGGGATGCTCCTGGCCGGGCACCGCGTGGCTTCTGCGACACCCACCTGGCTCGCTCGGCGCTGGACCTGGCCATCCCCGTCGCTCTTGTCCTCTGACCTGCCCCAGACCAGCTTCTTCCCCATCCCAGGCGGGTGCTGGCACGGCGGGGCTGGGCAGTTCTGCTGTGCTGCGGCTCTCAGCCCCCCCTCTGCCCCTGCCTCCCCCCGCGCCCAACACGAAGAGTTCTTTTAGCCCAGTAACCCCGCCGTGCCGGAGCCAAGCGCATGTGAAAGGGCCTGTCTCAGAGCAGGAAGGAGCCATAAAGGGCCTATTTTATGTAGCTGGCTCCTTGCAATGTTTTCAGACTCAGCCCTCGCATGTTTTCATAACAGCAACGCCTCCACCTCTCCCCAGCTGCCAGCAGAGACGAGCCTTTCGCCGCCGTCCTCCGCCGGCGTCCCTGCGCACCCGGAGCCCTCGGTGGCCGTGGTGGGTGCCGGAGCAGCACCGGACTCTCCGGGGAGGCCGTGGGACGCGGGCTCTGCGGAGCTCGCTGCCTGGTGCGGGGCCGGCACGCTGCACGCCTGCCGCTCGGGAATGCTCCAGCCATCCGCCCCGGTTAGCGAGCATCTGGGTAGCGTGCCGGGCTGCAGCCAGCGTGGAGGCACGTGTGCTGGGGCCGAAACAAGGACCTCCTCTCCTGCCCCTCCTGCGCATCCCTGTTTGGAGCACGCGCTGCTCCTCCGGCTCTCCCGTCCATCCGCCCGGGAGCAATGCTGGCCCCGGGGGCGAGCAGTGAGCTCTGGCCATGGGCTGGCCGGGTGCTTGGGGTTCCCCTTGGGATGCCGGCCCCGGCACACGCCCCAGGGGCAGCCTGCAGGACCGTGCCTTGGCAGCATCCCCCGATCCCGTCTGCGAGGGTGGCACCGTGCCCACTCATGGACTCGCTCGGACCCTTGGCACGGACCAGCTGCGGTGCCTGGCGGCCGTGGGTCCCGGGAGACGGACTTGCCAGCACCTCTGCCCGGGCCACCTCCCCACCGTGCTTCCCGTCGCCTGGAATTCGCTGGCGGGCGGTGCTGAGCACAGGGCTGCATCTCACGCCCAGCTGGAGGCACGGCAGCTCCCAAGCTTTGCCCTGGGAATGCCGCTGCAGAAGAACCAGCCTTTCCTCCGGCCGTGGCTCCCGTTGCTGCTCATCGGCCGCGTACAGGGGTCGATGGGATCTGCTCCCTCTGTGCCCAGCCCTGCCATCCCCGTGCTGTCAGGCACCGTCTGGTGACAGCAAGGCAGCCCCTGCGGTGACAGTGCTCCAGCCATCGCGGCGTCACGCGTGCTGGGCGCCGTGGGAGGCAGGTGAGCAGCAGAGGAGGGAGGAAGGAGATTTTTCCCGATCGGCGCCCGATGCACGGGAGGGAGGCAGGTGCCGGTGCCTTGGCTTGCAGGGGGCTGGGGGAGGCTCCTGCGGGTGCCCCAGCAGCCTGCGGGGACCCCGTCACTGCTCGGGCGCTCTCCCGGCCACGGGGCAGCGACGGGCTCCTTGTCCGCTTTGGCGTGGTGTTCCAGAGCTGCGGCCCCCGGGGCTGGAGTGGGAAAGGAAACCGGCAAAATCCCACCGAGTGCTGGGGGTGAGTCCCAGTCCCGTCACCGGTGCAGCCGAGCCCGAAATGGGACCTGACCGTTGTGCGGTTACAAACCTGCCCAAACCCCCCCCCCCATGCAGCGAGCTGTCTGCGGCACGTCCCGTGCACGGCTCTGTGTGCCCAGAGCCGGCTGCTCGCAGCCCGCGTCCACGTGTTTTCCATGGCAGGGAGACAAGTAACTTTTCATGAGTCCATTTACAAATTCCTTTCAAACAGGAAAGCTGACCCACTAGAGCTCATTAAATAACGTTAATGGTGCTGCCCAAATAAATATTAGAGCTGCCACCTGCGCTGCCAGCCAACACTTGCTGCCTTCTGGCCTTCTCGGAGCAAAGGTTTCTCGGTTTAATTGGACACACGTGCTTCTCTCCTGACACCGGCGACCTCTGCTACAGCGAAGGATGCTCACGCTGCAGAGACTGGGTTCCTGCAACTTTATACTGGCGCTGCAGAAGGAGGGGAGCGAGCCCAGCCGGCTCGCAGGAGCCACGGGCTGCTGAGCTTAGAGATAACCGAAGAAACCAAGACAGCGTGCGGGGAGGAGGTGACTAATTCAGGCCACGCTTTATCACTGAACTGATTAAACGCGAGCTCTAAAACTCTTTTCCTTCTGTGCTCTAGCCAGCGAGTAATGTATAACTTCATTAGTCCATATCCAGGAGACACTCAAAGACATGGACAATTAATTATCATCTGTCCCCTTTAATTTCCTTGCCTGTCAGTGATGGTTTCCCGGCGGTTCACAGACAAGTCAGCGTTTCGGGATGCGAGCTGGGGCCGAAAGCCGGTGCCTTTGCCGTGGGTCCGGCCGACCTGAGCCGGCCAGGCCAGCGCCGCGGTGCCGTTTGGGTGCTCCAAGCATCCAAGAGGTGTCGGGATGCTTGGAGGTGCGGGGTACAGCCGGGTGGGACGAGTGGGTCCGGCGCCGGGCGACGTGGCGTCGTGCCGTGGGGCTCTGATCCCCCTCGGGGCGGCCAGGGCTGCGGGGCGGCCAGCAAAAGCTGCAAAACCTGGTGGAGAGCCGGTAGCTGACAGTTCATAAAAATGGGTAAGAGCAGGTAAAAGGAAGATGACTGAGCTCCCACCTCCCGCGAGGCGGCTCAGGTAGCGGGTGAGCTGCCTGAGCCGGCGGTGATGGGAATGGCCGGGCTGTCTCCGACGGGTCCCTCGGCCTCGGCTGCCTGACGGGGCTTCTGGGAGGGGTTTGGGTAAACACCTCAAAATTGCTAAAACCAAATAAAAGGCTGCAAAAATAATCGGCAGATGGAGGGATTGCCGTGGCTAATCCGAAGGCGGCAAGCGCGGAGTGTGGGGTCCCTCTCCAGCCCAGGCACGAGGCCGGGGCGGAGGCAGGAGCAAGGGATGGTTCCGGACCTCTGTTCCCGGCTCCTCTCCTCCCCGCAGCTCCGCTGCTGTTGAGCTTCGCCTTCCCCAGACCTGGCCTTCCCGCTGGCGCTGCCGGCTCGGCCGTGTCCCGCTCCGCGCTGCCCGGAGCGGGGACCAAGGGCCGTGCGGAGCCGGTGCTGCCGCAGCCCCGAGGAGGACGCAGCCGGGGGTCCCGCGGGGTCCTGCCCCTACGGCGCTGGCCTCGGGCCCTGGTGACTAATTGCTCTGCGACAGCATTTCTCACAACTTTCTTTCATAGGAAATGGTAAGCACAGGCTTTGATTTATCTCTTCTTCTCCTCGCGTCCTTTCTTTTTTTTTTTTTCTTCCCTCCCTACCCCCAATGAAGAAACCCTTTTGATCGTGCCGGGTTCAGACTCTGTAACAAGCATCTCTGTTTGTATTGTGGGGTTGTCAGCGTGATAACATGACAACGCGTCTCCCCGTCGTCTCGCGCACAATGAATTATTTCTTCCACTCTTTCTTTGTATCATCTCAGGGATAAATTACTGCTTCCAGTATTCACAGATGGGCTTGTCAACCAGTGAAGCATCCTTAAACTCTTAGATTATATGCTGCCCAGCACGGAGCGCTGGCCACTGCGGCTCAACCAGGGCTGCAGTAAAGTGTTTGTGCGTGGAATCGTCAGGCTGGCCTGAGAGCAAATTGCTTTGCCAATTTATTTTCTTTCCTGTGTATGAACATATTTTTCTTAAAGGGATGCTGTCACATTAAATATGGAACTGCCAACTGCAGGCATTAAAAAATCATGGGTCGTCCCATTTTCCTTCCTCCCACTCTAAATTCTAAGAAAACAATAAATTCGGGGTTCTTTTTACTTGTCATCTGCCTTTCAGCTAGAGATGCTTTTTCAAGCTCTTCCCAGCAGTCGGGAGGTTTGGGAACTTCAGTGCCACGACAAGTGCTGCAGATCTGGGGCAGATCGTGCCGGGGCGGATCAGTGGAGGGGCGGCCCCTTCCACCGCGCTATCAGAGAAGTCAGGATTTCTCTCTCGGTCCCTTCTCGCCCAAATTCGGGCCTCCGTAGCCAGCGGTCAGAGGGCAGACCCGAGAGCAGCCCCAGTAACAAAGCACTCGGGGAGCCTTTCGTTCCCACTGAAGCTGATGGGACCGAGCCATGTGCTGGTAAGCAAATTTTCCCCTAATTTGTCCTTGAACGGATGTTCGCCATCATCAAGCCCGGTCCTGCTGCCCGGACTCCGTGTCACATCTGCTGTGACTGATGCAGAAAATCCTTCTCCAGCCTTTCTCTTTCCAAGCACTTTTTCAGGGAAGTTAATGAAAGTACTTTTGTTACATTTTGACAAACTTTCATTTTTAGAGTGTGTTTCTATGCAGCGAGCGTGTCGCTTAACCGGGGGAGTAAATCAGGCATTTGTCAAAACCGAACAACGTCAAGGGAATTCCTGGAACACGTATTTGAGCCATCTGCGTGAAAAGAGGTTTCGCTCCTGGCCAGGGGTCGGGGCTTTTCCGACTCGCAGCTGCGGTGAATCCCCCGTCCCGCAGCTGGGGGGGGGTTACACCCGGCTGGGGCAGCCCCAGCTGGGCTGGGTTTGGGAGGGCTATAACAAGGGGGGGGGAGCAGCTGGCAGGGTTTGGGAGGGGGTGTCCTGCCTGGATCCGTGGGCAGGGATCGCTTCGCCCTCTGCCAGCCCAGCCCCCCCCGCCATGCTCCGGTAGGTCCTGATGTGCCGTTTTGTTTGGGGGGTCCTGGCGTGGGAAGAAATTGCTTTTTTTTTTTTTTTTTTTTGGCGGTGTTTGGTGTGGCTCCTTCTTGAGTTTAAGTTATTCTGAGCGTGAGCCTGAGATGGAGGGAGAGCCTCTGACGAGACACGGGTATTTCAATCCTGGTGGTTCAAATACGTGCAACGTATGGTCATGGAAGGTTCGGAAAGCAGAAGTGATGCGAAGTCTCTTGCCAGCCTTAACTTTTTAAGGAAAATAGCTTTCAAAGGTACGCTTTAATGGCAGGCATGTGGGCCAGTGGGGCTCAGCTTATTTACTGTCGTCCCCGTCCCGTCCCCCCCCCGAACCATTGAGCTCCACTGTGTGGGCTCCAGAGCCTCCTCCAGGAGATCGGGTGTTTGATAACTTTTATTTTAATAAAGCACTGGGCTTGTTTTGATGGGCTGATCCAAAGCACTACATGGATTTAAACGGATCCCGTTGCAAATGTCTTTATTTGATACCCCTGCGATGACTGGATTTCAAATGTCACTTGCTTAGCGCTATGAAATATTTAATTTAGGTTGTAATACAGTAGCCTGCAAGCGCTCCAGCTTAAATCAGAGGTCTCCAGCGTTAGCCAGCAGCTCTCCACAAATGTGCTGGAAAGCCACTTTCTGCCCTGAAAAGCTCCTGGTCCAGGTGCCGGAGCGAGGGAAGCCGGGAGGGAAGACCCTGCCCGCCTCTGTGGCGGGTCTGTGCTGGCACCCCGGCTTTGCCACTGTCATTTATCCCGGTGTCCCTCACCTCCGCCCTCCTGGGACACGTGTGGGTGGGGGGAACGTGACCGCCATCGCTGCCACCGGGATGCTGCGTGGCAATGGCGGAGCTGCCGCGGGCACGGCACCGCGCGTAGGCTGGGCAGGCAGAGCTGGAGCCTGGCAGGCGCCCGTCTGCGGCCGCATCCTGCCGGGGGGGCTGGCCGGGATGCCGGCCCCCGGAGAAGGGTCTTTCCTCGCCTGGATACAAAAGCGTTGAGCTGTGCTTGCCTGGTGAGGCCTGTGAGCTTTGCTTTCTCTCTTTTCCGTGCTTCCACAAGGCAATTTAGTTTGGCTCCGCAGAGGAAGCAGCACTGGCTGGTGCTTTCTGAATTGGGACTTTTAACGTTTAATGCGATAATCTTGTTCTGAGTCCTGCACACGTGGTGGATCGTCTCCTCTGGGAACTTGCTTGCGGCAGGTTCAGCGAGAGGGATACGAGGCGCTGCCGGGGCTCGTCCCCTTCCCTGTGGCGTCACGCGTTTCTTTGTATTTTATTTTCCGAGAGAAAATAGTTGCAGCAAGCTCGGTGAGGGTCAGGGCAGGGGTTACCTCAAGCAGCACAGGAGGGACGGTGCGTTTGGGGAACTCCCAATACCAGCAAAATCGTGCCACGTGCGGCATCACCTCGTTCCTTATGGGTCTGGGCGAGTTGCCGCAAGGGCCGGGGCTCTGTCGGGGCGATGGGAGCCAGCCCCGTGCCCAGAGGATATGTGCCATCTCACAAGCAGTGTCTGGATTTGATGTCAGGGGGATTTGAAAAAAAAAAAATAAAAATTAAAAAATCCTGTTTGTAGCAACTAGGAAGAGCCAGCAAGGAGCAGCTCGGCCAAGACTTGCCCCACGGCTGCATCGGGTTGCAATCCTCGGGTCTATTTTAAGAGGCGAGTGGCACAGAGGTGGGGGAGCAGCCAGAGCCGTCGTCCGCCCGATCCCTTCGGGGGGGGCAGCGCTCCTCCGGCAGCCGCCCCGGGATGAAGGGGGTGCCAGGGTGAGATCCCTGCTTTCTCCCCAAAGCTTGGCGAAGCTGCCTGTTGTATTCCTCTTCTGCTGGGACGCTTCAGCTCCTTGCCAGCTCCTCCCTGCCCGCCTGCATCCTCCGGGAGCTTTGTGCCCTCCTTGGATTTTTGGCATCCTGCGAGGGCTTGGTGGGAGGGTGCTGGGGAGGGGGCTCGGCGCTGGGTGCCTGCACCAAGGGCAGGCACAGCCCCAGCTCGCAGCGCCTTTGTGGTAGGTGGCTCTGCCCTAATCTTTGTGCTGATCGCAAGAAACCTGAAGGATTTTGTGATCTTGCAAGCCCCGTGCCAGGCGTTCCTCGGCTGGCAGCGTGTGGAGCGGCTGGGGGGAACAGCAGCCAGTTGGGATGATGAATCGCTGGCGCCTCAATCTTTTTTTTCTCCCGCTGCTCCCTTATGCTGTGCTAACGCTTACAGCTGAAACCCTGGGGACAAAATGTCAGACTCCCTGCCTGTGTTTGCTTTGGTTTTTTTCCTCCGCTGGCGTGGGAGTGGGTGGGTCGCTGCTGGGAGCCCACCCCAGGGGAGGAACGGGACCTGGCTGTCGCCCGTGCCCGGGACAGCGTGCTTGCCAGACCCATCATCATCTCATCTATCACCCTAAAAAGACCCAGCCTGTGCGCTCGGCCTGTTTGGTCCCTGCTGAAGCCAATTAATCAACTCGTTACCCATGTGGTGGTAGAAGCTCGGGGATGGTGGGACCCTGGGGTGGGAGCTGAGGGGCATTTCCCAGGTTTTGGTTCCCGGGGCAGACCAGGCGTGTTTTCCGCACCGCTGCAGAAAAGCAGCATCGTTCCCTCCATGGCATCTCCTTCAGTTTGGGTTTTAGTTGTCCTCGCTCTTTGGGAGCCAGGCCGAGATCTGCTGATTCAGGGGACACGCAGCCCTGCGGTGTTAATGATCTCCGATGCGCAAGGGACAGGACGAGCGCAGCGGCACCAGCGCGCCTGTGCGATGCCCTCTGCGTGCCTGGGGTGCTGCGGGATATCCCACTGCCCTTCAGCGTATGGGAGCGGGACTGATGGGGACCCCGGGGGGGCATCCAAGGGTAAGAGCCAGCCTGAGCGTTTGGGGGGCTTAGACCCGAGGTCTGAGGATGGTCTGAGCCCCCCTGCGCGCCCTGGTCCCTGTGCCAGGAGCCAGCCTGCAGCCCTGAGCTCTTTGGGAAGGCTGGCTCACGCTAATCCTTGTCTGACAACGGGTGGTTTAAGGACTGATCCTAAAACATGCCTTGCTCTGGCATTAGCGGAGCATATGTTGGGGTTGGGGGGGGCGGGGAGCAGAAGGGGGCTGGTTTGATGCTGTGTTATGAAATGCTGAAAGTGATGTGAGCATGGCCAGGGCCCCCTGAAATCTGCGGTCTGCCCGTGTCTGCTCGGCTCTTGGTTCGGGACACCAGAGCATCTCTCGATGCTGTAGCAGGTCTGCTGGGCCACCTCCACGCCATGGGGCAGAGCACCCCCGCGCTCGCTGCAGCCACGGCCGGTTGCTCTTGCATCCCTCCACCAGTGGCTGGTGCCTCTTTATGAAGCCACACGGGGAATTTTCTGGGTCTGACCTTAGAGGCAGCCTGGGGAGTGCCCCCGTCTCCCCGCTCACCAACAGAGCTGATATCAGGTGCATTCATCCCCTCTTGGCACAAGGCAGCTCCTCCAGCGCAGTCTCCTGCCAGCTGGCGCCCGCTCCCCCGCGTGACGCTCGGGGCTTTTTGGAAACTCGCTGAGCTGCAGGCACCCAGCTCCTACTCACCCCGGCTCTCTCGTCTGGAGGCTGCTGATGAGGGCTGACTTAGTGGCGATCGAACCGCATTTGAAGTGCTCCTTGAAATAGGAGACAAGGCTCGGAATCTCTCCGGGCATCGGGGTGTCTGCTGCGCCCTGACGGCTGCGGCACACGGGCAGCGGCCGGCTCGGTGGCTACGAAGGGCAGAGCTCGGTGCTCCCTTTGCCGGCGACCAGGTAAGGGCCTCCCGGTGCTGGGCTGGGGGCACCAGGCGTTGCCTCTTCAGCGTCGCTTTGCCCGGAACCCAAATGGGTGGGTGGACTGGAAATTGCCCGTGCCAGCGGCGAGGGGTCTGTGCGAAGGCAGGATGGTGCCGCTGCCTCCCCCAGCCGGGCTCCCCTGTGCCAGGGGCTGGGGGCTCCCTGGGGGCTCTAGAGAGGGTGGAGGCAGCAAAATCTGGTGCAAATACCTGCCTGGCCTCTGTGCACGGCGGTGACGGGATCACAGAACCGCCCCGAGACTCGAGCTGCCCCTCTGCCGAGATTTACGGCTCCAAGCATGGGAACTATTGGGCTAATTTGCGCATTCAAGACAATTTTAATGGAGATTGCGCTGCCGGCTCCAAGGGCAAATTCCGGTAGGAAAGAGCAAACTGAGCCAGCAATGAGGTGCAGTGATTGGAGTCGTGCTCGGGTAAGGGTTTGCGGTGTTTTCTGGCTTTCCTGTGGATCCTTGCAAACACAAACAGGGCCACTGCAAATAAGGTCATTGCTTGCGGCTTTAAGTGAGTTTTGTGACAGCTGTTGGTGGTGACTTTCATACTAATTCTTATACTTCCGTTGCTTTTATTTACTATTATGAGCACTTAACCAGTGATAAGAAAAGCGGATTCACTGTTATGGAATCACGTGAAGTCAAATCAGTTTGGTGGGGTTTTGGGGTTTTTTTTTTTTTTCAGACTTCTTGCTCTCTTAGCAAGCTCATCCAGCCTTTAGGTGGTAGTTTCCCTGATTCCACACTGCTGAACGGGACAGACCTCCAGATTAGCAATTCTGATGCCACTTCAACTCCGTGGCAAAGGCGGTTTTTCTGGTGGAGGTTCTGGCCCCATCTGTTGGGTCTGTTGTGTTCAGGCCCAGTAAAAGACCCCGTGGGACACAAATCCGTGCCGATGGCAGGAGGGAGCCCAGGGGTCCCTGTCAGGGTAGGACCGGGAGAACATCCCTGGGCAGACGCTCGGGCTGCATCAGCATGGAAACTTCGGGTCAGGCTGCGCTTAACCGCATTCCCTGCACCCCAGGACGGCCTCGCCGGGTCTGTCCTCGGGTTAATCCAGAGTATCAGAATTGAGGCGAAGGACCTAACGTGCATCGAACCCGCTCTCTCAATGGGATTTTGTAGTTTGGCCAGAACCCTGCTGTCCCAATGACTTAGCTCATGCCCAGGTAGCTGCTTTTCTGGGTGCGAGCCTATTCCCCCTGCTCAAAAAGCAGCTGTTTTGAGATCTGGGGGGCCCCAGCACGGAGGGTGGGTGGCTGCAAGACCTCTGCCGTGTGCCCTGAGCTCCAGCGCCTCCTTTGCAGGCTGAGGGTGCGTAAATGTGTCAGCACGCTGCAGATGTCTGCTGGCATCGCCTCCGCTAATCCTCCTCGCTCCTCCCTGCCGGCGTCGGGGCTGCTGCCGCCTGCAAGCTCCTGGCAGAGCCATCCAGCAGAAGGTGGCCAAGTGTGGCACAGGGCAGTGTTTGGTCCATCTGCGCAGCCCAGGGGCTGGCGGAGGCTTGACCCTCCCCGGCCGCAGAGGTGAGGGATGCTGCGTCCCCGCGCTCGCAGGCTGCGTGGGCGGCTGCGGGCGTTTGTCGGCACGGAGCCGTTCTCCGGTGCCCACAGCCGGCGTGGGAAGTTATAGTTTCATTTGCATTTAGGAGATGAAGTAAAGGATGTCGCGGCGTGGGGCTGCTTTAGGAACTCGGCTGCTGACTGCACAGAGCATCCACGGGGATGTCTCGGACTGCGGGGCGAGCCCGGCTCCTGCAAAGGAAGCCTGGAGGTGCCGGGGTCTTGGGGAAATGGGATCTCGCTGCCATGTGCGTGCCAAGGCCAGGGCCCAGGTGCTCAGGTGACCAGTCAGGGTTTTCCAGGGGCTGAAATGAATTTGGGCTGTGGCATCAGCCGAACAGTTCCCCTGGAGCCCAGGGATGCAGCGTCCCTGCGGCCAGTGCCGGCACTGGGACAGAGTCCTGCTGCCCAGGGCCCTGGTGCAAATGCATCCAGCCTGGCTCCTGGGAGGAGGAATTGCTGTTGGTGGGGAAGGGTGGTGTCCTGGTTTCAGCTGGGATAGTTAAGTGTTTTCCTAGTAGCTGGTACAGTGCTGGGTTTTGAGTTCAGTAGGAGAAGAACGTTGATAACACTCTGATGTTTCGGTTGCTGCTGGGTGGTTTTTATACTAAGTCAAGGATATTTCAGCTTCTCCTGCCCAGCCGGCGAGAAGGCTGGAGGGGCACAAGAAGTTGGGAGAAAACACAGCCAGGGCAGCTGATCCAAACTGGCCAACGAGGTATTCCATACCGTGGGACGTCACGTTCAGGAAATAACTGGGTGGTGGGGGAGTTGTGATCGCCGCTCGGGTGTCGATCGGCAGGTGGTGAGCAATTACTCTGTGCACCATTTGTACATTCCAACCCTTTTACTATTACTGTTGTCATTTTATTAGTGTTATTATCATTACTTTCTTCTTTTCTGTACTCTTAAACCGTTCTTATCTCAACCCACGAGTTTTTACTTTTTTTTCCCCCGATTTTCTCCCCCATCCCACTTGGGGTGGGGGAAGGGGTGAGCGGCTGCGTGGTGTTAGTTGCTCGCCGGCCCTAAACCACGACAGGTGGTCCATGGGGGCTGAGCTGGGGCGGTCAGGGAACGGAAAGGTTCTGGAGCAGGTGAAGAGGCACGTCCTCGCCTGGCAGAGCCTCGCTCCGTCGCTTCCCTTCCACCTGCACAGATGCTCTCTGGAAAGGACACAAGCTCTGCCATCGTGCACCCTCTATAAACCAGAGTGTTTCAGATATTTAATACCTGGATTTTAAGTTCTTTCTAACATTTGTCAGAGCTTTACAGCCTTTTGCAACATGTTTATGGTGTTATTAAAAAAAGAGAGGGAGAGACCTGAGGTTGTGGGCTACTGTACAGGAGTATATAAAACTGACCTTAAGATTACGAACTCACTGTGCTGCTCGGCTGGGGAGGCGAATCCGGCTGCTGGGAGCGACAGGGGATGAGGGGATGGCGATCCCAGAATCAATTTGTTATTCCAAGGGATTGCAAACGATAAGAGCAGCGAGGACTAGAGGGGGGAAAGCTGCCTTGGACTCGGAGATTGCAGGGCTGCAGTCCTGGGCTGGGGCTGTGTGTGCCACAGGCTGTCCAGGGCTTGGGCACCGGGATGAGGACCAGCATCCAGCGGGGGACCGGGGACTTGCCGTGCCGGGTGGGCAGCATGTCCTGGAAATGCCACGCGGTGGGAGGATGGACGCTGTGACGCAGCGCTCGCTGCTGCAGTGACACCCAAGCCGCCCTGACCTTCTTTTATTTCAGAGAGATTTGGACATCTGTCAGGGAGCTTTTCGCACCCTGCAGGAGCCTTTGGCCTCGCTCGGCCGGCAGCAGGGTCGGCACAGCTCTCGGAGGTTCCGAGCAAAGGGCAGCAGAAAGCGTGGATAGTG
>JANZLQ010000086.1:45095459-45108394 GCA_026212715.1 Elanus axillaris | reverse complement strand
GGAGTGGGGGGGGGGGTGGGCTGGGTGCCGGGGGTCGTGTGCTGCGCCCCTCGCCCGGGCAGGCGTGGGTGACGCAGCCGCTCGGCCTCATCCTGCCCGTAAATCCTCATCCTGCCCGTAAATCCTCATCCTGCCCAAACTTCCCTGCCCATGGTGCGAGGAGCGGCATTAGGCTGCTGGGGGTACCGGAGCGTCGCCCCCACTCCCGAGTCGCTTCGTCCCCGCACGTGGTGCCGAGTCCCCGAGGAAGCGCAGCGCTGCTTTTCCCCGTGGCCCGGGAAAGGTGCCCGGAGCTGGTGCCGGTGCAGAGCAGGCGCTGCGGGAAGTGGTGCCGCAGTGCTCCGCTCCATCCCCAGCTCTCCCCGGTCCCGTGCGCCCTAGACGCTAATTGCTGCTCTTTTTCTTTCTTTCCAAGGTGGCAGGTTTTGCTGGAGCGAGCGCTGGGGTCTGTGTGTAGGTGGGGACGGGTTTGGGAGCAAATGGGCTCGGGGACAGGGAGGGAACGGAGGAAACGGCCCCCCCGGGAACGTGCGCTGGGCCGGTTGCAGCCAGGGCAAGCCAAGCTCGACGCCTGCCCGGCGTGGGGATCGGGGCGGTGGGCCTGGGGCAGGCTGAGCACGTGAAGCGTGAGCGAGGGCGTCGAAGACGACAGAGCTGGCCCTGCTGCTGCCCCGGCATCTCCTCCCGCTTCGGGAGCAAGCCCCGAGCCTCACCGGGGCGCGGCAGGGGCACCGGAGCAATCCCAGCCCTGGCAGAGCCTGCGTCCCCGGGGAACGTCTGACGGGTGCTGGCAACCGCAGAGGAAAACATTCAGCGAGACAGGTCTGGGCTTTGACTCTCACGTGGCAAGTCCGTCACAGTTTCCTAATTAACATGCTTCCGAGGAGACGCTGCTCTGGCCAGCACTCGGCGGCTGTGGTGCGGCTCTTGGACCAGCCTGAGGAATTGGCTGCAGCTTTGTCGGGACCCCCTGGCTGTGGGAATTGTTCCCTGGGTGCTCCCGGCTGCACCGTGCCGAGGTTCGGGACCAGGCGGGAGACCTGCCTCTGGGAAGCAAACCAAACCACATTAAATAGGCTAAGAGCAAGATGCGGAGGGAATCCACGCACCCGTTGCAAGCCTTGAAAGCTTTGCGCTCCCTGCGGGCAGGAAGAAACTCCTAGCAGGGCCGTGTCCTGCGGTTTCTCCCTGCTTCCTTGGAAGCATTTGATGCTGACTGTGGTTAGAGCCAAGTTTTGGACGGGCAAAGTCCTACTCTGACCTGGGCTGGCTGCTCTGGTCCTTCTGTCCCTGTCCCGTCCCCCCCCCCTCGGCTTGCAGCTCCCGGTTTGCTGGAAGAGCAGAGGGCGAGAGCTCCCAGGGCTGGAAGCAGAAGGGCGATGCTCTGAAGACGCACACGTGTCTAGTGAACTGGGACAGGGCTGCTAACGGAGCCGGGACCGTGATGCACCTGGATGGCAGCCATGGGAAATAGGGGCTCCGAGGGTCCGCACCCTGCCGGCCCCACAGCACCCGCCTCTGCAGGGTGAGGTGCTCGGTGCCCGGCTGGCACGCAGGCTGCGGCCGGGCTTGGAGATGCCGGTGCTGCCTGCTCCTCCGCTGGCTCCTGTCTGGGGGCAGGCATGTTTTCTCCCTGGATAGACGGGGGGGGGGGTTTCCTGGCCTCTGATGCCTTTTTCCCAAATTACTCTGGTTTCTGTGATGGAGGAGCAAAGCAGGAGCACTGCTTCTGTCCAGCGTGGCCGGAGGCTTTGGTACATCCACCCTCTTTCAGGAGGAGTTTGATGGGGAGGAGACGGGGAGAGGGTCCCTGAAAAGCTGGGTGCAGCCAGAAGAAACTCCCAGAGCCGGGGGAAGACTCACAGCTTGGAGCTGGATCTGGGGGCGGGGGGGGGGAAACACGAGCAAGGTGGTGAGGACGGGCAGCTGCTCCTGGGCACCCCGGGGAAAGCACAGGGGCTGAGCACGGTTACCCCTTCCCCTCCTGCGGTCACTAAGGGATGTTCCTCGGTCCCGGGGAGCGTGGCTGGGCGAAGGGAGTCCTGCGGCTGCTGCGGTGCTACCTGGCCGTGATGCCCGGCGGCTCCGCCACCACCCAGCCCAGCATCGCCCAGGGCTCCCCGAGGGGAACCCCTGCTCCCCGGGAGCGGGTGTTTGCAGCTCTGGGGGTTGGGGTATTGCTCTAATGCCTAAATCTTGAGGCTTCCCGCTTCGTCCTGAGCGCTGTGGTAACAGCTCTGGGGCTTGGGGGTTTTGTTCTTTAGGAGAACCTCAGGTTCCTCGTGGGTTTCTCAGCAAGCCGTACTGACTGACGGTGTTCCCTGGCTTGCGCTGCTGCGGAATGTCCATTTTCTTTCCTTTTCCCTCTGCGTTTCAGTTCCCTGCCTTCCCCGCCCTCCTCCCGATGCCTTTATCGAGGCTCCGTTTGCTTTTTCAATCCGTATTGTGGAAGAATGCGAGGATTGGACTGAGCGGGGCTTAAGTATAGGGAGGGAGTTGAGCAGATGCTTAAATACTTTCAGCTACCTGGTTTAAATACGTGTGTAAGTGCTTTGCAGCCCCAGGCTCCAGCAGATGCTCGGGAGCCCCGGCCGGAGGGGGTCCTGCGCATCAGCCGCCCCGGCAGGGATGCTGGGCTGGGGTTCTGCCTGTGCAGAACACAGCCCCGCTGCCACGGGACACAGCGTGGCTTTGGCAATTTTCGGGATAGAGACAAGCGAGGGAGGAATGAAAACAAACACGTGTGCACGCAAGCACGTGTTTCTGAGCTGGCCTCCAGGTCATCCTCGTTCAGCTCCGGGTCGCTGGCACTCGCCGTCAGCAGCGGGTGCTGCAACTCGTGGGGCCGAACGCTCGGTTTTAGACGTTTGGTCCCAAGCCAGCTCTGAACGTGCCATAGCTCCCCAGCAGCAGCCGCAGGACGGAGGTCTGGTCTGGTGGGAAGCGTGTTTGGGTGTCCCGGTGATTCCGAGGAGGACCGTGTGCGTGCGTGTGTGTGTGTGCCGGTCCCGCCGCTGACACCGAGAGCTGCCGGTGACACCGACGAGGCGCCCGGTGGGATCCCCCTGCGCGGTGCCGGGGCTGTCGCAGAGCCCTGCCTGCCCGGAGCGCTGCTGCCGCAGCTCTTCGTTAGCAGCCAAGAATAAACGATGAGCACAGGCTGAGGTTTGCAGGGCCCTAATCCCTTTCCCTTGTGTCTCTTTCATCTCCAGTCGGACCAGGAGAGTTGTAATAGACCTTCTTACTAAATTAAATGTAGAGGCTGCTCCTCCAAGGCACGTTTCGGTTCAACTGTAGTATTTGATTTCCCAGCCACAGCAATATGGTGCCTCCAGGGAAAAAGCCAGCTGGGGAAACTTCCAATTCCAATAAAAAATGTAAGCGCTATTTCAATGAGCACTGGAAGGAAGAATTTACCTGGCTGGAGTTTGACTATGAGAGGAAACTCATGTTTTGCATAGAGTGTCGGCAGGCGCTGGTGAAGAACAAGCACGGTAAAGCAGAGAATGCTTTTACCGTGGGCACGGACAACTTCCAGCGCCATGCCCTGCTGCGGCACGTCACCTCCGGCGCGCACCGCCAGGCGCTGGCGGTGAACCGGGAGCAACTGGCCTTCGAGACCCGCGTCCACGGCCACCCGGAGCTGCGCTCGGTCATCAAGGTGGAGGTGAACCCGGCAAAGGTGGCCGTCCTCACCACTGTCTACTGGATGGCGAAAGAGGAGATCCCGGACGAGAAGTGCTCTTCCCTGCTCGATTTCCAGAAGTTCAACTTGTGCCAGGCGCTGCTGGCCTCCGAGCACAGCGAGTACTACCACCCCAGCAGCGTCAGGGAGATGCAGGTGTGTATGTCGGGCGTTTGACGGCTGCTTTGGGGCCGGGGGGGGCCGCGCGGCCGCGTTCGGCAGAGCCGGTTGCGTTCCCAGCACGCGGTCGAGCGGATATCCGTCCCGTCCTTGGACAGGTAAACGCGCCCCGTGGCACCAGGGCACGTCTGCCATGCGCTTGAGACCACCGGCGCGGTCCACAAAACCGGGCTGCTCCGGGATGTGCTCTAGTCTCACGGGGGAGCCGGGCAACGGTCCTGTTCTCCGGGAGCTTCAGTGGAGACGGGAAGGTCCTCCACGCCAAACAGCAACGTGGCACTTGCTTGGTGTCGTTCCCTGATTTGCCAAAGCGGGAGAAGGCGATGGGCTCCCTCAAAGGAGCCTCGGGCTCGTGGTCGCACGTCTGCTTCCAGACAGGCAGGGAGACCCGGAGCATCCGCTCCCGTCTGAGCCTGCCAGGCTGCTTGAAGGATAAAAGCTCAGGAGTTCAATTAGCACATGAGGACTGTGGGTTTTTCCTCTTTTGCCCTAAACCGAGCGATCAGAAAGATCAAGTAGCCGGAGAGGTTAGAAAGGATTTTCTTAATTTTACAAATGCTTCATGCCTGTTAAAATCAAATTAAATTTTTAGTGAGTCTTGGCCATTTGCCAGGCTTTTTAGATCCCTGAAGAGCCTTATTTTTCTGCAGATAGACTAAATCCACTAATTAGATTTCTCAGCCTGAAGTGCTACTTACAGCATTCACCCACACTGAGGAAGTTTTCCTTTCGAACCGGGGCGTTTGCCTGAAACGTGGAAAACTGAGTAAAGAAGGAGAAGAAGCTGCAGAGTTTTGCTGCTGCTCCTACCTGTGCTGGGCTTGTAAAACACGAATGCAATTGCTGAAGTTTGAACCAAGGCAGCGGGTTGTCGGCGTCTCGCCTGGCTCCCGGCACAGGCAGGGTCTCGGGAAGCCGGGTGACGGTGGGTGCAGCGGCTCGGTGCTGCCCCGGCGGTGTTTGGTCCTGCTGAAGGTGGGAGGCCGGGACCCCCGGCTCAGGGCAGGGACCCCCAGGCCGGGAGCGGGAGGAGACAGCGTGTTAGAAAAAAAGAAAGTGATTTCCAGCCTGCGTGTCTACTTGTATATGCAGCTTGCTTAAGGGCTTTTCTCCGACTCGGGAGCCTTGCAGCTCGCTTTGCGCCGGGTGCTGCGCATCTCCCGCATGCTCGTGAAGTTCATTTGTGTTTCTCTTTCCCTCCCCGCCTGCCCTGCGCACCTCCTTTAACTGGCTCAGGCAGCGATCGCCAAAGTCCTGCACAACGAGGACAGGCGCAGGATAAAAGCTTCGCCGTTTGTCGGGCTGGTGGTGGACGAGACGGTGGACGTCCTGGAGCACCGCAGCCTTGCCATGTTCACCACCACCGTCTCCCCCTGCAACGGGCAGACCTCCGCCACCTTCCTGGGGAGCTTCGAGCTGCCCGCTGGGGAGGCCTCCACGGTGGCGGGCAAGGTGGGCGAGGTGATGCGCTCCTTCGGCATCCCCACCATGAAGATCACCTGGCTCAGCGCCGACAGCGCCTCGCTGGTGGCCGAGCGGCTGAGCGGGGTGGGGACCGCGCTGACCTCCCTCTGCCCGCTCCTCACGGAGATGCACTGCCTGTCCCACGGGAGCTCCCTGCTGCCGGCCGAGAGCATCGTCAGCATCGAGTACCTCCAGAAGTACGAGACCACTGTGGATGCCGTGTACCGGCTCTACTCTAGCTTCAGGGGGGAAAGCAACGGCCTGCAGGAGCTGCGGAGCGTCCTGGACCTCTGCGAGATAGACCTCGGGAGCCCCAAAGCCGTCCGCTGGACTTCTATTTTCCCAGCCGTGGAAGCCATCGATTCCTCGTGGCCCACGTTGGTGCTGCTGCTGGAGAGCGAGGCGGAGCGGTCGCCCGTGGCCCACGGCCTCTGCGAAGAGCTCAAGAAGTTCCAGTTTGTGGCCTTCACCAAGATCCTCCTGGACGTCCTCCCCGTCTTCCAGAAACTCAGCCGCTTCTTCCAGATCGAGGACTTCGACCTCTCCATCCTGAAGCCCATCGTCTCTGCCACGGCCACCACCCTGCAGGCCCAGAAGAGCGCCAGCGGCCAGAACCTCCAGGAGTTCCTCAACGAGATGAACGAGCACCCGCGGGATGACCGGGAGGGCGAGAGCCGCCTCTACTACAAGGGCGTTGAGTTGGCCAACTGCTCCAAGGTCCACCTGAAGCACTTTGAGCGCCTGAAGGAGAGCTACCTGGAGAGCGTGCGGGGCAACCTGCTGGACAGGTTCCCCAGCAGAGTCCTGGAGGCCATCAGCTCCTTCTCGGCCATCTTCAACCCCAAGTGCTACCCCCAGTCTTTGGAAGACATTGGCAGCTATGGGGTCAGCGAGCTGAATTTCCTCCTGCAGGCTTACTCCCGAGTGGTGGTGAGCGAGAGGGCCCTGAGCGACTTCCCCCTCTTCAAGCGGATCGTCTTCAGCCTCAGCCAGCTCTCCTTCAAGGACCTCTGCGTCAAGCTGGTCTACAGCAACTCTGAGATGCACGAGCTCTTCCCGGACTTCGCTGTCCTTGCGGCCATCGCCCTGGCCCTGCCACTGGGCTCAGTCCTTGCCGAGAAGATCAGTCGGGGCCGGGAACTGCTGAAGCGCGGCCGGTTGCGCTGCACGAAGGACGAGGGGCTCTCCGACCTCATGAAGATCGCCATCGATGGGCCAGCCATCAGCGAGTTTGACTTTGCGTTGGCCATCGAGCACTACGAGAGCATGAGGGAGTCCGGCTTCATCGTGGCTCAGGTGAAGTGAGCGGCAGCCGGCAAAGGCAGAGCCCTGCGGGCAGGGAGCCGGGCCCTGCGGCCAGCCCGGAGCGCCGGCTTGATGCCACCTTTCCCCATCGCTGGTCGCTGCCGGGGCTGGGCAGCTGCCGGTGGATGGTGACCTGCTCTGTGCTGGGAAGAGGAAACGGGATCCTTCACAAAGCCGTGCTAGTTGCATGACCACCCCTCCCTCATCCATCTGAATTGGCCAGAATTTAAAAGCTGGGGGCCACCTGAAATCCAAATTGCGCTGAGTTTTTTTTCAAGGGTTTGTTGGTATTTTGTTTTAGGGAGACGAAGGCAAATCTCCTCTTGAGCTCAAATGTCACATTGCCTTTGCACAATGGCACGCAGCAGCTTTTACTTAGTAGTCTGCAAAAAAATATCTGAGTTTTGTTGTTTTGGAGCCTCGAGAATGAATGCAGAAAAGGCAGTGCATCTTTCTAGCTCCGTGGCAAACCCTAAAATGCCTGGCGGTGTCTTGTTGGTATTCCTCGCGCACAGCACGAAATATTTTTAGCAGTGGCATCAAGTCATGATCATTTCGAGAGCAAGAGATTTAGAGAATGATATTGTAATCACCAAGGAAATAGTAACTTCTAAATGCATCATTGTGTATATATGTGTATGTGTATATATATATAAATATATATATAAATATATATATATTAAAAAGGTCTATCTTAATTTTCCTAGTGTTTAAAGTACAAAGATATCTGAAAGGACTTTTTTTTTTTTTTTTCAACGACAGAATAAATTATAAGCAGGGGTCCAAAACGTCATAAATAGCGAATTCCTGGTCTTTTCAAAATGGCATCACGTACCTACGTTCCCTTTGCACTCTGAGCTCTCTGCAACCAAAGAAAGAGTCTTTTAACGTCTGCTTTTGGGACCAACCTGAGTTGTTTGCCTCGTGCTTTCCCTTTTAACCATTCCCTTTGCCCCAGGGTGAGCGGAGCTGTCGGCAGCCGCGGCGGGACGGGGCTCGGGCTCCTCTGCCGCCGGGGTCTGGGGGTGCGAGCACGGCGGCCGAGCGGGGCAGCAGTGCTGCGTGGCGTGTCTGGGCGATACGGGGCTTCTCTGGTTTTAACTGGGAGGGATGTCTTCTTCAGTTCTGTTGGGGTGGGCGAGAAGACCCTTCTGACTGATTTTAATCCGCCATTAAGCCAACGCAGCAGCCTGAAGCATCGCCTCGGTTTAATAGTGAGTGCCGGGACCTCCCGCGGGATTTGGCTCAGCTCCTGCCTTGGGTAAGTTGACTCCGTCCCGCAGATGCAGGGTCCGTGTCCGGCAGGATTTGACCCCCATGTCCATAACGCTGACGGTCCCCGTCGCTCCCGTGCGGTTGCCTCCGGCTGGGACTTGTGCTGCAGGAACGTGGAAGGGCTGGGGCGGGGGGGGGGGGTTAGGGGGGGTGTTGGGCTCATTGCTCCCCCTCTTCTGGAGCGAGCGGCAGAAGGACCTTCCTCCGCCCCAGCCCTGGCTCGCGGAGCCCCTCCAGCTCCGGAGAGCAGCCTGGATGGCTGGAGGGGTCCGCAGAGCCCCCCGGGACCAGGACTCGGCCAGCACGGCTGCCTCCGCCGCTCCGAGGGGTGGTTTGCCGTCTGCCGGACCCCCGCGTCAGAGGAGCAGACAGGGTGTTTGGGGGGGCCTGGCGGTGTTCCGTGGGCTCCCAGGGGCCTGCTGTGCCCTGTGCCTGCGGCGGAGGCAGGGAAAGCGAGGATTTCTGTCCTCGGGGCCGGTGGCCGGTGACTACGGATGGCCCGGAGTCCGCGTCCTTCCAGCTGGTGTGTAAGGTGGAGACGCTGGTTTGATGGCGGGTGCATTTGGGTGGAGGCTACTCGCTCACAAGCATCCCCCGGTTCAGGTTTGTGGCTCTCGGCGTGCCCTCGTCCTGCAAGCTGGGTTTTGCTGCGGGCTGCTTTCTGTCCGAACCGTGCGTGTAGAGGAGGCAGCTGTGGCTTTCCGGTCGAAAGCTGGAAATAGGAGGATTTAGCAGGACAGCGCTCGCAACGTGCCCTGTCCTCGTGTTCCCAGGGAGGCTGGGAACTGGCGGCACGGGACCTTGGCCCTTCCCTTCTGTCGGGCTCCGCTGGAGCTGGGTGGGATGGAGGGGCTGCGCTCGGCCGAGGCTGGTCCTGCTGCCGGGACTGCTGGGGCCTGGAGGAAATTCCCTGTGCCAGGGCAGCCACAGCATCCCTGTCTCCAGGGCCAGCAGATCCGCTGCACCGCGGTCTGGGTCAGGTTCGCTGGGGCTGGTCGCTCTGGGAGTCCAGTGCGGTACAATCCTTCGTTCCTGGTCCAGACCCCGCGGGGTGCTGGGGCTGCTCCGGCTGCTCCGGTGCTGCCGTCGTGGTCCAGCGTTGTGACCGGGTGTTGCTGCTCTTCTCCTGCCAGCAGCCTTTGGCATCGGGGAGCACACACGTGTTTCCCAGAGAGTCTCCTGGAAATAGCTGGAGTGAATTCAGCCGATGCTTGGCCAGAGACAAAAGCTTTAGAGCCCTTGGGTAAGGAATTTGAGACACCACCAAAATTTGCTGAGAACACCTACCCAACGGGAGGGAGCCAGTCTGCTTCTGTGTGAATAAACAGCTCCATCTCCATCTGTCCCGTGCAGACTGCGCCAGATGCTCTCGCGAGGCAGCCGGCGTCTGCAGAGCTGGGTCCTTGGCAGCTTCCCGTGTCGGTATGAAAACCCACAGCATCGTCCCTGCCGCTTCCAAAGGCGTTTCTTGGAGGTTCACACGTAGGTAGCGTTAGAGCACAACAGTTGCTCTGATCTGTCTCGCCGGGGACCTGGGAGAAAACCCACTGCAGAAGCGTGGTGTAGTCGCTGTGCGCAGCACAAAGAGGTGGTGGGGACTGGCTGGGGACGGCAGCCGGGCACGGTCCTGGGTGGGCTTGGTTAAATGAAGGACTGAAACACGTCTTTAAATTCCAAGCGACCCCTCCGAGAGTCGCCTGCCTGCGGGACAGGAGCTGGGCAGAGCTTCCGAGCGCTGGGAAGCGGCTGAGCCGATGGTTCGTCTGAGCCGCAGGCAGAGGATGCGCAGCACCGCCGCGGTGACGCCGTGTGGGTTGGCATCTTTCGGCCAGGCCTGGACGCTCGGTTAGGAACGGCTGCGCACCCTCCCCGCGGAGCTGGGGGCGCGAAGGGACCCCCCGCCACGGCTGCAGCGGCTCCCACCATCGCTCGGAGGTTTAATTCAGCGCCTTGGCAGGGAGGGTGCCCCACGCAGCGGGGACGGGCACAGCAACCCACCCCTGCAGCTTCGGCCGGGAGACGTGTGCCGAGAGCCGGGACGTGGGGCGTCCCTACGGCGCCCTTGGTGCCTGTGCCGGGAACACGGGGCTCCTGCGCTGCCCTCCTCGCACCAGCCCTTCGAAGTCCTCTGCACAGCCCTGGGCACGTCCCGTCCCGGCAGAACCGGCGGGGCTGATGCCGCGGTGCCCGTGCGGCCGTGTCTGCTGCAGAAATAGGGGCTCCTCTGCCAAAATGGGGGGGGGGGGGGCGGACAAAGGCAGTGCTGCGGCAGGGGATGGTCCTGCTCCAGAGCTGCAGACCGAGCATTTGGGGATGCCATTCACCAGCAAAGCCCAACCTGCTGGAGGCCGTGCCCGTCACCTCGGGTAAGGTCGTGTCATTCTATACAGACCTGGGGGCCCTGCCACTCTCCCCAAAGCAAATCCCCGTAATTGAGTGTCTAATTAATACCTAAAAATACAGCCTGCAGCTGCTGCCGGAATCTGCCCTGCAGCAAAGGTAAGGCAGGAGCCGCAGCGGCGCAGCCCCGTAACCTTGGGAAGGTGTCCCAAGAGCATCGTGCCCGGCACGGTGCCGCGGCATGCCGGGGTGGCTCTCGCTCCTCGCCGGAGAGCTCCGCCGGTGCCGGGACCGCGGCTGTGCAGCTCGTCTGCCCTCTCACCGCACGCGGTGCTTATGCTTTGGTGATCATCTGAGGTTCGGGCAAACCGAAGCTGACGGTGACTTTGTCCCCGTGCCGCGTGGCTGCTGTCCTGTTTCCACGCCGTAGCCAGGGCACGGTGTGCCACGCCGGCTCCAGCTCGTCCCTTCCGCAGCAGGCGCTGGTTTTCCTCCTTTTGCCAGGCGCGTGGCCGCTCCTCGCAGGGTGCCTGGCCAACGACGATGCTGTTGGAGGCTTTTCAGCCCTTTTCCTGCTCGTGGGGGTCTTCTCTGCTTCCGTGGCAGATCCGGGAGGGAAAGGTCCTGCCCCATCCACAGGCCCCGTCTCGGCCGGGGTTGCTGGGCTCCCTCCCCCGCAGCCTCTTTTACCCCTGGACTGCAGACCCAGCCCAGAAACGTGTTTAATTCCACAAATTGGGGGTCACGGACGGGCCAAAGCTTGGTGTATCGCATCCTCGCTGTGTCGGTGGCGGCAGCTGCCACAGGCGGTGGCCGGCGCTGGGAGCCCATGTCCCCCGTCCCCCCCCCCAGCACCCCCGGGCCATGCACCCACCCGGCGCAGGAGCTTCTCCCCGGGGAGCAAATCCCTCGGCTGCGGAGCCAGGCAGTCGGATTTTGCCAGCGCGGTGGTGTGTGGTGAGCTGCAAACTCCTTTTATTCGGTTTACTGATGATGGGGGGCAGAGGCGTTTGCCTGCCCTCGTGTTCCTCCCAGTGGTAAGTGTAATATATATATTTTTTAAGGCCAGTTCAGTCAGCGCAAAGCGTGCTGACAAAGGCAAGCGGAAACCCTTGCAATCCAGCCCCAAATACCTTTGTTGCCATTGCTGCTGTCCTCAGGGTCGCGGCTGCGTGTGGAGGCTGGGGGGGTCCCCAGGGGCTGGCTCCCCGGGTGCCGGCCCTGCCGTCTCAGATGATTTGATGCAGAAATACTGTTTCATGCCTCAGAAGGTTAATTATGCATCGTTCACCCATTTCTGCTTGCTTTTGCTCCCTCCCTCATTGCTGCTGCTATAATTTTATTTATTTATTTTTAAACAGTTTCACAGATTTCCCTTCTGGGCGACTCTGGAATTAACTCGATCAATGCACGCCTGATGAAGCAAAATGTAATTTTTCCCCGGAGTCAGGCCTGACTCAGGGACGGCTCCAGTGCCGCTGAAGAGCCGCCCGCGTGCGCTCTCCCAGAAAGAGGTCGTCGTTGCCCGCAGGGCCCACGCGGCCGGCGCTCGCTGCTCAAATTCAGAAAAATCTTCCAAACTTTGAATTTCAGATTTGGATCTCGGCTCCTGCACCAGCCAGGTTTCCGCTAGCGGAGAGTCGGGTGTAGAGCAAAAAAGCAAAATACAGCAGGAGAGCAGCACTGACCCACTGCCAGGCTGGGTCCTCGTCCTGCACAACCGGTGTCGGGGCCTGGGGGGGGGGCTGGAGGGGGGTGAGGGCCTCGGCACTGTCCCAAAGCGGCTCCGGTGGTTACGGCTCCGGTGGTTACGGCTCCCGGTCCGCGTTCCTGCTGCGGGAGGATCCGACCCCCTCCGGCACTGGCTGCTCTTCTCAGCCCCCCGGGCGGGCAGGGGTCTGGGGGGCTGCTGCGCTGGGGCAGCCCAGCTCCACAACCGCCTTCAAGGTGAAAAAGAACCCAGAAATCCCCTCCAGAAAAGGAATATTGTCCTTGTCCGTGTTCCAGGCAGAGGGACGGGGCTGCCGAGGTGGGCTGGAGGAGGGAGAAGGCGCGAAGCTGGACGAGACGCGAATGGGCTTTTTGGACTCACGGCATTTTGAAACCTTTTCTTATTTATTGTATTTTATTCGTTTGTTTTAACTTTCCCGCCCCCTCCTTGCTCTCAGAGCTGTACTTAGGTGCAGGAGCCCAGCCAGGGCCCTCCGTGGGTCAGAGGATGCTTTCCTGGAGGGGGTGGATGAGTCCCGGTGGAAAACCGCAGCCCTTGGGCTGCTGAGCGAGGCAAAGCGCTGGGACCGGGAGCGGGTTGGAGAGCGAGCCCCACTCTTTGGCCTTCCTCTCTTCCCAGGGGTGTTTTCTTTTTAAACAGAAAATTATTAATAACTCCAGGCTATTTTTAGATCGCACGGTGGAGCTCACGGTCAGCTTGCGGGGACGATGGGGAGCGGGCGGCTCTAGCGCAGGAGCCGGCGGGTCGGGGGGAGCCCATCTCCGGGGGTTTCCACCCAAAATACCTGTTGGAGGGGCAGAGCTGGGGCACCCACGCGGCTTGGATGGTCCCAGGGGCACCCAAACTTTAACACCTTTGCAAAGCCGGGTGGGTGCCCTGGTGGGGGCTGCTCAGCTCCCCCCCGCCCCCCCACCCGGCACACGCAGGGGTGCTGGGGGCCGGGGTGCTCCGTCG
>JANZLQ010000086.1:45062256-45077429 GCA_026212715.1 Elanus axillaris | reverse complement strand
GGGGGGGGGGGCAAAGGCCTTTCTCCAAGCCGAGCCTCGTCCCGCAGGGGCTCCGCAGCGAGGGCCCGCAGTCCCACCCGGGGCTGCGCTCGCTGCCGGGTGACGCTTTATTTTGGGATGCCTTGGCTGTGCGTCCCGTGCGAGGCCTCATGGTCCCCGTGTGTACCAGGATTAGAATGCACACCCTGTAGCGGAGTCAGGCTGTCTTCGGTCAACTGGAGTTTGAGTGCCCTAGAAATAGAAATAACGTCTTTTCTGTCTCGAGGCCACACAGGCTGGTGTCGGAAGAGCCCATTCTCCCATCGCTGAGGACGAGGAGGAAAGTGTTAAACTGTGGGGTAGAAGGGATGCTTAAAGCTCGTAGATTTGAGCGCTGTCCGCTTTTTCATCACACTCAATTCCCTTGTCCCTGGTGCCATCTGAAATCTGTACCGAGCAATTTTTACTCTGTCCTGCCTTGGATAACGAGAATAATGTTGGTTGCAGGTGTGTGTTTGGGCAGAGTCCTGCTCTGAAAACGTTACCGTAATTCAAGAGCTTCTTCAAGTTCCAGTAACTGTTTTTTTTTTTTTCTAAAGTGATCTGGTGCACCTTGCCCAGGGGAGCAGACAGTGTTGCCTGAGGCTGGGGGTGGTGGGAATCCCAACCTTTCTTGCACATCTTCTTCTCAAGAGCAAGTGAGCTGGTTCCCAGCAGCAGCCGAGCATTGCAGTCTCTGCAGGCAGTGAGATGGGAAGGTTCGATGTCTAGGAAACTCTGCTGGTTCTGCAGCATCTAACGCTGGCAGCTGGTTATCTCCTGGGGAACTGGGGAAGAGAGGACTATTTCTGTAGAAGGTGAGGCAATTGCTCTAGAAAATTATTCAGTGGATGGGATTAAAAGGAGGAAACAAAATTGAAAATGGCCTCTGAGGAACAGTATTTTCAAAATAATATTGATGGCCTGAGGTGTTTTGTACTGCTTGTTTACTGTCAGAAAATGAAGGCTTAAGGAGCTGTGCTGGGAAGGAGCTGGCTTCCTGGTGATGTCATTCTAAGGAGTTAAATTAGATGTTGCTGAAGAGGCACCTGGATGTTGTGCATAGAATACTGACAAATTGCATGGCCTGTGAAGTTGGGAAAGCCCTGTTTATGGGTAAGTCATTCCTTCCCCCAGGCTAATTCAATGTGGCTTTTGAAATGTTAAAAATACCCAAATGTAAAAACCATGCTGAAGGCACAGTCATCTTCTGGTAGTGACCTCTAACGTTGTTACCCTTCCTTCCTACTTCCCAAGTTTCGTGGCAGAAGTGATGGGTACAGGAAACCAGTCATGAATAGTATGATCTTCTTGGGAAAGGCTGAGCAGGAGCAGAAATAGAAGAATTCGTGGGCAGTATTCGGCCCTCGCTCTGCTCTGAGGGGAAGGTTTAGCTGTGAAGAACAGACGCAGTCTCATGCATCTGTTTTTTTCTTGGTGTCAAAAGGCCAATGCCATAGTTTGTGGTTTTTAGCATGCAGTGCTTTTGTTAGGTGTGTTTCCTTTTTTGTTGTTGGGATATTATTCCTTTGTCCTGCTAAAAGAGAAACGTATAGGTAGGAGATGATTATTCTACTTCCAGTTATTCTTTCTGGTTGCTCAGAAAGTGCAGGCCTTACACACTCAGGCCTTTGCCAGCCTGGGCAGATTTTCTTGGGGTCCTGTGCGTTGACCTTTTCTCTATGTTGGCCCTTCCTGGCTTGCATCAGTTGCTTAGTTTCTGTGGCTTAGCTCATCCAGTGTAAGTTAGGGTGGTAGTCACTGTGTTAGGGACAGTAGTTGGAAGCTTAATTAGGTATCTAATGTTTGTAGAACATCTTGAACTGTGAAAGGGCTATGCAGGCACTCCATGCTAATTGGCGTGAACAGACATACACTTGAATCTGATTTAGTACAGCCTTCATGATGTGTCTGTGTTAGCTTCTATAAAAAAAAAAACCAGCAACAATAAGTGAAAACCTTTTGATGCTGACTTACAGCAATGATTCAAAAGGGTTTCCATGTTCTGTACTTCTGTTGAGGAATTACAATACGAGAAGATATAGATACTTTGCTTGAGCACTCCCCCTTGTCTAAATGCATGATTCTGTTCTCTGTGGCTTAAAAATTAGGAAATTAGCAAAAGTGGAGATCTGTATTTCAGAATGACTGTAACTAATGCACTGAAGCAGCTGAAAACATGCCAAATGGCTCACTCACAGGTTGTTTAAGGGACAGGAGTAGAGTGTGGTCACAGGATAATCATTGTCTGCTGCTGCATAAATTGTGGGGTCCTTATGGAAAAGGGGTGATGTAATTGCATCAATTTTATCTGCTGGGTACTGGTGCTGTTACTGCCAGCTCCTATGCTGGGGAGCAGCTGATGAACAGGGGTTGAGTTGTGGTGTGGTCAGGGACTGGTCCACCCACCAAAAAAAAAAAAAAAAATCACTGTTTTTAATTAATTTTAAAGGTTTCTAACCCCTGGGGACAGTTTTTTCCTGGGCCCAGCTGGTCTGTGAGCTTGGGGTCACTAGAGTTTTGCCAGGGAGAATTTCCTTGTCATCTTTATGGCAGCTCTAGATTGTCTCATGTGCATGCTTAAGGCTGGATCTTTCTCCTCATTCTTCAGCACTGGGGGATGTACAAGCCTCTTAAAAAGAAGAATCTCAAGTTGCTCAGAAAATATCATTATGAAATGATCTGCTCAGACTGCTGGTTTTACAGTGCTTTTGCTGCAGACTTCAGATGTACTGATGCCTCAGTAGGAAATCATAGTTAACCTTAGTAAAACAATGAATGTGAAATTTGCCACACAAAGGAAATTGCGCAGAAGTCAAGAAGGTTTTACACTTTGCCTGACTTTGGGTCACTAATTAGTTTGACAGATATTGCCTGGAGGTTGTCAGGTGCTATTTTGCATGAAAGGAGTTGCATCTTGGTCGGGTTCCTTGTGAATAAATATTGTTACTTGACTGCATTGACAGAGGGTGGGGAGGTTCCACTATTCCTGTTCTACTTGTAAAAGTGCACTTGAGTTTCCCAGGCTGTAAATCCAGCCTATTTTACTAATATGTAATTACTTTATGATTTTATGATAATACAAGGAGCAGCAGAAGCTGCTCACATAGTTGTTTGCTCTCCCATAAATTTGCAGACTATTTGAATGCTCTGAATTATGTAGTTGCTTTATATAGTATGAAAAGATGGTCAGTACCTACAATTCCAGCCTTTTTCTTTAACATGAGACATGATTTTTTAGGGTGAATCATGTTGTAGATGCAGTTCTTTTACCATGTAATTCTTCCAGCTGGCTAGCTTCCTTCTTTTAGGCCTCTCTGGAAAAAAGCAATCTCTAGCTGATTCTAGACCCTTCTGTGGGTTTTCACGACAGCTATGATGTGACCCTGCCAGAAATGATCATGCCATTGCTATGAATTAGGTTAATACTGAGCTCTGTGAGCGAGGTGTGTTACATAACTGCACAATTAAAGTTCAGGGCTTGTCTGGCTGTTTTCACTTACAGCTGCAGGGAGAGGTTTGGTTCATTTCTTTAATTTATTGTGGCATATTTTGGTTCTCGTGGCTCTCGTTCTTCCATGTTTGAGTTTGTCCTCGGGTATTGGGAATGTTCTGGCGGTGTGTAGAGCATAGTGTGGGAGTTTTGTGTGCTTTCTCTGGACTAAACACCAGTTACATCGCTGTTGTCTGCTCTTGTGAGAGACTTGAGGCAGACCTTTGCTTTTGTGTTTCAGCTGGTGAGTCTTTAGACTATCTATGCAGATATCTGCATGTACAGACTCAAGATTTCCCTGATTTGGGGCATGCTGTGAGTAAACGTCATTTTCCTTTCTGTATTGCAGCTAGTAGTAAACCCACTCCTTGTTCAGTGGGGGGTGCTGGTGTGCAGATAAATGTGTTGCGTGGTGTACTGTTCTGCTCTGTCTTCCCTTTGGTATCTACTGCAGTAGGGTCAGCATGACGCTGTCTAGCTGCAGAGGGTGATCACAATATATGTTATATATGATTTTGTGTTGTTTTCTGCACCGGAGACAGAAAACACAAATGCTGCTGATGGGAGATTATATATATTCCCTTTGCTCTAAATTATCACTCGGAGCGGAAAACCTAACCTGGACGAAGGGTCTCTAAAGCGTACAGGGAAGATACCCTGACTAGCTCTGTGGCCCACATAGCGTTTGGCTTCTCTTCCAAGTCCTGAAAGAAGGGAGAGGAGAGTATTGTATGTCCAGTGGCAAATATGACAGCTAATTTTAAGCTCTAGACATCTGCCTGCTGTAAACTGTATTGAGATCACCAAACTTATTTTACCCCAGCAGCTGAGTAACATCCGACAGCTGAGAATCTGGACTGGATTTCAACTAAAAAAAATGCTAGATAAAGGCACCGCATCCTATTAAAGTCTCTGTGAGAATTGCTTAGAAAAGGCAGCTGTGTTCCTTTTGTCAGAGCATCCCAAAAAAAGAGTGTTTGGCCAGAACAGGATTTTGGAGCCTTCCTTAAATCGTAGATATTTCAGGGGTTTTGTCACTGTTTCGTAATGGCAGCAGGAAATAAAGTAGGAGTGAGAGTCAAGAGGGCTGAGAGAGAGCAAGTCTGCCACCTGCTTAAATGCTGAATTTCTGTAGGTGGGTAGTATTGCTTTGAGCATGTACCTGTGTGCACGGGGTTGGTGCTAGCGCATCTAGACCTAGGAGATGCTGTTGGTACAGAACCCCCAAGTTTTCGACGACTTGGAAAATCAGGTGCGTTGAGAGATAGATAGCTCTGCGTACATCTCGTTAGGAGCTGGCGTAGGAGGGGTGGAAGCCATGATCGGTGCTCGAGCGCGGAGGGGGCAGCTTGTGGAAGCTCTGAGGAGGCAGAAGTTGTTAGGCAAACGTGGGATTGTGTCACTGGTGTGCGGGATGGCTGCTTCTCGGCTCTTCTGGGAACGAGCAGGGGCTGAGCTTTCAGCAGGGCATGGGGACTAGAAGGAGCCTTGCGATGGTTCCTTCTCCCCCCAGGCAGGCAGCGAGCTCCTGGCACTGCGTCCCCTGAGCCCCTGGGTGTGCGAGGGGAGCATCAGAACGTGCGGCTGCTGCTTGTCTTGGTGGCAGGTCCTCTAGGGTCACCAGGGCCAGAGCACTTGAAGAATTAGGGGTCCTGACAAATGTTATAAAAGAGGGGAAAAAAAAAAATGACTAGCTCGCAGGGAGAGAGTTACTCCAAACAGTTCCCTCCTTGTGAGCCCGTGGTCCATGCAAGCAATGAAAGACAAGCTTCTTCCTGAGATCCTTGGTGCAACTCTTCCCTGTCTTCTGCGTCCAGTGTGGAGAGGCCCTGAGAAGACACTAACCTCCCCTCACAAAGCAATCTATTCAGCCTGGATCATATTTTTAGCAAAGCACGATTCTTCTTCAGTTTCAAAAGTAGCAAGTGGGGAATGCAGCCTACATCAGTGTGAGATGCAGAATGATCTCATTCAGGCTGCAGCATCTGTTTGGATTGAAACAATTAGCAGTGATATCAGGAGATCTGCATTTTTTCTTGTTATAGCCAGAGACCGTGGTAAACAAGAACTGTTTTCTCTGTGTACTTTCTATGTCAGTGGAGCACAACTGAGGAGAGATGCTTCTGTTCTGTGTCTAGGAACTCAAACCATAAGCCTTGCATTTCCAGCAACTGTCTTGGCCTTTGTGCTTTGGAAGGAATTTGCTTTTTCTTTCACAGTCTTTTGTCATCACTAAGCTTTAAGCCGTGTGAGCAATAGAAATACCTGTGTACTTCCTTTCTGCTAGTGTTATCTGTGGCACTGTGACTTGTTGATATATCAATCTGTTAAAGTAAACGCTTAAAAGGAAAATAGACCAAAGAAAAAGAGTAAAACCCAGTAATTTTTGTGTTTGTGTGTTTTCTCTAACATCTCAGAATACCGGTGCTTTGTGAAAGTTGGTTTTGCCATGTATCTGTGTTCTCCCATTTTCCCATCTCTCCCCAGCAGTTTGTTGGCAGACAGGATGCTCTAGCACCCAGCCCTTTAGCTGTATCTACTAGACGATGCTTCCTTATACTGTGACAGGTAAAATTGCTAAAAGACTTGTGAATCAGGAACAGGTATGCTAAGCAGGTTACAGTGGTAACTCAGATGAGTTCTGCCATTAATACTGTTTGCCCTTTTCTTTAGACTATACAACAGAGAGCTTCTGAGGGAAGGAACTTTAATAGGGTCTGTGATTTTCTTTTCTGTTTGTGATTACAGAAACAAGAGAATAAACTTTTGGCTAAACTACATACTGCCAAGGTTCCAGAAGTGCAGAACTGCTGATTAGTTTTTTCCACTGCATTTTGAATGTTTGATCTGTAATATTCAAAAAAGGCGGTTGGACACATTTTTAATCATGCAAAGCATGAGTCCTGCTGCTTGTGATACAGATCCATCCAACAAGCACATAATCGCTTCTAGATCTTGTGGCCCTAGGGAGGGTTGGAGCACAAAGGGGTGCTGTACTGCTGCTGTTCAAGGTCTGGCAGTGTGCTGGCTTCAAAGGAAGAGCAAGACTGTGGAACAAGCACCTTCCTTGGGTGAGGTGGGGGAAGGCTGGGGCGGAGGAGGTAATGGCAGTTTCCCATCTCAGGTGGGTTCGTTCATCATTTGCTGGAATAGAAGCGGGTGCAGCAGGGATGAACTGAACCCAGGAGCTGTGACAAGACCCTTCTAAGGCAGTGGGGTGCCTGTGCGAACCCATTTCTTTGTCAACCTGTTATTTATTCATCTTATTTCAAATAAATACAGCAATGTGGTTGTGTGTTCTTTCTGTTGCTTGACTTCAGCAGTATTACAGCAGGGCTGCATCTGGTCCATTGCCAGAGCGTAGCTGATAGCAAAAGTTAAAAATGAAAGTGAAGAGCACGCACTTCAACTGTGGCCCCGGGCCCTCGGTGTGGCAGCTCCCTGTGTCTATTGTTTTGCCAGCTGGCAGAACTGAGATGGCTCAGTGAAAACAACCCTTTGCATGAGGCGGTTGTGTGGGAATGGCCAATGGCAAGCCTGAATGAGGTTAAAAACATGTGAACTTGTTTCAACACAATTCCCTTTGTTCTTTTTTCTAGTAGGCTTGCTGAACATTGCTCTCGTTCACTGTTGGGGTCCCTCCTCCTCGCTTCAGCTCCTGCACTGCCTTTGCCGAGATGTGCCCTGGGAGTGCCAGGGTTTCTGGCAGTGCTCTGCCCTTGGCGAGGACACTGCGACCTGAGTCAAGTCTGTCCTGGGCTGGCAGCTTTGTACTGAGGGCAGCTTCCAGTAGATAAATGCATTCCTTCCATAAGGATCTGATCTCTAGGTGCTTCCAAAATAAAAATGTTAAGCAGTTGTCAACTCTTACCAAGTCTGCTCTGCACCATCAGGTCTTGCATTTGGCAGCTTACTAAAATGCAGGACTAGTCAGCAGTCTTCCCTTCAGTTTTTATTTTGTATACCGAAAGAGGCTTCTCTCAGCAGTACATTCTAACAGTACGTCGTCCATATATAGTAAGAGCACCTTTTCCACACTTTGAATGTGTTGTAGCTACAGCCTTCAGCGGAGACAGTCAACTTCTATCCCGTTCGGTTTATTAAGAACGTTATTCGTGAAAGACAAAAGTCTTTGCTTCCTCTGGGCAAAACCCAGTCCTGTAACACACCCAAAGCTGCATCTAATTTTTGAGAATTTTTTTTTTTAGGCTGTACAGAAATACAGGAGTGAATCACTTGCATTATACTTTCTGTGATAGATAAGCCTAAATTTTGAAACGTGAAGATTATCTCTGTGTTTATAGTACCTGGTAGACTGAAGACTGGCTCTGACTCAGGCCTTTGACTGTTACAGTAGTGTTGCCAGATACAGAAGTAAAGCTCCTCAGCCCCAAGAGCAATTGAACAGCCTGTGCTTACTTTGGAGTTGGGTGGAGATATTTGTACATAAAGTCCCGTGACTCTTCACTCTTTGGTCCGGTGTTCTCTGATTTGGCTTGCTTTTATTTACCCTGGGTTTCCCTGTAAATAGCTTTCCTGCAGCAAGTGGTGCAAAGACACACCTTTCCTTCTGGGTCCTCCTTTCAAGAAAACGCTGAAGCCCAGCATTTCAGCACAGCCTGGAAGGGACCCATGTCTGAGCCCACAAGTGCAACTCTGCGCTGGCAGACTGGGGGATCACCCAGCTGTTTCAGCTTCCTTGGCTTCTGCTTCATTGCCTCAGCAAAGGCTATGTTCAGATCAGCTGGTAGTCATCCAAGAGGAATATGATGACCTGTAATAATCAACTTCAACTGTACTGCTTGTGATACAGTCATTTCCCCATGCAGGTGATCCCCGTGGCTGGGCGGCTCTAGCAGAGGATTGCCACTTGTTGAAGGAGAGAGTAGCTGAGGCTTGTAGATATGCTGGCCGTGTCCCTGGTGGGACACGAAGGGTGGAGTCTGAGCTGGTCTTTGTTCCAATGGTTAGAATTTGTCTTTGTCTGGGGTCAGAGTTCTGGTTGTGCCAGTGCTTTGGAGAGCAGACAAACAGTGTCTGTCTCTCTCTGGCTACAGCAGTGAAGTCCCCAAAGCACGATGCAAGTCTTGACTGCTGTAGCTTAAGAGTGGGGTGATGCTTCTTTTGAGTTGGTCTCGTAGTTTTTATGTGTTAAAACAGTGTAGAAGGGGAAGCAAGTGAACTAAATCACTGCATTTAATTCAGTGAAGCTGAATTAAACTTCAACGCCATGGTACAAGTTCCCTCTCAGACTGCTTATCTAAAAAGGTAAAGGTAGATGGGAGAAGAAAGAAAAGGGTTTAATTTCCTTCAGGGGAAACTTTGTTTTCAAGAGTTTAAGGGATGCTGCTCTAAACCATATGTTGTGTGTTTTTAGATGTCCTAAACTGTCTCTGCAAATGCTTGCTCTTGAGTGTGAGGACTATTTCTGGACCTGTTGCCAAGGCAGTGCCAAGCTTCTGCTTGAGGCTTACACCCTTATTTCTCTTAGATTTAGCTGTCTTGTGAATGTAGAAATTGCTCTTGGCCCTGTTTCTTAAGTATGTGGGACTGCTTCTGAAAGAAAGACAGTTTCTTGACTTCAGTGACTGCTGAGGGTATGCAAGCACCTCACAGGGGTAGGCTGGTGTGATGAACCATGTTCAACAGAGTTTTGCTGGACTCTTAAGAAGCCAGCACATCTGAGACTGAAGGGAGGATACTCAAAGGTGGCTTTAGTCTGCTGTTGCATTCCAGTAATAGTCGGCTAGGTAATATCCCTGAGTATCTCTGTTCATGGCCCTGGTAAAGTGATGAAGTATCTGAGAGCCAGGAGGACCTGAGTCGTGCTGTTTTCTCATGGGCAGTATATACAGAGGAATTCTCACAGCAACCAGCTAGAAGCATCTAGGTAGGAGCACTGAAGAGTTGTACTGAGGTTGCTTGGGGATCACATGCTTGGTCATGGTCAGAATCTGTTCTCATGCTCAGTTCCTTTGAAAATGTGGTGTTTTGCTTCCTTTCAGAGAAGCTGAATCATTCAAGGAACAAGGAAATGCATACTATGCCAAGAAAGATTACAATGAAGCATACAACTATTACACAAAAGCCATAGGTAAGAACGTTTGATGATAATACTAATCTTTGCTGAATACCATGTCTAAAAATCAAAGCTGGTTATTGATTTAAAGTATACCAGCAGGGTTTCTAACAGCACACGCTGGATGAAAACCTTTTGTCTGCTTTAATTACCTTGCGAAATTTCACCAGATTGATAATGCAAGTCAGTGCCAATGTGGGTGATTGCAGCAGTTCTTTCTTTCTCCTCCAGCCGAGATATTCTTAACGTGAAACCAGTCCAGCTTTCTCTCTAATGCAGGGTCAGCAGTGCTGCCAGACTGAGCGCCACAAACTTTTGTTCTATATGAGTTTATTCCTGTGCATAGTGTGGGGAGCAATAGTATTACGACTTGCTATTCAAAACAGCTGCTTGACCATCATGTGTCATCTTAAGCCACTCAGGTGATGTTATAGATTGGGGAGGAAGTGTGAGTTTTTAATCCAACCACAGCTTTTTAATATGTTCTACAAGTTGTATAGCTGCTTGCATTATACTGACAGTGAGTACTCTTACATCTTCTCCAGATACCTGTCCTAATAATGCCAGTTATTATGGTAACAGAGCTGCCACACTCATGATGCTGGGGAGATTCCGAGAAGCACTGGGAGATGCTCAGCAGTCTGTCAGATTGGATGACAGCTTTGTAAGGGTACGTGGAAAACTTTGTGCTTCTTATTCATGTCTCAATACCCTTGTCTCCACCTACTGCACCTCTTGCAACTCCCTTTTAACTGTCTTCTCAGGGCCATCTACGGGAAGGGAAGTGCCATCTTTCCCTAGGGAATGCCATGGCTGCCAGCCGCTGCTTTCAACGAGTTTTAGAACTGGATCATAAGAATACTCAGGCGCAGCAAGAGGTAAGAGGTTCTTAAAATGTAAATATTCCCAGTAGATGGGGCTGTCAAAGGGAATGGGTTGAACTGGCAAGCCTTTCGCTTCAAATTTGCAAGGTGGAATCACAGTCATCGTTAGTAATGACACTTTGCATGCTGTGAGGTAACGGGGAAAAAAAGAGATGCTGTCAGAGTCTCTATATCTGTTTTTCAGTAGACCGCCAGGTCGCACAGTTGCTTTTGTGTGTGGTTGTCTCTTCTTAGCAGAAAAGCATGGAGGCTAAGCTGGTCTTTCACCCAGCACTCCAGAGGAGAAATGGTGAATGGTAGTAAGGCAGCAGGGAAGTGGGCGATGCCGTGTGTAGAAGGTTGCTGCCACTTTTGTATCTTATTCACAGGGGTACATTTTCCTGGGCTACCAGTTAGGTCACTTGATTTCGAACTGATTTTAATGCTGGCAAAAGAATTCACTGCATTATTGTTCCGTGGTCTGCAATTGTTTTTGCTCTGATGCTTTAAGGATTGGCTGCTTAAATGCTGCTTGATGGTGTTTTAGAGCACTGACTGTCCTGCAATACTTGCTATGTTCTCCTGTCTTTCAGCTGAAGAATGCCAGTACTGTACTTGAGTATGAAAAAATAGCTGAAGTGGATTTTGAGAAACGGGATTTCAGGAAGGTAAGATAAACTTGATGGTTTACTGTAGCATTATGAACTGACATGTTTTACGTGGCCAGTTCAGCAAGATGCATGTCTAATTTCCCTGCCTAACATTAGCTGGGTCCTAATGGGAGGTGCTGTACAACATACTTTTGCTATTGAAGCAGGGCTGTCTTGTGAACTGTAATAGTTGTGGAAAAGGCAGAGCTCCTGCTCTCTTAGCACTGAATGAATGAAAAGTGAAGAGGGTGACTGGCTCACGCTGAGTGTCCTCTATTACTCTTTGCTTTGCAGGGTGAGTGGAACCATGAATGAGCTGTTTGATACAGATTTTGTCAGCAGCAGCATTTGATCACGCTTTGCTCCTAAAATGCATATCCAGGATTCTTCTTTCTCAACTCTTTAATTAAAAAAAATAAAAGGGCAGTCTGCCAGTATTATAGTGAGGGTCATTGAAGGAGGAATGCAGATCTGCGTGGGGCATTCTCCGTTACTGTTTCCAAATCTTTCTTCCCAAGGGCTGTAACAGGATGCAGCTGGTACTGACCTGATATAACAAGAAATGACAGCATGAAATCTGAAAGGCACCAAACACTTCTCATGCAACTGTTTCTGTTCAGTGGATGCATGTAAGGCCCAAGTTTGGCTCAGAAAGGAGATTGTCCAGCACATTAAGCTGATTGTTCTGGCCACTGACTCTTAGGCTAAGCTCAAGATTTTGGAAGGGTAAATCCCAACTTTGTGTCACCTGGTTACGTGGAGCAAATGGGATGTATGGTCGATCTGGATTTCAAGTGTAGGAATTGCCCTGCCTGTATTGCATGTTCTGGGCTTTTGCATCTGTCCCTTCACTTCTCCTGTCTCGCTTCGCTGGGGAGGCTTGCATGAAATGTGATCTTTGTTCCTGGAGAGCTGCTCTTGCTCCTTCCTCACCCAGAAGCCATAGGCTTCTCAGTCAGGAGCACAGTGCTTCCCACAGCAGGCAATCGTGATGTCACAGGCCGGGGAGGCAGATGAACCTTGGTGAAACAATGACCTTGTTCTCATGCAGATGTCCCCACCAGAGAGGCAGAGATGGAAAAGACCTATTAGATCACCCTGCCCATTGCAGTTAGACCAGTGTAAGATCAGTCCCTTCACTGTACTTTTTTGTGTTTTGTCCAGTCCAGACTGTCTCAATCTATTGAATTTCTGTCCTTCTCATGTGTCTTTATAATGCAGGACACGGGCAGAATTGTCTTCCTTGGCTTTTTCTTTAGGGCCTACAATTTCAGAAGAGTTAAAGGGATGGACCTTCTACAGGTGTCCCTTGAACTTGTGTAGTGCTATGTCATAGTAACATAGCAGGTGCCGCAAACCTTTGTACACAAAGCCCTTTAAAAGACAGGACAAAAAACCTGCACATGAGGAAAATTTTCTAATGAAATATGCCTCCAGCAGCAGAGGAAACAGGTGTCTGCACGCTTATCTTCCTGTTCAAAGACAGATACGAAATCTCAAGTGTGGTAATGGTGCAGCCTTTGAAATTCGGCCTTTGGCTATTTGCTTTGCTCACATTTGTGTTTTTTCTCACACCAGGTTGTGTTTTGCATGGATCGTGCTTTGGAGTTTGCTCCTGCTTGTCACCGATTCAAAATCCTCAAGGCTGAATGTTTAGCATTATTGGGTCGCTACCCAGAAGCACAGTCTGTAGCAAGGTGGGTGTCTTAAGGTCTAGAGTTTGAGGAACAGCTGATGGTATGTCCTGGCTGCTGCTTGTTTTCCACAGCCCGAAATCAATGAAGGAATATAAAAAAAGAAGTAATCCTTAATGCAAATTGTAATGAGGAAGAGTGTGTCAGTTTATCCCCTTTAAGGGTAATCTTACCAGGAGACTATTTGGACTCAGTTAATAACCAGCAGTCTTGCTTGAGCAAGTTCCCATACTCTTTGCACATCTGTACCACAGGCATGATAAAATAACTAAATATCTCAGCAGAGGAAGGGTGCTCTCTGAGAGGAAGAGATCAGAAGGAAACGGGAATAGGGAAACATTTCATTTTTTTAATATGTCTATTACAGTGACATCTTACGAATGGACTCAACAAATGCAGACGCTCTGTATGTCCGCGGTCTCTGCCTTTATTATGAGGACTGTATTGAGAAGGCAGTGCAATTTTTTGTCCAAGCACTCAGAATGGCTCCTGATCACGAGAAAGCATGTCTTGCCTGCCGTGTAAGTTGTGGATGCTGGGGATGGGATTGCAAAATTACTGGATTTGTTTTGGTTTTTTTAACCAAACACCTAACTTGGTTCTGCTGGATCAATCCCTTCTTTGTCCCTCAACATTATCATTCCCCAGCTCTCCAGTAGCAATTAGTGTGTCAAGCCCTTCCCAAAAACAACCAACTGCTGCTCTAGGTAAAACTGAGTTGCTAGAAGCTCTTTCTCAAAGACCATGATACTTTGAAGACTGCCTCACTTTCATTATTCTTTGTTCCTTGATCAGATATAGGGGCAATAAAACTATGTCTATCAGTTCTAAAACAACTTCTGACTTTCAGATTCAGTATTAGTGCCTACAGGTTGACTTGCATTTAAACATTCTTCCTTTCATGTTGTTCCTTCCCTCATTTCTACTCTGTTGTAGCTCTTTGACTTTCAAAATCTGTTTACTTGTATAAGCTCTCAAAAAGTGAGATCCCATTCCTATTTTTTTCTAAATACATAAATTTACTTCACTGTCATGTTCTCATCTTAAACATTAGGCAAGCTTTGTTCCCACAGAGAATGCCTGTAACTAGCACTGGCTGTTCCTTTAGCGCTTCTCTTGGGGGAAGGCAGGGTCCTTACAGCTTGTTTCAGCTGCTGTGGCAAGGCTGTGACTTTTGTATCCTGTAACGGTGTCTGAAACCAAATTAGAACAGCTGTGTTTGAGGACCCTCACCCAGCAAAAAAAAAAAAAGGTGCTTGGTACCCCTGAACCACTTACCGAATGTCCTTATGCAGGGCTTATTTTCTTTCAGAATGCCAAAGCACTTAAAGCAAAGAAAGAAGATGGGAATAAAGCATTCAAAGAAGGCAACTACAAACTAGCATATGAACTGTACACAGAGGCACTAGGAATAGATCCAAATAACATAAAAACAAATGCCAAACTCTACTGCAACCGGGGAACAGTTAATTCAAAGGTAAGAAACGGTCACCTGGCAGGTAGTCTTTCATTATATTCCTCACCACATAGTTTATAAAACGGAGATTGGGAATTTTGGAAAGCACAGGCTCCTCTGGCTGCTGGGGCAGCTTAATCTTTCTACTGCTGTAGGCAATGTTTCAGGTTTTTGTACTTGCACAATGATTGTATGTGTTCCAAATAGCCAACAAAGTTGACTCCTGAAGAAATGAAACTCAAATGCTTGCGCTGCACAGAGTGGGAGGGAGAAGAGGAATGTAGTTTAGCTTTATATTAATCAGCATAAAGGCATCCTTATTTGTTTCCTTCTTGGTAATGAGGAGATTTCTTTTCTTATTCTTCTTGTAGATCATCCGTCTTGCCTTTTTTTGATCTAAAACTTGTGACTTGATTTTAAAACCCTGGACACTTTTTCCAGGTTGGCTGTTGCATTTTAGTCATGCACTATCCAGAGAAACAGTCAGTCATGTGATAGTGCTTCCAATTTCCACCCTGCATTTCCTCTAGGCATGTTTCCTTCTCAGCTGTCTCTGTGTTGATGCATGCTCTGCCAGCATCAAGGCTTTTCAACACCTCTGCTTGGTCAAGAGATAGAGGCTGTTCCCATAACCTGGGAAATGGGATGAGCTGGAGGCAGCAGTAATGGATATTTTACATGGCTGTTTGTGTCTGAAAACAAGCAAGGCTTTTTAAAAAAAAATTCTTTTAAATATTTTTAAGTTTGTTTTCCTGTCTGGAAATTCGTTTGGATACAGAATAACTTGATTGTCCGATCATTCTAAGGAAGACCCTTGTTTCCAGGTGGTGTTTCTTAAAGAGAAGCACCACATAGTTCTAACATTTCACTAGCCAAGCTTTTAATTTTTCCCTAGGGAGCAAAAGCTCTGTGTTTTGGGG
>JANZLQ010000086.1:45046030-45062156 GCA_026212715.1 Elanus axillaris | reverse complement strand
CTGGGCAAAGGAATGGGGGCGGGGGGGGGGGAATTCCTAGGTGCAGACACACAAACCAGTGAGATTTTCCAAGATTCTTTACACCTTTCAGTTGCCTAAAATCATAATGCTACTTAGCAGAATTTGTTCTCTGACTGGGATTCACTTAACTTTTGTCTGACATTGTAGCTTAGGAAACTTGAAGAAGCAATAGATGACTGCACGAATGCAGTAAAACTGGATGATACATATATCAAAGCATACTTGAGGAGAGCACAGTGGTAAGTATACCTTTATAATGGACATGCTGAGCAGGTTTGTGGGTAGAAACCTCTTCCCTGCAGCACTGAGCGACAGGGATAACAAATCTGAAGTAAAGGGTCCTGTCTTAAGGGGCTTCTTCCTTATGCTGATGCGGTGACAGGGGAAGCTCTGTTACGTAGTCTGTCCTGCCTGCATGGATGTGGGACTGCCTATTGATTGTTGCATTTAGGCAGGATTTTTTCTAAAGCTTGATTTATTATGTTTATAGACTAATGTAAGACGTTCTGTCCCAGAGAGCCTCCCTCTTAAGCTTTTTCAGAAGGGCTGCTGTGGGTATGAGATCTTATCCTGGCAGAGCTGTACACGCTTCCAAGAAACAAGAGTTAGAAATGGGATGCCCTGCTTCCCATAAAGGAGAAATCAGCTGAGACTGTACACATTTCACAGATAATACTGCAGTGTAGCACAGTGAGGCTGAGCAAGTTGTACAAAGAAGTTCGGGTCTGTATGTCTCCTTTGTAACTTGGCACCAACCAGGGAAGTAGTCAAAGCTCTGTTGTGACTGCAGATTTATTTGCTACTTTCCTCAGTACTGATTATTCCCCAGTTTGTGGCAAAGCTGCCTGGCTTGTAGATGAACCAAAACCATTATTGCGGCCTTCCTGTTGTGCGTTCATTTTAATTTACAACGTTCAGTGTTCTTCTCGAGCTCCATCTCGGTAATTGCTAAATTACAGTAAGTAGTTAATGTGCGAGTAAGGCTGAAACACCAATGGACAGGCATACCTCCCTCTGAGGTGCCAAGACTGTCACTTCTAACCAGCATTGCTAGTGTACAGCTCTGCACCAGCTTCCTTGAAATCTTGCTGGCTGGTATTAGTTCCTGTGGCTGGGTAAAGTCATTATCAGATCGTTAAAATAGAAGTGGTGCTGCCAAGTGAGATTGCAGTCTCCACTTGGAGCCCCAAGTACAGATTCCTGAGCCAGGATTTCCCACAAATAGCAGGTGTCTGGGCTTCCACTCAGTCTAGCAGTGACCCTTTGTGGGTTCCTCTAATGCTTGTTCTTTCTGCAGTCCAGTGCACATCTTTTCCTTAATTCACATTCACCCACAAAACTTGTCCCTGAACCCCCTTTTGATATTTCCTGTGAAGCACACCTTGGCCACCAGTGTTTCTTTCTGCAGTTACATGGACACAGAACAATATGAAGATGCTGTAAGAGACTATGAAAAGGTTTATCAGACAGAAAAAACGAAAGGTGAGTGTATTAGTATTCTTTTTGTGTGCATAAGTTTCCCTTAACTGGCAATTTTTTTGTTGTTGCTTTTGTTTGCTTTTTCCCCCCCCCATAATATGTTCTGATGTGCAGCCTTTTACCCCAGCAGGGCAATAGCGGAAAAGTCCTGACAAGCACTCTGAAATGCCAGTCTTCGAATCTGGTTTCTTTTCCGGCATTGAATGCTGAGAAGATAATTTAGCTTGTATCTAAATGCAGCGCGCTAGATTCAGAATATCTGGTTATGGTTCTCATTCTTAACTGTCGTCTTGCTTTTTTAGTAGTCTGAAATGAAACGGACAGAGTAAGCTTAGTCCTTGTGGTTCATTTTCTAATTCTGGTTTAATAGCACCAAGATGTTCACCTACATTTGGAAACAGCCTTAAGTGGACAGTGAGGCTTTAATTCGCTACCTGACTGTAAGTCCAAGTGGGTTGGTTACTTGTGGCACTTGAATCCTTCAACCCAGGTCATCTCAACATGTTGGTCTTCAGCCTCTTTTAAAGCAGGAGGCTGTGCCTGACACTAAAGCCACTTTCCCTTGGCATTGCACTTCTTTCTAGAACACAAGCAACTTCTAAAGAATGCACAGGTGGAACTGAAAAAGAGCAAACGGAAAGACTACTATAAAATCCTTGGGGTTGACAAGAATGCCTCTGAAGATGAGATTAAGAAGGCTTACAGGAAAAGAGCACTAATGCATCATCCAGGTATCCACAAACAGTCTGTTATTAGAGCATGTATTGTTGCTTTGATCCCTTGCTCCGTGCATGTGCCCTGTACAACCATCACTCCGAGGCAGGAATAAATGAGGGAATTTCTGGACAAACAGCACTTCTGACCCCACAAATCTAAATCTGTGACAGTAGCTGGGAATGTGTGGCATTTTCCGTTTACGCTAAAAACAAAAAGCTTCTTTCCTGCTTGTTTTTGTATCCCTAGACCGACATAGTGGGGCAAGTGCAGAAGTACAGAAGGAAGAGGAGAAGAAATTTAAGGAGGTTGGTGAAGCCTTTACCATCCTGTCAGATCCCAAGAAGAAGGCCCGCTATGACAGTGGGCAGGATCTAGAAGAGGATGGATTGAACATGGGAGGCAAGTGTTCCTTAAGATATGCTACCATGGCAGCCTTTAAAAAGATTAGACTATTTAGAGTCTGCTTTCTCCTCTAAAGCAAACCTCCCATTTGTAATAATCCTATAAATTGACTTGGTTTGGTCTCTGAAAGCATTTGAATAGCAGATCTGCACTGAATGTTTCAAGTTGCGAACAGTCTAGGTTATATGGTGGATGTTATACTTGATCAAGTCGGTAGGTAGTAGCTGCCGTTAGGCAGAATTCTTTCATAGGAAGTGTGAAATAGCATAATAGAAAGGTTGTGCAGCCCTAAATGCTGATTATCCAAAATTCTTAGGTTGCCCTTGTTACTGAAATTGTCTCTCTGACAACTCCTGCTCTTACCTTTTTTTTGCTACTGTTAGTGGCCCTGTGCTCTGCTGCTGTCTAGCAGTGCTCAGGCAGAGCAAGCTGTTTGTTGGTAGCTTTTTGTGTGCTTGTAAAATGCTTTATGGGCCCTCAGTTCAGTGACAATTTCTAAATTGTGAAAACTGTAACTGGCCGTTTCACTTCTGCTCACAACTTCCTTTTCTTCTCTGTAGACTTTGATGCAAATAATATCTTCAAGGCCTTCTTTGGTGGGCCAGGTGGCTTCAGTTTTGAAGGTAGGTGGAAGTGTTCTCCTGTCAGCTTTGGGTATGTCAGTATGCAAATCACTCGACAGGACAGCTGAGATTCCCAGAGTGGATGTGCTGTTTGAGGAGAGAATCTGACTTTTCCATAGAAAAGTATCTAACCTCTTGGAAAGTTCTATCCGCACAGCATTCCAGCTGATGGCTGGTTCTAGTTCTGTTGTGTTCCAGAGCAACAAAACCCAGGGGTTCCCTTTTCAAGAAGTCTGTGTAGACTTTCCCATCTAGAGTGGTGCTTTGCTGCTTAGGAAGAGTTGGCCATAACTTGGATACAGCTGCTGGTGCTAAAGCAACAAGAGGCGATTCTTGGTCAGAAGTCCTGTGCGTTTGTACCACACAGCTCTCTCCTCTGGTTTCACGTGTTACGCATGTGACTCGTGAATCCTCCTGAGGGCTTCTGCCTGCAGACATTTCGAGGTGACTGGAGGCGATGAAGAAGCTGTTACTGTCGTCCCTTCAAACCTCGTGTGTGGTCAGGCTTTCTTCACACACCTTGGTCTAGGATGGCTTTGTACAGCACTGGGGGAGCTCTCAGCTAGCATCAATATTCCCCTTAGGGAAGCCAGTGCTCCTTAAGGTCTTTTGTTAAGTGAATTTCGAGAAGTCTTGCACACTTCGTGTACTGTTTACCTTCCTCTTTGTAAATCTGCCTCTTCTACCCATATGGTCAGTAGTCCACTCTTGTTGGAAAGTAGCTGCTGGAAATGCATAGCAAAGATCTCTTCTCTCCTACCTGTGAAAATGCTTTTCTTTAAGTACTGGCTTGGCATCAAGCTACTGCAAGATAGTAGTTAACCGTATTTTCTTTTAATTTTGAAAGTGCTAATATCTTTCATTTTCTTTTTCAGCTTCTGGGCCTGGAAATTTCTTTTTCCAGTTTGGCTAAAAAAAAAAAAAACAAAACAAAAAAAAAACAAAACAAAAACCACACATACCTGATCTGCTTATTTTAACCTTGAATACGGACATACTTAGACTCCTTCCTTCATCACGTCTCATTGTACTTAGAGCAGTTTCATTTTTCTCGGTTGGAGACCTCTGTTTTGTGTGCTTTTGTGTGTGAAGAGGAAACCAGCTCGGGGAGGGGAAGGCTTGTGAATTTTGTTTTACTGTTTATTAAAAAAAAAAAAAAAAAATAAAGCTTTGAATCTTTTGGTCCCTCCATGCTGGCCCGTACTTTCAGACTGTTCCTGCTCCTCAGCAGAGAGGATTTCCCTGAGGTCCTCTCAGAATCTTGACTTGTAAGAGGGTGAAGCAATCTCCTGTTTTGTTTTGGTTGACTCCAAAGCGCAGTATGGCAGCATGTCTGGGGTTTGTAGTAACTTTTATCTTTATTTTCTGAAAATATTGCCAAGATTCAATCAAGTTTCATACAATCACATTTTACCTGTCAGCTGTCTTTTTTTTCTTTTTTCTTTTCTTTTTTTTTTTTTTTTTTGCCATGGTTCTACCAGAATGGTACACTTGGGCATTAACTTAAATGATAATGTGAGAGCTAAACAATTTTGTATCAGAGATACGCTTCTTCGGATTTAAAAGAGCAGCTTATGTGAGAATTCCCTGTGATGCAGCTAGAATTAAGGGCTTTGTGTTGCCGCTCCAAGAATTGTCCTGTTCAAGGGAATATTGAATTTGCTCTGGGCTGAATTTCTTCACCGTACTTTATTTAATTAAGCCACTTGAACATTTAATATTTGTGCTAAAACTTGATTTTGTTGAGCTTGATGTTTGATTTCGTGTTACTGATCCATAACGTGGATGACCTCTTTCTAGCTCTGAAGAAATGCAAAGTAAAATTCAGGTTAATAATTGAAAACGGTTACTGTGTGCGTGCAGCAGTGTGCTCTCGTAATGTTTACAGGAACTGTACAAATACGTTAAACTAGTCAAGTAGTTTTCAACTAGAAGTAATTTACTAGTCCAAAGAAGCAAGAAAATGCAAAGTCAAACTCTGAACTGACAGTCTGTCACTTGCTTCTCTTGCACAATGTCAGGGCAAGTGCTGGAGGGATGAGCTTAAAGCCTGGAGCTGCGTGCAGCTGCACCATCTCGAACTGAAAATGGATTTGGTTTGGTGGTACTGCCAGTTAACATGAATGCTGGTTTATTTTTCACCATAAATGTAGTGTTACAGCAAGATCTCAGCTGGGAGAGGACTCTGCTTCCAGAATTCTTTCCTTTTCTCTAGAGAGTGAAGAACCTTTTTGACTAGGTGCTTTGTTCACGTTGAGTATTGTCTGTGAAATGGTTCTGGAGCACAGCGGGCGGCATTGTCTGACAGAGCTTCGCGTGGTCTTGCTCAGAAGTGGGGTGTGAGAGAAAGTGTGTTGGCACTCGGCACCACCAGCGAGAAGGGCAGAGTCTCGGCAGCGTTGCTGTATCTGGAGTGTTTTGAACTGACTGCGGTAGTGTAGCGATGTTTGGAAGGCTGAATTTTGCTTGGCTGAGAAAATGGGTGTTCACACAAATACATGCAAGGCTCTTCCCTAGAGCAACCTGACACTAACTTTTATATAATACCTGATTTAACTTCTTACTGCAGGAAGAAAAACTGCAATGAATTCATTGCATGAAATGCTAACATCGTTGTCTTCCTTCCTTTTGAGGGCTGTACTTGTCCCGTTCAGCGGGGCAGAGTCGCTAGACTGCGACGCAAGCGACCTTCATTTCCAACAGTTGCAATAGTGTCATGGTGCTGCCGCCACCGAGTACTACAGTCCTGTGGTTGTGTTTTGTCAGATTTTTTGACAATCTGCTTTCATAGAGGGAAGATTTAAGGGCTTAAATTCTAGTACTGCGGAATAAAGAAAGTATTCTATAACTCACTCGAAAGTCGGCTTTGAAAATGAGCCAATGTTGAGTAATATTTCCAAAAGCAGACTCTACAATATTTATTCTAACTTCCTTCGCACCAGTGTAATGTGATGGACTTACCCGGATTGCACTGAGAGCAAAATAAGGTCCTAGCATCTTTCAGACTCTGAAACGGTAGTCATCTGGGGAATTGAGATACTGGTCTATGCATATTGATTCTTCTTCAGTTCTCATGGCACTTGTAAGTCAGAGTTTACAGGACTTGTTTTAGTGTGGCATTCTGGATTCATAATGTCTTGTCCTGTGTGTATTGATATTACTGTACAGTTTGGACTTTCCTCGGTCTTTCATTACCATGCAGAGATGTGCCCTGCGTTTGTCAGTGGGTTTTATTATCATTATTATTTCCCCCTTCCCCCAGTTAAGTATGACAGACTTCCTTCTCTCCAAACTTTGAATGAGACCATTCCTTGGAGGACAGAAGTGGAGTGGCTTTTCTTCTGAGAGAGAAAATGTATACAGCAGATATTTATAAAACTGCACATGAATGCATGATTTAATGTAGTTAAATATTAATATGGTGAGTGCCAAGACTTTTCTAAGGAGTGTTATAATGTGATTTAAAGTGAAGGTGAACACGTGTTCCCTTTTGCACAGAGCGCTGGCATTTGGGTGGCGTTCAGTGACTCTCCCGTTACCTCAGGACAGCAGCAGCAGTGTCTGGAGATAGAGGTGCGGTGGCATTGTAACCTCCATCGTGTCCTCCCACAGCTTGGAGACACGGAACTCTGTTTCCTTCAGCAAAATCTGCTTAGAGGCGTGTTGCTTGAAGCGTTGCCTTTCACACTTGGTAGTTACGCAACATTATTCATGGGTTGTATTTTGTACACAGCCACAGGGAACCTTAGTGCCATTTTTCTAGCTGCTACCACTCTGCAGACCTCCCTGGCTTCCTTCGGCTGGAGAGGAGCTACCAGACATAGGAGTTTGCCACAGAGACGATGAGTAAGTATCTTAAAGTGGTACTATGCCTGTGCTTTTTCTAGAATGGTAAAGAGCTAATGGAGGTGATAGGAGGCGGTTGCTGTAGGTGATGCCCTTGAAGCACAAGCACGGTGGGATACACATGCATCGAGCCTTATTTAGAAGCGTACTGTTCCCTTTGGTGTGACTGTAGGCAGGTGGAAGAAACCAGTGATGAAGCCCTTCCTTTTCGTGAGAAGAGTTCCCTTTCTGGACGTCAGTCTTGGTAATCGCTGAAAGGTTTCTTTTTTGGCATAACAGCAAGAGCCTTAATACTTCACCCTGAAATGTACCTAAACATGCCCCCAAGGGTGTTCCATGTGCAGAATCCCTTGCGCCCTGCTCTTGGTGAACGACCCAAATACAGACACCGAGCAGCTTTTACTGCACGGTGCGTGTTTGCCCTTCAGCCTACCAGCTCCTGCCCAGTGTTTCCGAAGGGGAATGGTTGGTGCTGTGGGAGTTCCTGCCAAAGGGAATGACCAAGATACAGCAGAGCTGACCTGGCTAAAAGCCGGACCAGGCTGGTGTGTAAGGGAGGGATCTTTTTAGCGGATGTGATGGAAGTAATTGCTAACGAACAGCTCAAACTGGCGGAGAAGCTGTTAGCTTCCTCCGTGAAAGCTGTAAACTACAGGGAAAATTGTGTGTGTGGGGGGAGCATGGCTCGTGGCAAACCAAGCGTGTGAAGTGAGGCTCTGTTGTTGTGACTCTAGTGTTTACAAGGAGATAAGGAATTGTTTGGCTATGACGCTTTCCCTCTGATGTCTTTTTGCCTAGTCATGGTACTTGTGGTGTCTGAGCTGCTGTAGGGATAGTTTCAAGTAGTGAAATGCAGTTGCATTCAAATGAAAATGGAAGCAATTCCATGCTTTAAAAATCAAAACATGCATCAGTAATGTTAGCGTGTGGGAGACACTTGCATGTATGATGGTCTGACCTCTAGACCACAAAGCCCTGGTGTATTCCTTCTTGTGTGGATTTACTTTACAAATCTGATGCTGTGTCAGCTCCACCTTTTGCGGGGGAGTATCGAGAGAGTCCTTTCCGCATACACTGAACCTGGACTTGAAATCAGCTGTAAAGACCATTAAGATGCTTCTGGCTGCCCACCTGGACAGGCTCTTTGTTGTTTCGGCTGCACGTGCTACATAGGAGAGTACATGGTTTTGTTTGTGAACTTGGAAGTGTTGCTATAAAGCTGGATCCTTAGTGCTAAAGGCTTCTGACTGTTTTGTAAATATATTAATGCAAATTGAGAAAAAGGAGAAAGAAAAAAATGTTTAGGGACAACGGTAGTAATATCCGTGGAATATTGCAAGTCCCTCAGCTTTCTGTATCTGAAGGGGATACAGAGTGAAAGCTGCTGTGCTGTTGTTTCATTTCCAATACGGAAACTGGCTCAGCCCCTGTGCCCACCCGTGAGCGCTGGCCTCGAGCCGGCCGTGTGCTGGAGGGCTGTGCTCGGCCGAATCGCTCTTCAACCAATTGAATGACCAAAGCGTTTGCACCACACAGTGGTTTGCTCTTCTTTCAAAATTTCTTCCTCGGTTTCAGTAATAACTAAAGATATTCACTTATCTTCAAGTGGATGATTTTCATCCCGTTTAAATTTGTGCCTTGTACCCTCCCCTCCCCTTTCTTAGGGAGAAAGGACAGCTCGTGCGTTGCACCTACCCGAGTTTCTCTGAGGTCTGTCTGGGGCTGTTGCAGGAGTGCTGTAACTAAGGCTGAAGGGCGGCAGGCTGGGTCGCAGCATTCTGTGACCCTCCGTTCTCCCGGAGGCCCCTCGCGCGCAGCAGTACTGTATTCTGGAGATGTCCCTGTCGTCCTTGCGTACCAGGGCAGCGGGACCTGTGCTTGGCTTTGAAAGGATGCATAATGCTTTGGCCTTCCTCGACGTGCCCTGGCTTTCCCCACTCCGGCAGTCAGGGACAGGATTATCCCCTCTTCTTTGAGTAGTGCTAGGCAATTTTCACTCTAGCATAGATCTGACCTCTGAAGGAAAGCTCTGGTATGAAATGTTGTAACCTAGACGATGCCAAGGCGAGGCATCTTCTGCAGCGTGGTGTTACTGAGCCAGAGCTTTGGCATGATCGGGTGGCTCGGGAAGGCAGGAGTCTGTCGGGAGAGCTGGGACGCTGCCTCGGGCTGGGTGTGCAGCTTGGCTGCAGTTCTGGCATAGCCAATCTGACCTCAGTTACCCACCTTCCTCCCTTGCTTTCACTTAGTAGCTCGTGCTTCGAAAGAGAAAATCGCGTGAAGCAACGTTGGAGGGGTTGAGTGCGAAACAGCAAACCGAGCACCTTCATTGCATGCGTACCTGCTTTGTTGTAACGACATTAAGGAGTAGTCAAGACAAAACCAGACGCTGATGTGAAGCCAGCTTAGAGAGGACGCTAGACCCTGTGCTGCAGTATTTATCTGAATCGAAATTCTGAATGTTTACCTCAGTGTAAATATCTTAACCTTTCCAGTGGGAGGAAAGGAGTATTGCATGGAGCAATCACTATCCCCAGCGCTTTGCCAAACACATCATCCTCTCTAAGACAGGCTCCACATCGGTATGAACACTGTCCCTCTTTGGACCCTTACCTTTCTAGGATGTGAATGGTAAAAATGTGAATACTTGTTGTTTACTTCATTAGGCATAATTCATAATGATGTGTTTATATGAAGAATATCACAGACTGAAGCAAAACCATATGCAATTGGTTTACTTTATTATAAACTGTATATGATGTACAAACTAATAAAAACTTAAATGACGACAGTCTCACTGTTGTTCTTGAACAGGCAAATAAACAAGATATTCCAGCTGTGCATTTCAGTGCTGGATGTGATCTGGAGCATTGGGTTGTTCCCAGGGCACTGGAGGGAAGAGGGGTCAGCGTGCTCCTGCGCTCCCACGGGAGCTGTCCTGGGCCGGTGCTGGTAAATGTGGTTTTAAAGTTCTGATGGAACAAACTGGCCAGAGACTTCTGTCAGGAAAGGTCTAAGCTGAGTATCGGGCAGTTGCCCCTCTGCCAGTGCAGAAGCTAGGAAGGGTTTTTCTGTTGAAGGTAAGGGAGGATTACGGGTGCTCTGGGTGTGGGTATATACAAAACCTTTTCTTTTTTTATGTTATAATGAGAATTTATTATCACCCATCTTTTTGAAACAGCAGGAGCTATGTGGCTTTATTGGTAAACTTGCAGAGCGTTTACCAGATTAGCCCCAAAGCACCCCTCGCTTTTGTTTTAAACATTCGGAGGAGAAATGCTTCTTGCACAGGCAGCGTTGGCTTTCCCAAGCAATTGGTTTCAGTGTGCACCCAGCTGCAGGTAAGCTGTGCCCACGCAACAGCTCCTTTACCGATGTGAGCCCAGCACGTGCTTGTCAAACAGAGTAAGTATTTACATATATATTAATAAGGGATTAATTTCGCTATGCGTTTCACCACACACCGAGCCATAGCATGAGTTTAAACTGTTGTCCTGACCTGAATCCATTAGTTGAGCTTTGTGTTACAGTAAAGTAGTGACCACAGATCCACTGACCAACTGGCAGACGGTCTGGCTAAGAGCAAAACCATAAGTTTCCATAAAACAGACTTAATAACAGAAGTGCTTGGTCATTAACTTTTTTTCCAGCCAATGGTTTAGGTTTGAGCAGACTTAAGTTACACAGTTATGATACCTCCACTTACTTCCTAAATTACAATGTTACTGCCATCCTAACTTTTAACATTCAAGTGCATTAGAGAAAAGTAGTAAAATCTTGCATGAAGTACAGGTCTATACTTCAGACATGATTTTAATTTCTATAAAATAAGATGGAAGAGACATTAGCTCATCTCTTCCACCCCCTGCCGAGGCAGGATTGCTCCCTACAGGACACGGGCACTGGACAGTGCTTGGTCCAGCCCAGTCTGACATGTGAAGTGAAATGGCTGGAGCCACGCTACAGGAACTGAATGCCTCTCCTGGTATTTCACTTGTTTCCCTTTAAGTCCATGATAGCTGGCTTTCAGGACATCATCTGGCAACGTGCTTTCCTTCTGTCTGCTCACCAGCATGTCTCTTATCTGCAATGAAGGAAGCGTTCACAAGCAAACAGCGAACATGAACTGGGGCAGAGCACGGCTGGCTGCAGGACCAACCTCTGATCAAGGCTGTTAAACACCCTGCTGCCCTCTGCAAGTTCTTTTCTTAGGGGCTAAACTATTAGTAACTGCCACACTTGACAGGAGTGATCTACAACTGGGTCTTGCTGGTTTTTACCCAGTAGTTCAGCTACCGGAGTGACTGATATTAGTCCCTCGGGTGTGGGAGAGGGGGAGAGACATTACACAGTTCACTTGGCTTCAGGCCAGTTATGTACAGGCTTTGGTCTGCCACTGCTTATAGTACTGGCGTGCACAGATCTAACGATTGTGGTTCATAGGGAATTTATAAAAGACCATAGTTGATCTTCCTCCGAGGAAGAAAACAAGCAGAACACCACAGCTAATTCTCTCCAGAACCCTTCCATTAAAACACACTCAGCAGCACCTCGGTTATGGACATCAGTTATGTGACAGTTTTCCTTTGTCAGGCAAGTGTTGCTTGTTTTCTTCCTTGCTCTGAGGCCGATAAAATCTCTCCCCAGAGAGGCTTCTCACTGGGGCTGGCAAAAGGGCTTACTTTAGTAAAGGTAGAATTATTTCTCTTTACACTTTTAAAAGTTACAGGAGTTACTTGCCTTTTAAAAACAAACAAACAAGCTACCCTGCCCATGCTCCTAGATGATGGTGCAGGAACTAAAAGCAGAGCCCCGTTTGTTGGTGCTCTGCGTTGGCACGAGTTTTCCTTTCCCATAGTAACCTGAGAATATTGCCTTCACATCGATCTTTTTAGAAAGGATGAGCATCCACATACCATTATCAAAATACAGCAGTTTCCCTCCTCCAATTTCTCCCACTTCATCCCCTTTGTTCCCTGCCTTTTCCAGTTTCACAAACTCCAGCAGATCGAGCCCAGTCTGGACTGCTTCGACGCCGTTGGCACAGCCAAGGGTGATGTGAGCCCTGCTGCCTTTCGGGAGGTTGTCGGTGGGCAGGATCTTATCAGCGTCTCCAGGCCACAGCAGCAGTTGCTGTTCACTCAGGTCTACGCGAGCGCCAGCAGTTTTTGTTGTGATGAACAGAGCGGAGATGGACATGGTGAAGCCTTTGCCGTAGGAAGCCTTCACAGCCTGGGAGAAGAGGGAGACAAGCCCAGAACACAGCTTTACCTGACTGCAGACAGGTGGGATGTACAGTGGAGTGGTTGGTTTTATTGCCCACAAGCTCAGGGTCTTGGCTGACCACGGTAGCTCTTGCTTTGACATACTTAAGATACTGTGTGTAACTAGAAGATCATGGCCTGAAGTTCCTGCTCTGTGAATTTAGAGCTGGTTACACCTTTTTTCCTTCACAAATTCCAATATTTAACTTGGGCTTATCCGTTTTGAAATAATTTAGCTAGAAGTGTAAATACCTTAATTCAACATCATTCAAACCAAGCTTTGGAGATGATGCTGGAAGTCAGGGCTGATGGGGGGCAGGATTATTTTGTTTGGAAACTCACAGGAAACAGTCACCATTTCTCCCACAGTTATGACGTTTCTGTTGCACAAGCCACATGGACATACTTGCTGTCCCTACAATTACCCTCTTGGCTCCCACTGCATCCCCAGCCCACCAAAGAGGCTCGTGGATCCCCTGCTGGGAGAGGAGAGGGAGACCGGGGGGGGGGGGCGGCTGGGGACGAGTCAGAGCCCTGGTACTCACTTCTTGCTGTGCGTATTCCTCAGCTCCAGCTGCTTTTCCAAACTCGGTGTATTTTGTGGTGCAGTGTAAGACCCCAGGCGGCCTCTTCACAAAGTAGCTGGTGAGATCTATCTTTATTTTGGGATCATCAATAGCAGAAGCAACTGCAAATACAGGTAAGCAATGTTAGTATCAAAAAATGGTGAGCCTAAGTCCTGTCTCAGCTTGCGTTGCTAACCTGTTCTTCATGTTTCATCTTTCTTACTGCTGAAAAGGCCTAGATGGGTAAATAAAACTCCTCCTTCCACCTAGGCTAACAGTGGATGCAACTAGAAAGCAGAAGCTTCTGTGTGTCATCATGGCTCGTCTTAACCTTGATGTTGTACGAATCCCTCCGGGGACAAGGTTGTTCAATCTTTCCCTTTTCACTTTGACTCATAGCAGCGAGCAGGGGATGCCCAGCCACGTGTAACGCTGCTGCCATCCGAACCCAGCTCCCTACAGCGTCAGGGCTAAATAGACTTCTTTGGAAAAACAGTTTCATTTATTTTTACTTACAACAGCAACTTTGTCAACTGTGGGAAAGGGATTAGTAGCTTTTAACAGTTTTTCTTGTTGCTAACTTTAACTAGGAATTTACTTTAGAAGCTGACCAAACTTGTTCCATTTGCTGAATGTTAACATTTCATCAACAGAGTAAGAACTTGGTAAGATACTTCTATACATACAGTATTTACTCTCCTTCTTGAAGGCTTTGAGACTCCCAAGCTCATCTAAGAAGGCCTGGCCAGCCTTCCTCAGGATCTCTGAACTTCTTTTGCTCAAAAACCACCCAAAATACATGGGTAGGAATTCCTTCTCCAGGCTTGGCTTCATCTTCTTCAGCTCTTCCACTGACAGTTTCCATTGATTCTTTTCCTTCAGCTGCAAGCAATCCATTCGCCACTGGGTTTTGGGCTCAGCAAAGATGACTTTGTACCGGTATTTGTCAGCAATATCAAAGAGTTGGTCCAGTCGTTCCCTCTCATGGTGAGTGTCATCCAAAACTATAACACTGATGTCTCGTTTGCAATAGTCAACTAGATCCTCATCCACCTTTGAATACTCTTCAGGAACGGTGCTTCTAATCAAAGGTGTAATTTTATAGTTATCAACAGAGATGACCTTGCAGGCATCTTTATACCTATCTTGAATGGCCTGGGCAAGAGTGGACTTCCCACTGCCAGGCAGGCCTCTTAGAATAAAAAAGGTTTTGGATTCTTTGACTGTAGAGATGGTATCTTCATCGTCGAGGAAGGGGAACTGCAAGCTTTCGGGTCTTTCTTTCGCTGATTGAGTAGACATTTTTCTAAATATTTTAGGCAGGAATGTGTGACTCTTCTTTGAGAAGCCTCTGTTCTGAAACGCAAGAAGAGAGTATTTGGCAGGCGAGCAACCCCGAGAGACGCACGCTCGCGCTGCGCAAGCAGGCGCCGTTGAGAACCTTTGCTGGGGGAAGGGCAGCGCAGGAACCATCTCTACCCCCACGTCCCCCACCCTCAGCTGCCCTGCTTGCCTTAAACCACCTCAGAGCTACCCCGGCTGCTCCCGCAGCAGGAACCCGTCCCCTGTCCCACCACCCGCCGGCACCAGCACCGGCCTTCTGACCTGGGGAGCTGAAGGTGCAGCTCCACTCCCTGCTCCAGCCTCGGCAGCTTCGGTCCTGCCTGGCCAGGAAGAGGAAGTTTTACTGTCATGTGGCAGCAGCTGCAGTTTCAGAAGCACCATGAGCTGCCACAAAGCCACCGCCCAGGCAAAGCACTTCAAGTGTCAAATGAAAAATAAATACTTGTGGCTACTAGATAATGAGGGTGCAGAGTGCTGTAGGGAGCTCCACCTGAAAACAGGAAACTAAAGTCCCAGCAGGTTGTGACAGTTGCTGTAATCTCATCGCTTCATCTGAAAAAAAGGCTGCAGGGGGATTTAAGTCTGTTTAGGGACGCTCCGTCCCCATAGGAAAGGCTGTTTCTGAGTGAAGTTTGTGAGGATGCCGTCTCTCGCATCGAGAACTGCCATTTCTTTATGGCACCCTGAATGCCTCAGAGGAGGGAATTTGGCCTCCTGTTGTGATGGAGGAGCAAGTGAAACTGCTTCTGGTAAAGACAAATCCCTTCCCAGCAGCTGCTGAGCTGAACACGAAAGTAAAACCAGCCCTCTGAGCACCAGAAGAAACGCTCGTATTTGGCAGCAGCAAGCAAGCCAGGAAAAGCACTGCCGGGGAGCTGGCGCTGGCTCTCCCTCCCCTCCTGCCAGCAGCTCCAGTAACTGGAATCCCAGATTAATTCCCTGCAGGGTCTGGGAAAGGAGAGGACTGGAAGGAAAGGAGGGCTGTCTCCAACTGTGCGCGTTTTCAATAGCATCAACTGGGCGGCCACTGGTTTTGGGGTCAGTATGTGAACTCTCCGCCTTCCCTCCTCGCCCTCCAGCTGAACGCTGTGCCAGCAGCCAGAGCGATGCTGAAGGAGTAAGTTTTTGCCTTTGGTGCAAAAATGGAGGAGTTTTACATACAACCCAAATGCTCTGCCCGTGGCAGAAAAAATACAGGTTTCCTGTTTGCAGGGCGAAGGCCTTGTTTGAAAAACAACTGTTTGGTTGATTAATTTTTCTGTCCCTTATTCCAGAATGTGGAGGCGGGTTTTGGTTCCAAAGCGCCCTGGGCCCGGGGACCCCACTGCTTCGACGGACGTGTTTGGGCCGGGAGCGCTGCCAGCCCTGGGGTCAGCTACTGCCCGCTCCCGAGACCGGTGCGGGAACGACTGGGCTTCCGAGAGGAGCGAGGAGCACGCGGTTCTCCCGGGACCCCCGCGTCGCCTTCCCCATGGATTCGAGGCTCCCGGGTCGTCGCACGAGAGGAAGCGGACGGTGCGAGCCGCCTTGTCCGGCTGCTCCTCCGGGCAGGGTAGGTGTCCCGTTATCCAAGGGGGAATGCTTGGCCTGAGCGGGGCCGGGCAGCGGCCAGCCCTGGCCTGGGCCAGTCCAGCTGTTTGGCCGAAGGCAGCTGCCGGTGACTGCAGGAACTGAGGCCGCTTTTCAAACGCGCAAACAAAAGAACAATAATAGAAAACACCCTCCGGCCCCATTGTTCAGCGGCCAGCTTGGAGGATAATAGCGGCCTTCAGGGGCCGGGCGGCCGGACAATGGCCCCACAGAGACCGGCCTGGGCGGGCGCTGGGCTCCCGGCCGGACAATCCCCCATTGAGCCCCCGGCCCC
>JANZLQ010000086.1:44984860-45023645 GCA_026212715.1 Elanus axillaris | reverse complement strand
CAGCTACCAGTGCAGAACACAGCACCGTGAGGGCTGCTATGGGGAGAATTAATTCCATCTCAGCCAGACCCAATACAAGTAAATTCTAGTTGGTGCCTAGTAGTTAAACCATTCTGTCTCTTGCAGCTTCCTTGCTAATAAAGGTTAAGCAGTCAAAGCGACTCTGCTAATATTTGGGGTTTTTTAACGCAGCTTACAACACAGCTTACACTCCTACAGTTTTGTGGCATTTGCAGGGCAAAGATGGGCAGAGAATTGCAATGGGATTTTGTACAGCGAACACCAAGTTGCTCCATAAGCACAAGAAGCCGTGTCTGCGACCCATTCGACTTGTGGGTCGTCTGCCGGCTGGCTCCCTTCCAGTGTGTCCGGCCACTGCTGCTTACCTGTTGCAGATTGCTTCCCCCTTTACCTCTCTCTCTTTCCAATCAAAATTCCTATCCTTCTAGAAAGCTGTGGTGGTTTAACACCAAGAAGAGAGGAACATTTCCCCAGCGTCAGTGTCTGTGCTTCACTTGCAGCCAGAATCGCAGCCCACCTAAGAAGGTTAACTCCTAAAATGTTTGAGGTTAACCCCAGCATTTCCCCTTCTCTCTCTTCCAGACTCTAATCTACTTCTAGTACATGCTGCTGTTTGTTCCCCGATAGCTGTGTATAGATCCTTGCCTTGAGATAACTACATTGTCTCAATGTCACTCCATCTTTCGTAATTAGGAGCACGCAATGGAAGTTCTAGATTCCTTCTGAAGTTGCTGCAGAAAGGCTGCCTGTAGCCCCAGGACTTGATCTAACGCCGCGACTCTCTCTGTCTTTGAGACAACTCCGTTCCCACAGCATCTCTGAATAAATGTTTTCAGGAGTGCCTCTTCGAGAGCAAAGGAATCTAACCCAGCAGCCTCAGCATGGCATTTGTGTGGGCTGTTAAGTTACAGGGGGGCTGCAAGGGAGGACAGAAGGTATCTTGCTTTGCAGGGCCAAACAAAACGTGCTTGGTCTCCTTTCGCTTGTTTGCAAGAGCTCCGCTCTCCTTAGGCTGTGTTAACTTCAGCGCCGGGGTAATAAAAACAATGGGTTATTTCTAGCAGGCTAAATATTAGGTGCAAGTGTTTATGGTGACAAAACTGGGGGGTTTATTCTGTGAAGAAAGAGAGGGTGCTTCAGCAACATTGTCTGAAGCTGTTTTGAAATGGAATTGAATTGGAAGTTGCGCTGCAGTCATGCTGGAGTTTTACAGAGTAATTCTCTGAAAGCAGGAACACTGTTTTACATCTTTTGCCCTTACTGTAGCTTCTCCTTTTCTATTTTAACACTGGAATTGCATTTGAAAAGATGTTAGCAGCAAATTTGACTGCCAGTTCTTAAGCCTACTTAACAACTTTCAATGAGGGTCCTTCCGTAGTCCAACCTGTTTCATTCTAGAGGCATACAGAGAATGCAGCCTGCCTCCTCCTCCTTTTTTTCTGCAGAATAAATATTTTGTCTGTAGAGTTGGGGATGGACACAGACCAAACCTCTTTCTTCCTGAAAAGGTCTTTATTTCTAATGATGGCTAATTATTCCCTGGCACATTCTGTGCTTGCTTATGGGGTGAATAACCCAGTTGATTACTAAGGGTTATTACCCAGAAGGTAGCACAAGAAATAACTGCGGGCTTTTAAACTGTTTCCCTCTGTGGGTCTTAAGTGGGGCATTTATTTTTATGATGGCATGGGCAGTTAGTCTTACTGACTCATTCAACTATTTCACCGTCCGGCTACTCAGATGGAATCTGAGCTCTTCTCTCCTGCGTTGGTGCCTTTCTGCTTTGCAGCTCTCCCAGAAACCACACTAAGTGTGCTTTTGTGTTTCCTGCCACACTGGCTGTGCCTGGGGAACAGTGACCCGACCTCCAGCACCTCGGAATGCAGCGTGAGCCACTGCTAGAGCTTCGCTGTCGGCAGCCTGGCCCCTCGGAAATCAAAACTGCTTGTTCACCTCTGGCTGATCGCAAGGCTCAGTTCTGATGTTTGACGCACGCAGACAGGTTCACTGGGATGAAGTATTCTTTTAAATAAAGGTTTATTGCAGCTAAAAATAAAAGCATCTTTGGCACCTGTGACTTTGTTGCTGCATATCAGAAAGAAAAGTTACAGCCTTGAGATCAGAAATCATTTACTTACGTCAGTCTAGCATATACTCTTCAAAAGAAAGCCATCTTCAGGAAAGGTGTGAAAATAGGAATTTTTTTAAATATTCTTTTTCTCAAAAAAACCACCCAAACTGTCTAACCTTAATCTTTGTTGTCTTGAGCATCTTAACTCTGTAGGGTGTGAACCTGCTTCCAAGACACCTAGGTTCTGAAACAAAAAAATACAAAATTTATATAAATGCGTTCTGGTTTTGATAATACTGGTAACACCTTTTTCTGAAGGGAAAAGAAACTACGGGGGACTAGGAGAGATGGTAGGTGTGTTGCGTAGATCCCACAACAGCAGCCCTGGGGTGCCGTGTGGTTGGAGACAAGTTGCCTTAGCTGAGCGTTCCCCTAGACCTGGGGGGATGCTCAGAGCCGGCGCGTTTGGTAGAGGCACAGTGGCGGCTGGGACAAGCTGCAAGGATTCTGCCCTTCCCTGCAGGCAAGGCTGGACCAAAATAGTGTTCAGGAATGGGGTAGAAATTTTAAGCAACAGAAATAGTTCTTGCTTATCAGGTGAGCTTTCTAGCCTTATTTATAATGGGGAGGCACAGCCCCAGCTTTGCATTTGCTTTGGTCTTGCATTGAGCTTGGGGATTGGGAGTTTTCTCTAAGAACTGGACTCTGTTCCTGACTGCTTTTTTTTTGTTTTTTTCCTCCACCCCCCTCAATTCAGACTAGGGAGCCATGTCAGCCAAAGCCATCTCTGAGCAGACGGGGAAGGAGTTCTTGTACAAGTATATCTGCACCTCCTCTGCCATCCAGAACCGCTTCAAGTATGCCCGAGTCACTCCGGTCACTGACTGGGCACGGCTCACCCAGGACCACCCGTGGCTTCTGAGCGAGGTAAGGAGAGTGACTTGCTTTTCTGGAGTGGCTGAGCCCGCGACAAACCTCTGCCCACCCAGGCTGCTCCCGGTCAGGCACGGCACGTTGTGCTGCGGCAGGTCGTGAGCAGAACTGTGCTCCGGATCTTTCCTGAAGGACCGGTTGCTGCTGCTGCTCTGCAACACTCATTTGCAACACTGATGAAGAAACAAGCCTTGCTTCAAGGCTGTTGTATCACCGTCTAGGGGGGCTGATTATAAAACTCCTTTAAGGACTGTGAAATACATGAGCAGAGATATCTGCGAACAAGAAGCTGCTAATAACCGCACAGAAGGTAAATGAGGCTAATTCAGACAAAGCAAGAGTCTCCCGAGATGTCGGTCCCTGTTCTCAAACCCTTACTGTCTGGAATCACGGAGTGCTTTCTCTGCGGCTGGCTTTTATGTTCAGTTAGGATACTGCTAAGGTTTCCTGCATCCATCCAAAATGTTAGGGAAAACTTCATTTTTTGCTTTTTCTATGCAAGATCTTTTGTATCTCTTTGTGTTTCATAGCCATGCCCCTTCTATAGAGAAAACATATCCAGAGCTCTTTTTATTAGTTGTTCAAGCTGGCTCCTTTCCAGTGCTTAATTACGTTAAGTCATTGGTTGGTAGAACATGAATGTTTCACAGTCCTTTACTGACTGACTGATAGAAGCCCTACACCAAATAATTAAATGTTCCATACTCAAGTGCATGAGTGGATTGCAGGAAGATATCGGCAGTGCTTCTAAAAAGACTTGCAGAAAGCCAGAAGGGAGCAAGGATGCTACTATCCTTTAAGGCAGAGTTCTGTAATGCCAGAAGAGGCTGCAGGGTCCAGCAGAAAGACCACAACCAGCGTTCTGTACTGTGACATGTTATGTTCTGACTCTACACTAAGTTGCTGAAGTTCCAGGACATATTAGCCGTACAGGAGAATGGCACCCATTTCTTATTTTAAAAAAATAAATAAAAAGTTGCAAGCTAGAGGTAAGTGTGTTACCTAGGAACACCTTTCCATAGGTATCTTATAAAGAGCCACTGTCAGTTGACTAAAATCTGCATGACCCCTGGCCCTAGCCAGTCTCATACGCAAAGTGTGTAGTGGCAACAGGAGTTTTCTTTGTAAGCAGCTGGCTGCTTGCTGTGTCTCTAATAGTTTCTCCTTATGAGCCTCTGCTCACAGAGAAATACTAATTTAATGATGCATCTTACAAAGTTTGCAAAACTGACAGGATGCTGTATGCTTTTCAGTGTGTTTTGTTGTTTTTTACAGAAAGTGAGTACATGTACCCCATCCGAACAGCTGCTTGGAAAGGGTTATCAAAGTTCATAAAAAAAAGCCAAAGCAAACTGTCACGTCAGTCTGTGACGTATACTCACATCTGAGTAGAAATAAGGCAGCTCTTCTCAAAGTAGAGTGTAAAAACAACTGCAGGCATGTTGTACCGGGAGATGGATTTGCCAAGAGATTAAATAAATTCTGCAAGGATATTTGCTGTACAGAATTTACTTAAGTTTTTGTTTCGCTATCTGCAGAGAATTACTTGACCAAAATCACTTTCTAATGCTTCTTTCTTTTAATCTTTCTTGCACAATGTTGTAGCGTTTAGTGGTGAAGCCAGATCAGCTAATAAAGAGACGTGGGAAGCTTGGACTGGTTGGAATTAACCTCACTCTGGATCAGGTGAAGGTTTGGCTCAAACAGCGTCTGGGCCAAGAAACCACGGTGAGTGCCACTTTAGCAACAAAACCACAAGACTCCTTTGTTTTGTCTTTTCTGCCTGCTTACGTGATAGGAGCTGGTGTGCAGGTATTCCTCTTGCTTACGATGGTTTAAAATGCATGTTACACTGCTGCCAGAGCAAGTGAGAAACTGTCCTGGATGTGAAATTCCTGCTGGTGAGTGAGGACTGATAAATGACACACCTCGATAGGGAGCACAGCTCGGTGCTCCCTGTTACCACCTGCACCCAAGTCCGCTGTGTAGGCCCTGGGTGGTGGGAGCTCAGCAGGAATTAGTACCATTTTGAAAATCCCTTCCACTTGGGAGTCAGCAGTTGATAGCTCAAATGCTGCGTCTAGTTGGCACAGCTGCTTCACTTTAATACCCAAGGCAGATTTAACAAGTATAAAAGCTGTCATGAAATTGTCCTCTTATTGTAGCCAGCCCCTGTGTTTTGGCTGCTGATTGAGTGTTACTTCAAGTCCTTATTTCAACTCAGTGCTGGCTTGTAATATTTATTCTCCTGGGAATGACACTGCAATGCTGATGATAAAGAAAAACCTGCCATCCCAGCTGCTCTGTTTCAGGAGCTGACAGAGTTCTGCTGCCTCAAGGAAACTGATGCCTTGGCCCTACCATGATTGATGCGCCGCTGGCTCCAGCACCGAGCTGTGCAGCCGGGCCAGCGAGGCTCGCCTGAAGGCCGTTACGAAACAGCAGGCAACTGCATCTTGTGTGCCTGCCCATCAGGAGAATGATGGATGTCGAAATCGCTTCTTTAGCACAATACAACCACCGCGTCTAAAGGAAGGACTGTGCTAAGTGCTTGGGACCGATGATGTTCGCTCCTGAAGCGGTCTCCTCAGGAGCAGGCGGTGTCTCCCATGGCCTGTGCGGGAGTGTCCCTTGAGCCAGAAAATTTGCTTTTGGGGAGCAGGAAAGCGCCTGTGCAGGACAGTTCCTGGGATCTTGCTGTAGCTGTCTGTCCCTGTAGGAAGACAAGAAAGGGTTCTCTTACTCTTCCGTTCTCACCGACACCACTTCCAGGGCAAGTGCTGGGCAGAGGCCTCTGCTTCTGCCACTCCCTGTCTAGCTCAGGAATTCCCTCACTTCAGATTTTTTCAAAGCTCCAAAAGCACCCGAAGCCGTCGCGTTTCACAGCGTGCTAAGCACTGCTCCGTAAAGGCGCCGTCTCTGGGACAGGAGATGAAGAGCAGCCATCCTGGTATAATTCCGATAGCCACCTGTCCTGTTAGGAAGGAGGAGGGTGACTGACTCCTGTAACCGATGAAGGTCAAATATGCTGGAGTGGTACAGCAGCGTGTCTAGCAGGGACGGTGCTTGATGCTGTGCTGGAGAGGGACGAGTATGGTTCCCTGGGAAGCACAGTGGTTTTAGAGCAGTATTGATTAATTCTCGAAGCTTGCTTTATGCTGCCATAAATGTGGATATTGGACAAGTGTTTATTGGTCTTTGTCTTGTTTTCTGCCTACAGATTGGTAACGCTAAGGGAATCCTAAAGAATTTTCTGATTGAACCCTTCGTCCCTCACAAACAGGTTAGTATACCAAATAAAGCGTTAAGAAGTGCTTTTAAATCTCTTTTGACTTGCACGCAGCTTAGATGGATTTCTATAATGGAGAAAGCAGAAGTTTGGGAGTGTGCTGTTAAGCTGACAGTGTCAATGCATGTGGTCACAGCTGTGTGCAGGCACAGTATTGGCCCCTGTGAAGAGCTGTTAATAATCATGTTGGTTGCTGTTACTCTACTGCGAAGAGGTTACAGATCACCTGAGAGGGACCAAGTTGGTTGGTCAAGGCAGCTCACTGCTGCTCGAGTCTGGTACTCCCAGGTGTGGATCGCAAACTGTTGATGTGAGATACATCAGTTCGTGCTGGTGAAATATTCATACGCCACCATGGTTTGCGGGAAACCTAAGATATAGGTGCTTTCAGTGCACTCGAGGAAGGACCCTGGTTTGCGCTTCAGTTGTGTAAGATGGGAGCAGTTTTGTCCAGAAATCACCGGCACTTTTCACCAGGCTGAAGCACTCTGGGCCCTGTCGCTCTCCCTCCCAGGCCAGCACAGCCTGTACAACCCTGGGGAGTGTCTGGGCCGCTCCAGTGCTGCTTCTCCTTGGAAAGCTCAGTGGTGTGCTCAGTTGCCCCTTCCCTAGCTTTGACACAAGAGCCTCTTCTTCAAGGTCTTCTCTGGGTGTGACATGCTAATGCTTGCGCCTTGGTCTGTGGTGCAGGAGGAAGAGTTCTATGTGTGTATATACGCTGCCCGTGAGGGAGACTACGTACTCTTCCACCACGAAGGGGGTGTGGATGTGGGAGATGTTGATGCCAAAGCTCAGAAGTTGCTTGTGGCAGTGGATGAAAAGCTCAATGAATCGGATGTAAAGAAATACCTCCTGCAGTATGCGCCGGCAAATAAAAAGGAGTAAGTACAAATGCCCAGTTCTGGGCATGGCTGGCCACCCAGAAACTCCTCTCCTTTATTTCAGTGCAACATCCCTTCGTTCTGTTTCACCCTAAAGCTTGCTCTCCTACCCTTCTTGCTGCTCTCAAGAATATGCCATGCATCATAAATCCAAGTTCTTTGACCTTATCCAAGCCACTTGTAAAACCCAAAGTAAGTGTTCGTAGTGCTTTGAGCCTTCGCTTGACGGGAGCACTTCTCAGTCTACCGAAGTCTTGACCTCTGAGGTGTTGGAGACATATATTGAATTTTGATCCTTTGTGGCAGCATAAAGAGTTTCTTTTATTTAGTAGAAATGGTGATAAGATGTGAACCCAATTGCTAATTCAGAAATGTACTCTCCCTTACTCTGTCCTAGCCTAAGAAGGTATTCTCTTGCTATTCCTGTGCTTACTGCGAGCTTGTCTGTAGATCTCAAAGCTTCTTTTGAATCTCCTTTAATTAGATGCCTATACCTAGTTATCTTAATGAGTCATGATTTTTCCAAACATAATATAATCACTGCTGGCATTGTTCAGCACTGAAAGGCTGAAGAAGCCTGTCACTAATGTAGTTTGCTGCAGTCTCTTCCCTATCACCGCTAACGAACTTCAGTTCTGATGAAGATGCGTATGTGACAGTGAGAGACAATGATGCATTTCTGTCTCTCAGTGAGATTAAACAGCCTGCGTGTCTATGTGACAGTTGTGAGTAACTATGTTCTCAGCAGAGTTTGGTGGAGTGTAATTAAGATGAGTCATCAAGGTCTTCCTTTCCTTGAGTCATCACCTAGGCTTCTTCCAGAGAAGATGAATGAGAATGAAAGAAATTGATACAGAATAGATTCGCAGATTGCCACTAATATAAATGAGGCAGAGCAGGCTGTGATTTATATTTGGCTGCCTTAATGAACTTGTGTTAAATTTTTTTACAGCGTCTTGGCTAGCTTCATCTGTGGCCTCTTCAACCTTTATGAAGATCTGTATTTCACGTACCTTGAGATCAATCCATTAGGTAACAGATATTCTGGGGAGCAGGACTTCCTGTGCTAGAATATTGAAATGTGTACTTTAGCCTTCTCTGTTTTATGTAGTTTGCAACAATACTAGGTGATGTATGCAAAAGAAAATACAAAAGTGGCTATGAAGTGTCCTGGAGCTATTAGTTGAATGAATCCAGAATGAGGACTGCTTGCAGGTGTCCTCTGTTCTCTGAAGCCCTGGTGGAAATGAAAAATTCCATTGAAAGAGATGTTATGTCAGAACTGAAGAACATAAGAATTGCTCTGGTGGATCAGACCAAAACCAGAGCCAGGGCCTGGTCCATGACCATGGTCACTAGTTAATTCTTAAGGGAACTCTCTGGGTTTGGTAAATACAATTAAATGACCGATGTGGAGGGAGGGGAACAAAGGTGACCTAGCTTCTGTAACGATCTCTGTATGGTGTCAAATTTTAGGAGTAAATCTGTAATGCCTATCTCTGTATAAACCAGAGCTAATTCTAGTGGTTTTGGTTTTTTCTTTTTCCAATGCAGTGGTGACTAATGATGGTGTCTACATCCTTGATTTGGCTGCAAAGATTGATGCAACTGCTGACTACATCTGCAAAGTGAAATGGGGGGATGTGGAGTTCCCCCCTCCCTTTGGGAGGGAAGCTTACCCAGAGGCAAGTAACAACCCACTCTGGCCCAAGTCCCTCTCTGACGGACTACAAGATTAATTCCTCATGCCTGTATGTCCATGGCATTGAGGTTTTCCTCTCTTGTGGGTTTTGTTGCTGTGTTTCAAGTACCTTGGCATTACTCTCTCTGATAAGAGCATGTTAATACACCTGTTTTCCTGAAAAGTGATGACCAAGAAGAGGCCTGCAGGCATATTTACAGTTTTAAAGTTAAAAATGCCTGTTCCCTCTCAGAATTCCCTGGGTTTGTACTACTGGTTGCATAAACACTGCTTCATACATGGCTTCCCAGCAGCTTCAAAAACTGTTGGAAGTAGAGCTCTCTCCTTAATTGTTCTGTTACTAATTTCAGGTGACTGTTCTGCTGTCTCCAAAAGGATTTCTGTCCTGACTTTTTCATTTTAATAATTATGTTTCAGTTGGGGAAGGTTTTTGTAACACGGCCAGGAAATCCATTTAGCTATTTCTCTCCATGTAGCTTGCTGGATGCCAGCACTTAACTCAATTTGCTCTTAAAAGGATTAGTTCAGTTTTTGTCTCTGAATCATCCCCCTGCAAGTCACAGTGAAGGTTGTTATGGCAGTGCCTTTGCTGAGAATTTTAATGAACTCCCAGTGAAGTGCTTCTCAACGGGCAAGCACACTGTGATACAGGAACACCATGTTGAGCCAAATTACAGCTCAGCGATTACATTCTTGGCTGCAGCACCGCCAGAGTGTGTGTAGCCATGGGTGTGTTAATTTTAAATTTTCTCTGGTCTCAGTCTGCAGAGAAGGTCAGAACAAGACTTTTCAGTTCAGAGGCGTTTGACTCTGTGACTGTCATGTGCGGAACCAGGAAACCAGGGAGTTTCCCAGGGCTGGCTGAGCAGTGGAGGAGAAGACCACTGTTCATGGAAAGGTCAGCGTAGCACAACTTACTGAAACATAACCAAGAGTCAGCTGCATTTCTGAAGTTTTTCATGTGCAAACAGGAGAAATCTGCTTCTGGATCTGCACTCTACAAGTAAAGAAATATCAAATTTATCTATAGCAATCACTTGTGACTTCACCTGGGACGAGTAAGAGACAAGCCAGCAGGCTTTCTAAACACAATCTATTCTTTGGAGGGTATGATTTTTTTTTTTCCAAGCAAGAATCAAAATTTGAGCGTATGATCAGGTTGATCCCCTTTGAATTTGCTACAGAGAATAGCACAAGCTGTCTATATCCAGTCTAATTTCAGTGTTCTGTCTCGGAGAACACATAACACAAATCAGTCTTGGCCCCCAGGAGCTGAAGACGAGTCTCTGTCTCTTAAAAAAAATGGTGTTTGTAGTTCTGTTTTCCCCCCAGTTGCAGTTGAGAGGAGATGGAGGAGATCTGCCTGTCCAAACAGGCCCAGCACTACAAACCCTCTGGTCTGGAAAAGGAGGATGCAGAAGGAGGTTTAAATTGTGTGCCGCTCTGTCTGCAGGAAGCCTACATTGCTGATCTGGACGCAAAGAGTGGAGCCAGCTTGAAACTTACTATTCTCAACCCCAAAGGCAGGATCTGGACCATGGTGGCTGGAGGTGGTGCCTCTGTGGTGTACAGGTAACAGGAACAAGGTTTCCAGAGAGGGAGGGTGGATTTACAGTGCTGGAAGAAAATAATTGATGCAGCCTCTGGAAAGGAGACTCTTCTAAGGTGACCTTTCCATGCCATGACGGCTTGGGACCTCTTCAGAATGAAGACGCTCTGCAGATTTCTTGCCAAGATGTGGAGATAATTTATTCTGGGAGGTTGAGATACAGTTTCTTTTTGACTTGGAAAGGAGCAAGCTAGATGAAAGCTGTTTATGGTAATATCATTGCCATGGTAGTCACTGAGTTCCCATCATATCTAGGAAGTATAACAAGATTAATCATGACTGGCACCAAGAGGAGAGCAGCTTTGCCTTCAGCAGACAGCACAATCTCTGTTACAAGTCCCACTTTCCCAGGAACTTGGAATGCTTTATTAAGACCTTTATAGTGACTCAAATTATAACTAATCTCTCAAATAACTTTTTTTTTTTTTTTTACAGTGACACCATTTGTGACCTGGGGGGTGTGAACGAACTGGCTAACTATGGGGAATACTCAGGAGCCCCAAGTGAGCAGCAGACCTATGACTATGCCAAGACTATTCTCTCCCTCATGACACGAGAGAAGCACCCTGAAGGTAAGACGAGTTGCTGCAATTTCAAAGCTGCTCAGCTGTGAAGCTGTGTGTGGGGAAAAAACTGAACAAATCTGGGCTGTTACTATGCTTAGACCTCCCTTGCAGAGCTTTTAATGTACTGCTGCCTTCCAAGGGAAACAGTGATGGATTTCTGTCAAGAGAAATCTTGCTTCAGAGACAGGACTTGTGGTTTTCCATGTAGCAAAGAAGAAATGTGGCTCGAGAGATTCTTATCAGAAAAATTCCTGCTTGATACAAAGCTCTTATCTTCCAGGCTCTGCTAAACACAATTTATTGCAAACTATTAGCTAGTCTGAACTGCAGCATTGTTTCACTTTATATCCTAAACTGCTTCATGATCTTGCAGTACACTGTGTTCTTAAAACAGTTCTATTTATGCGTGTTTCTTCCCTCAGGTAAAATCCTGATCATTGGTGGCAGCATTGCTAACTTCACCAATGTAGCAGCCACTTTTAAAGTAAGTACTATTCGGAAGTATCAGCAAATGCCCACAGTCATCAACCCCAAGCCCTTCTCCCCAGTTCGGCGTTGCGCTGAGGCTGAGAGTGCACCTCTTCCAGGAGTTCCTGCGATGGTGGGACGGGGTAAACATCGGGCCGCTGAGCTCACCTGTCCTGTATGTCTCTCTTAGGGCATTGTGAGGGCGATTAAGGATTACCAAGGCCCTCTGAAGGAGCATGAGGTGAGGATCTTTGTGCGAAGAGGAGGCCCGAACTACCAGGAAGGATTACGTGTCATGGGAGAAGTTGGTAAGGACCAACCGTTTCCTTCAGGTTTGTTCTTGTGTCTTGTTTCTTCCACCTGCTTTCTGCTGAGCCTCTTCAGGGTTAAACGGTTCACTTTGGCAGAAGCTCATCTTGTTCCTTTTCCTGCCCAAGGCTGACTGTTCTTCTCTCTGTACACAGGGAAGACGACTGGGATCCCCATCCATGTCTTTGGCACGGAGACCCACATGACTGCGATTGTGGGCATGGCGCTCGGCCATCGGCCTATCCCCAACCAGCCACCCGCTGCAGCCCACACCGCCAACTTCCTCCTCAACGCCAGCGGCAGCCCTTCGGTGAGTTCCTTCCCCTCTGTGAAAGGGAACGCTTTTGAGGAGCCTCCTGAAGGCAGCTTCCCCTGTCTGAACAGGTTGGAAATGGATCCTGGCCCCCTCTGTATTTGTACGAAGCTCCACGAAAACTGAAGTGACTCTGCCTGCATGGTTTATCAGGAGGGGCCCTTCCAGTGGCCACCTTGCTTGTGCGGAAAATGTGACCCCCTCAAAACCAGTGTGACTCTTGCATCTACTGGGAACTTGGTCATTTAGTTTTCCCTCATTTGACTGAAATGGTCCTACCTCAAAATTAACTTTCTCTGGTTTTGTTTGTTAGGCTAGCACAGCCAAAGTGGCTGCCGCCGCCTGCGTGCTCCAGGCCTTGTCTGGCACGCTGTCCCTTACTGACTTGGCTTCTGAATCTTTCAGACTCCAGCACCAAGCAGAACGGCTTCCTTCTCAGAGTCCAAACCAGATGATATTGCTCCAGCCAAGAAGGCAAAACCAACAGCACCTCTTGGTAAGTCCAGCATTGGAAATGGTTGCTAGCAGTTCTCTTGTGCTCCAAAAAGCAGAATGTGGACTAGACTAATGCTTTTTGTGGATATAAAGGGAAGCAACTTTGTGGTACCTGTCATCTAGCTTTGTTTTGAATTTAGTGAAGTGCTTTTATAATGTTGTCACTTGTGCTGTTAGCGCATACACAAGGTGAGTCAGAGTTGCCTTGGTCTGGGATGTCCCTTTGAAGGGAAACAGCACGGTTTGAGATCTCCAGCGTTGCCATGTCCCCTTACGTGAGGCCAGCAGACAACAGGTTAGAGTATCTGTGCTGTGGTTGCTGAACTGAGGCCTGCTTTCCAGTTACCTGGGGGGTGTTCTCGTGGGATGCTGCTGGAATGGTGTGGGTATTCAGAAGGTCCTTCTTGCTATATGCTGCAGTTTCCTGGATGAACGCTACAGTCAGTCGGTTCAGTACGAGTTGTGATATACTCCTCACATATTTAGGGTTGGAGATTACTCTCTGGTGAGTGTTTTTGGTTTTTTTTTCAGGTTTTGTTTTTTTACTGAAGTTTGTAGGAAGCTTCTTTAGCGTGGTGATCCGCAAGACCTTTGGCAGCTTTTTGGTTCTATCTGTTAAAGCCTTATTGGGTCAGAGTGTGTTGTATTGGGGGGAAAACAAAAGCAGAGTTGCACAGGTACAAAATGTCATAACGTCCTGGTCCTCCTCCCCTGAATGCGAGGAGATACTGGCCTCATTTACAACGGTATGACACAATGACAGCGAGATTCTGATCCGATTCTGGTGAATGCATCACAAAACACACTACTGCTCTCTTCTTAATCATTGTGCACAGAATTTTTGCGTGAGCAAAAGATGCTGAAAATATGTGAGCCATGGAGCTTGCAGTGCAAGGAACTGCCACCTGAACCTGAAACGTGTTTGCGCTGGGATAAGCAAAAAGCTTCTAGATGGCAAAATGCAATGTCCAGCTATTTGGAGAGGAAGTACAGTGGAGAGTGCTCGGGTCTGCTTGTTTTTTTAACAAAAGCAAAACCCAAAAGGCCTGAGTGCTGTGGGGAGGAGGGAAGCTGCAGCACCCCACCGCAGGTGCCCTGCTGTTGGGATGACAGCAGCCAACTCTGTCATACTGTTGCATGAGTTATTCTCTCTTTAACAGATTCAATCCCAGCTTCAAGACCTGGTTCAGGTAGGACACGTGTGACTAGCTGAATGTGCCTGGCCTTGCTGGCAGCTGACTTTTTTAGTTCTTGGTTTTGTTGCTGTTTTATCTCTCCAAAAGTTTGCAGTGTTGTCTGGTCCTTCCCTTCCCTCCTGCCCAGCATATTTAGCTATCACCATATGAACTTTTCATCTGTTTTTTCAAATGCAGATCACATACTCCTTTGCACAAAAACTTACTCTTTCTGGGGGAGAGAGGGACAGGTCTCAAACAAACTTTAATCTTTCTTCCCTTCCCTCTGACAGTCATTACAGAGAAAAACAGACCTAAGCATATTGTGAAAAGCTCTGTTCTCTGCTTTCAAAAAGAAGGAATCACTAACCATGCCTAATGACTGGCATTTTGTTTCAAAGGGAAACAAAATAGTGCAGATGCTGTGGTTATGAGCCTTGAAGGACACAGAAAAGTCACTGAATGAACTAAATGTTCTTGTTGCCTTATCAGTTCAGCAAACCATTAAGGCTTGATCTCAGTGAAGTTACGGGGACTTTAAGCACCCTATTGAGCTCTGTGCTGGATGAGAATAAACTGCTGAATCAGGGTCAAAGTAGAGTTTCAAGCCATCTCCCCTATCATGAAAGGAGGGATAGTAGAAGGGGAACTCTCAGATTCTTCCTTGTGTGGTCTTGGACAAATAGCATTACCTTTCTGGGCCTGCATTTTCCTGTTTCTATGAATACTAATATTACACCCTTGCAGGCACCTGCAAGATAAATGTAATTTTTCAGCGTAGGCAGTTTCCTAATAAGTGTCACGTGGCAGGGCATCTAAACCGTGAACATGTATGGCTGGAGAACAGTGACTGATTTCTTGTTAAAGCCAGAAGAACTTTTGAATCCCTAATGCTGTTTACCTTTGATTCAAAGCCATAAAGGAATTAGTTGTAGACTGAGTTGGCATCAGCAGTTGGATCAGCTCTGAGTTCTTAAGAGTTTTAAAATGAACTCCGCCTGGAGTCAAAGGGAGGAACTCAACATTTTGCTGTGACAAGTGGTGTAAATATACTTTAAGCAAACAATCCATCCTCAGCAGCTGAACTGTTGCCTTTCCTGTGACACTGTCCCCCAAAGCCAAGTTCTGGGCCATATATATTCTTGGAGCCATCAGGTTTGCGGTGATCAGAATCCAACAAAAAAAAAAAAGAAAAAAAACAACCAAAAGCTGAGTATGTAGAGCTCCTTTGCTTTCTTTGTCTCTTCCATTTCCTGCCTTTCTTTTATTTCCTATCATCCTACTGTGATGCCCTGACAAACTTAGGAGGCAAACCTCCTGTGGTTCTCCCATACTGTACGCCATACGCAAGTAAATAAATAAATAAAATTCAAAGTTCCCTTCCTCTTCAGCTTTGCGGAATAAACCAGAGAGGAACATGAATGGCCCATGTGAGAAGAGGAAGAGGCAGTTTTTTACTTCTTATCTCTCCTCTCCTACACCAGCTTCCCCCTGCCCCCATCTCTGTGATTAAGCACTTGCCCATTTTGTGAAACCCAAAACCTGGCTATTGTGTTCAGAATCCTGGGAAGGGGGATGCTGCTTCATCGACAGTTTCTTCCTTAATTTGGACAGTGTGGCTACTACATCCTGCAGTTCACCTGTTGGGTTCAGTTTGGCGGGAGGGGAATATGCTCACCTGGGAGACTTTCAGCAGACATTTGGCAAAGTTGCAGCTTTGCCTTGCACAGGTGTACATTTTGAATGTGTTTTGGTTTTTTTCCCCTCTCTCTTGAGCAGGTAAAGCCACAACCCTGTTCAGCCGTCACACCAAAGCTATCGTTTGGGGGATGCAGACACGGGCCGTGCAAGGAATGCTGGACTTTGATTATATTTGTTCCCGGGACGAACCTTCAGTAGCTGCCATGGTTTATCCGTTCACGTAAGTAGCCTGTGTTGACTGCATTATTTTTCTGACTGCTTCCCTCAAATTCTTCTGTTAGCTTCCTCCTCTTCCACTCTCTGCTGTTCTTTAGTGTAGCTCTGCCCTAATCTACATCTGTGCTTTAACACCTCCTATGCTCCTTTCCACCATCAGGTTGGCTTTGCGGACTGCTTTCTGTTTCCCTCAACCATTGTTTTCAGGCTGCTCTGTTGAAACAGCTTAATGTTAGCCACAGAATTTAAGTCCCACTCCTTGCTCTTTCAAAGGGTGTCCAAATTTTGTTCCTTCGCTCAACAAGCGAGGAAGGCATGACTAGTTGGGCTTTCGTTAACAGCCTGCTGGCTTAGCAGAGGCAGTAAGGCTGTGTTAAGGTTTCTTCCACTCATCTACTGTTTGCTGTGTACTTGTCTGAGACATCTTGACTTGTGCCTGCAGCAGCTTGAATTTTCCCCTCCAAACGCTAGCCAGAATTGGAGCAGCTCTGCTAATAGACTAAAGCAGTTTGTCTGTCATGTAGCCAAACAAAATTTAAAAAAGAAAAAATAAGAAAAAATGCTGTTCGTCTGGTTCATACTCTTTCCTATAGCAGCAGTAGTTTCTTAGCAGGCAGGAAGCGTGCAGATCCTTCAGTGGGACAGAGTTCTCTTCTGTTATTCACCCTCTTTTACCTTATCCCCACAGCTAGCAGGGATGAGAGAGGCGATTGGGTGTTTCAAATTGCCCTCAGGAGGAACCTCCAGAGCACAGCTGTGCATAAGCTCTTTTGATATTGTACCTCATGAGTGTGTGTGGGGGGGTCTCCCTGTCGAACAGGGCAAGTAGCGAGAAGGAAAGGAGTGGCTGTCTGGCCTGCTGCTGAGACAGTGAGATGGGAGCCCATACAAAGGTAGGAGGTTTGTTTCATTTCTGTGGTATTTACAGACATCAAGAATAGCTGATGTCTAATCAACCTCTGTCTGGCAGGGAATTTTGCCTCTTGACAATTAAGTACCTTGCACTGTTAGTCTGCAGCTCTGATGACAATTGCAGCTCTGCAATAACTTCTCAGCAAGCGCAAACCTCAGGGTACTCAAACGTGAGCGCAGGCATAGCCACATCTATAGATAAGTGGCAACCCCTTGCAGTGGTGAAGTTGTTTAATGAAGAAAAAGCAATAGGGATTAAAAGTTTAAGGCTACCTATAATGAATTATCTGATTCTGCTTAACCTTTTGGAGGAAGCCAGGCTGGCAAAACCTGGAATGTTGTTACAAATGTACCAGTGTGGGAATGCAGCCAATATCTCTACACTCTTAAATGATGGAGCAGTACAGATTTCAATGAAGTTCCAGTCAGAGCATCTACCATATATAAAAGACAACACATACCATGAAACTTTCCTAGCTGCATCTCCTTCAGCATGTGTAGGGCAGGGTGGGTAGAGTCTCGCTGTAGCAGAATTGGAAAGCTGACTGGCCCTCACATTGCTGTCCTTGCTGTTCACCGCAGATACTGGTTTCCTCTTCCCCCAGTCCAGTGTTTGTTCCAGTCCAGTAATGCAGCTTTGCATGCATCTCATTCATTACTCTTTCTGTGCCTCATTCTGTCTTCCAGCTTGGAGTAGAATTGAGGTTCTGGTAACTTCACTGTGGGAGAGCTTATTCATCTGGCTGGATGCCTCTGTCCCTATTAGCCCGTCTCCTTCCATATGCTGCTCTGTTCTATACTCTGAAGAACCTTCTGCTGTTAGTATGGTCCCTCCCCATGTATGCTCACTTGCTAGTGAGTGTCTCACAGTCAGTCTTGGTGTCTGAGAATTGGGGTTTGCAAACTCCTCCGCCTGCATGCACTGTATCCCTTTGTCTTTCCAGTAGCCTTAAGGGTCAGGACTTTTTCATCTTTTCCTCCATAGTGGTGACCACAGGCAGAAGTTCTATTGGGGCCACAAAGAAATCCTGATCCCAGTCTACAAGAACATGTCAGACGCCATGAGGAAGCACCCAGAGGTGGATGTTCTCATCAACTTTGCATCTCTGCGCTCTGCTTATGATAGCACTGTTGAAACCATGAATTACCCACAGGTGAGTGAGGGATGTAGAAGAAGCCCAAGAAAAGAAGGAAGGTCTTGGCAGCAGGGTACCAGTGTTTCTTAAACTGTGATGGCATCAGCAAATTGTCTTGGTTTTCCAACTTGGCAGATAAATACCTCAATTCTAACTCCTTGTGGACTCTGAGGACACTGGAGTCGCATAGCAAATTTGAATGCTGGACTTGGAATTTGCGTACGAGGAACTTGGCACCTCTTGGTTAGGAGCAATTACTTTGGGTTGGTTAAAACATAGTGCTGCTCTGATGTGCAAGGGGGAGAAAAAAATTCTCTGAACGGTGCGTTGAGGCTGCTGTGAAGATCGCAGTAGGCTGTGGATCCGTTCACTGCGCCTTCCAGTATGAGTGCACAGTGTGACCTCCCAGAGGCCTGACAAGGCAGAAGCTGATCATTCCCCCTGAGCAGCTGTTTGCCTTCTCTGTCCTGCAGTTCGTTAGGGTGGTGACACTGAGGGTTACTAATGGTTTTCTTTTTCTCTTGATGCAGATCCGCACCATTGCCATTATTGCTGAGGGTATTCCAGAGGCCCTGACCCGCAAACTGATCAAGACGGCTGATAAAAAGGGAGTCACTATCATCGGGCCTGCAACTGTAAGTACCGATGACCTTTTTCTTTTCTTGTCCGTCTTAATCTTCAGATCAGCTTTATCTGAAGGATAAAGTACATCCTACAATCCATTTTGTCTTTAGTCATATAGAGTGCATGTTAGTTTCTCATTTTAAGGTCACATTACTGTCTTCTGTTGTCTGTTGTTTGTATAAATACTGACAAGACTGTCTTACAGAAATGTTCTTAAGTTTTGTGTATATTCTACAGGGTTTTACATCTTTCTCTAATTTTCTTGTAGGTTGGTGGGATCAAACCAGGTTGCTTTAAAATAGGCAACACAGGAGGCATGCTGGATAATATTTTAGCATCAAAACTGTACCGTCCTGGCAGCGTGGCTTACGTTTCACGGTCTGGAGGAATGTCCAATGAGCTCAACAACATCATTTCCCGAACCACTGATGGGGTCTATGAAGGGGTGGCTATTGGAGGAGACAGGTAGGAGTCTGCATCTTCAACAAAGACACCATTTTTTCAAGTCAGTTAATAGAATTGTTAGCAATTTGGAGGAAGAAGGGCAGGTTGGCTGTTATTTTTTTTCTTCTTTCAGAGAAGTTTATGATACAAAATAAACTTATACCACTTTCCCTGTATTCTACCCAGATACCCTGGTTCAACTTTTATGGATCATGTCTTGCGTTATGAGGATACTCCAGGAGTGAAAATGATTGTAGTACTTGGAGAGGTGAGTGAGACCAGTTCACTCCTGTCTAAGAAATACCCAAGTGTTTTGTCTTGGGAGCATCTGATCTGGCTGCAAGGATGCTAAATAATAGCTGCAGATGAGTGGGAGCTATTTATGCTATTGTTGAACGTCTGAATTTTTTTTCATGCTTCTTTAATCTAAAGAAATTGAGTGTATTCCACAGACAAGCATAGTCTCCCCTACATTAAAAAAAAAAAAAAAGTCAAATAAGGAGGCTTTGTTCTGAGGCTTCAGCTGTTACTCCTTGTGTTGTGGTTTAACCCCAGCCAGCAACTTATCACCATGCAGCTGCTCACTCTCCCCCACACCCAGTGGGATGGGGGAGAGAATTGCGGGGAAAAAAAAGTAAAACTCATGGGTTGAGATAAGAACAGTTTAATACAACAGAAAAGAAACTAATAGTAACACTAATAAAATGACAATAGTAATAATAAAATGATTGGAATGTACAAGTGATGCACAGTGCAGTTACTCACCACCTGCTGACTGATGCCCAGTTAGTTCCTGAATGGTGATTCCCCCCGCCCCCACTCCCCCCAGTTTATATACTGGACATGATGTCCCATGGTCTGGAATACCCCTCTGGCCAGTTTGGGTCGGCTGCCCTGGCTGTGTCCTGTGCCAACTTCTTGTGCTTCTCCAGCCTTCTCGCTGGATGGGCATGAGAAGGTGAAAAATCCTTGACTTTAGTCTAAACATTACTTAACAACAACTGAAAACCTCAGAGTGTTATCAACATTCTTCTCATACCAAACTCAAAACACAGCACTGTACCAGCTACTAGGAAGACAATTAACTCTATCCCGGCTGAAACCAGGGCACATTGAAAAAGGAGGGCAAAAAATCCAAGTAATGGTTCTGTGTGCATCTGGGAGCTGGGTTCTACAAAAGTGCAAAGTTTTGAACCAGCTCAGCCCTCTTTCTTTCTGCAGATTGGAGGTACAGAGGAGTATAAGATCTGCAGGGGGATTAAAGAAGGTCGTATCACCAAGCCAGTGGTGTGCTGGTGTATTGGTACTTGTGCCACCATGTTCTCTTCAGAGGTATGTGCAAAATTGGGGGCAAATACATGAAGTAAGTACATATCCATGACAGGAATCAAAAACCCAAACTTCTCTCACTGTGCCTACACCTTCCAGAACTGCCAGCAGCAACTCAACATGCAGAAGTTAATAAACATAAATGGTAAAAGCTTTCTGAGCTTATGTAGTCTGCCACTGGAGATTTCCAAGGGATTCTGCATACTTGTAAAGGGAGCCCAAGGATCCCAGGGAATGCAACAGATTCTAATAGCCCCCTGCTTCTGGAGCGGGAATGGGAAAGGTGCATGTTAAGCAGCTCCAGAGAGTGGGGGAATTCAGGGAGGCAGAACGTCAGTGGAAGAACCTGGACTGATTCCAGATCAGAAAATGCCCTGCGTATTGCAGCACTGACTGTAGTTGCACCCAAGAGTTCTGTTAGCCCAAATAAGAAGGCAGATGTGCAGTCACTGGCATTCCTCTGTCACCAGTTTCCTAGTCAGTTCTTTATTCTCTTTCACTTTCTGCAGGTAAACAACTTGTATCCCTTACTACTGTTTCTTCTCTTGTTTATAGGTGCAGTTTGGCCATGCAGGAGCTTGTGCCAACCAGGCTTCTGAAACTGCTGTTGCAAAGAACCAAGCCTTGAAGGAAGCTGGTGTGTTTGTTCCCCGGAGTTTTGATGAGCTGGGAGAGGTCATTCAGTAAGTGACATTAACAGGGCACCTTCAGCAAGGGACAAAAACTGTTAGGGCACTGATTCTAGCCTGATAAAGGAATATATTCCTGCTTAAGGAAAGCAACTTCTGTTTGTTCTGGGTTTTTAAAGTCTAGATTAAGACCACCTCAGTTGTATCTCTTAAAAGGACTCAAGTTAATAAATGGATTCTCTCCCTAGGTCTGTCTACCAGGATCTTGTGGCCAAAAGAGTGATTGAACCAGCTGAGGAAGTGCCTCCTCCGACTGTGCCAATGGATTACTCCTGGGCAAGGGTGAGCTGTGCTGTTTTACCTGCTTTTTGGTTCCTTAACCAGACAGGATGTTTGCTGTGATTCTGGACACTTACGGTGATAATGGTGTTGCCTCGGGGTTTTATCTTGCATTTTTATAGTGTTGTCTGTGAGCTCACTGGCTGTGCTGGTTCTAGGCTGTGGAAGCCGCTGTGAGGGCAAGCTTAAGGCATTGTTGTGTGACCGCTCTGCCTCCTACTGCCCCTTGCTTCTAACGTGTTTAAAATCCCAACTTTATGCTGTCATTTCAGGAGCTGGGTCTGATCCGCAAACCAGCTTCTTTCATGACAAGCATCTGTGACGAGAGAGGTCAGGAACTGATATATGCTGGGATGCCAATCACTGAGGTCTTCAAAGAAGAGATGGGAATTGGAGGGGTCCTGGGCCTGCTCTGGTTTCAAAGGAGGTGAGTCAGCTTTTTGTGGAAGCTCCCAAATTCTTTGGCTTGAAGTTTTGCTTGTTCATCAACAGACTTTTTAGCGCAAAAGTTAACTCCAGAATGCCTTTGTGAACCTAGATGCATTGGAAATGCCATCTCTATATCCCCTCCTCTAAGACCACATCAGCATTTCAAGGCTTCATACAGTATGTTTTAGTCCTGGGATGAAGTTTTCTACAAGTTTTGTGGCGCACTGAGGAAATTTCTCCATTTCTCTATTCTAGGCCTGTTTCACACTCTCTGACTACTTGCTTATTATAATTGTCACCTTGACCCTGGAGAGATTGGGGAGTTTACAAGCATTTGCTAACCAGCCTACAGGGAACCTTCTGAATGGCAGAAGTTTGCTGCCTTCATCTGATCATGCTTTCATTAGAGGCCCTCTTGGCACTAGCCGGAATCTGGCTTAGCAGAACAGGAAGAACAGAACTGTAGCACAGCCGCATGGCTGCCCTCAGGGGGACCCACAGAGCTCACTGATCCGTCTGCCGAGTGTGTACAGACTCAGCGTACAAAACTGGCCCTCAGCTCTGAGCTAAACAGCTCCTGTGGAAAGTGAATAAAAAATCTGATCGCTGAGAAAGACACTAGGATGCACTGACGGGTATTGTGGCCCTACAGCTCCCTTTCTGTTCTGCTTCTTTCAAGCATACACTGAAAACAAAAGTCACTGTCCAGTATAACACCAAGTATCTTGTTAGTCAGTTTTCCTTACAGAAAATTACTTCAGTCTCTTTCTTGCTCAGGTTACCAAAGTATGCCTGCCAGTTCATTGAGATGTGTTTGATGGTCACAGCAGATCATGGGCCTGCTGTATCTGGAGCCCACAACACCATTGTCTGTGCAAGAGCTGGAAAAGATCTTGTCTCGAGTCTCACTTCAGGCCTTCTTACTATTGTAAGTACCTAATATCCAGAAGATTTGGCTTTGTTATTCGTTACTCTGTCTATGTTTTATTACTATTAATTTAAGATTTAGATTGGCTGAAGACCCATGGACAGGTTTTGTCGGTTCACTCGCACTTTGAATTTCTGTTGAATTCAACTCTAATAGCTTGATACTCTGTGCTTAAAACCTAGTCCATTTTTCTAGTAAGCAAGACTGTTTTGATGTCTCTTTTGAGTCTAGAAATGTTTTGTACAGGCCAAATTGCTGTCAGCATTGTCCCTATATGGTTGCCTAGTCTCTTCCAAGACTGACAAGTAAAAATGTGAATAAAACAGACTTTAGATTGCATTTCCCCCCCCTCCGCTGTCTCTAGTGGAGATGCATCAGCTACACATTGGTGCTTGTGTTGAGTTCTAAACAGATGCTTTCTCTCGGGTGCCTGCCTAACCTTTAATTTCATGATTGCTGCAGTGATAGGCAGGGTGGATGGGGAAAATAATCTTGTGCTTGTTTTGTGTCTTAATTGTGGAGTCCTTTGCTATAATTTCCTTTGTGTATTGCACCCAGGGTGACCGGTTTGGTGGAGCGCTGGATGCTGCAGCTAAAATGTTCAGCAAAGCCTTTGACAGTGGGATTATCCCTATGGAGTTTGTGAATAAGATGAAGAAAGAAGGGAAACTGATCATGGGCATTGGACACAGAGTCAAATCAGTAAGAAAACTGCATTAGTACAAATTGAGGGGTTCGGGGTTTTTTTATGAAGGTTGTGGGAGAGAAAAAAATGAAGGAAAGAAAATTAGCAACTTTCAGAGGCAGCTATTGACCAAATTCTCCTAAACCTGCAACTAGCAAAGCTTATAGCAATTACCTGTGTAAGAGGCAACATCAGTGACTGTAATGTGTTCTTAACTTGCAGATAAATAACCCAGACATGAGAGTGCAGATTCTCAAAGACTACGTGAAGCAGCATTTCCCTGCCACCCCACTGTTGGACTATGCACTTGAAGTAGAAAAAATTACAACTTCCAAGGTGAAGTGAGCTAGTATTGAGATCCTCTTGAGCAGTCTTTCTTACTGGACAAAAAGTGTCCAGGGGTTAATACTGTATTTTAATTGCAGTGCTTCATAAATTATTGCTGGGGTTTTGTTTTTCTATGGTAGACTCGAGGCCAAGAACTACAGTTTGGTAAGGCTGAAGACATTTATTGGACACTGGGAAAATGCTTAACAAACAAAGCAACACCCGTTATCTGTGTTGTCCACTGTCTGCAGTAGAACTGCTGTGTATTCTGAGGCAGAGCTAGCACACGTGATGGGCTGTGGTAGATAATCTCTGTGCTTTGAACCAAATGCAGGCCCATTGTTTGGGGCAGTTTTTCCATCACTCACATTAAGCATGGCACTTGCTCAAGTTGCTGAACAGCCTTCTCTATGGCTAGGCTTGTGTGTCCACAATTATGGGCAACCCTCAAATTACCCTTGAGGATGGAAGCTGCCAGGTGAATGTCATTTGCCAATGTTAACATCTTTATTGGGGTGTGTTTTCATTTCCTGCAGAAACCAAATCTTATCCTGAATGTAGATGGCTTTATTGGAGTTGCCTTTGTTGACGTACTCAGGAATTGTGGTTCTTTCACACGGTAAGTATGTAGTGGGCTGTTTCTCTTAAGTCATGGTCCTTTATAAAAATGATGGGAGCTATACTGCCAGCTCATGTGGGGCCAGGATTTCACAAGGACATTGTGAAGGAAGTGTAGCCTGGACTTGGGGGAAGGAAGCTTTCACATGAATTCAGCATTGCTACTGGCACTACAGCAGACTCAGTCTTTCTAAGATTGATTCTTTAAATAGATAACTGTGAGAAACTATTTAATTTCTTTTCCTTTGCAGGGAAGAAGCGGATGAATATATTGATATAGGAGCTCTTAATGGTATCTTTGTACTAGGCAGGAGTATGGGATTCATTGGTAAGTTCACCACATTTCTCCCCTTCCATCCTACTGGGGAATGCCCTGCCACCATGAACATGAGACAAAGATGAACCTCTGGGAGACTCAGTCTAAAATGCTAGTTGTAGGAATCCAGAAATCAAAGTTGTTTCAAGGCAAAGTAAGACTAGGAGGAGGAACAGAAATTCCGTAACACAAACCACTTTTGTTTTTTAGGACACTACCTGGATCAGAAGAGGTTGAAACAAGGTCTGTACCGCCACCCGTGGGATGACATATCCTATGTTTTACCAGAGCACATGACCATGTGAGAACCTGTAGCATTGCCTCAGAACGTCACTTCAAGATGACAGAAGCCTGCACAGAGGACAGCCACAAATGGGACTTTGATGTATAAAGGCCAAGAGACGTTGGGCTGCCTGGTCAAACTGTGCAAAGCAGCTGTTTTATAAGAATAGAAACTTACTCTAATAAAAACCAAAACTTGCGATATTCTGTGTTACCTGCTGTATTTAATACTGTCTCTCACCCTTTTTTTTTTTTTTCTACTCTTGTTTCATTTTGTTTCCAGAAAAGATTTTAAGGGTTTTGGGGGGGTAGTTTTGCTCATAGGGGCAGTCTTACTGAACTTGTGGAAGATCCATTAGTCTGGTAACAAGCTGTAACTTTTCCCAGTAGAGGGGAAAGTACCCATCATTCGCGTAAGCCACGATTTGAGATTTTTGTTGTTGTTGGTTGTTTTTCAATTTGTTTACTGTGTTCTCATCTCCAGTCTGATTGTACCCTGAATAGTGGGACCACTGCTGATATATAACCAATGTTACTCAAACTCTGGTGTAGTAATTTAAAGTGTAAAGTTGTAACATACTGCTGTTAAAACTGTGAAACTACATGTATTCTGGTGTCTGTATTTATGCAAACAACTTCTCATTTGCTATTAGATTGCTGGTATATGGAATGTCACTCGTTATCTGCAGATGCAAAAATAATCTCGGTAATAACTTCAGCGTCCTACTTGTCTGTGTATTGTAACCTAACTCAAATAAATGGTACACCACTAATTTATTCTTTTTCCACTTCTGGCTTCTAAAAATTGGTCCTAAATAGTGTCTAACACAATGTGTGACAAGCTGGGGAACCAGTCATTCAACAAAATACCAAACCTCAAAGCAATTATTCCTCTCCTGGTGTTTTTTCTAGTTGATTTTAAAGAACGCCATACAGACCTATCTATCCTATTGTGTTTCATTGTAGGTCAAAAAGATGAAATTTAGCAAAGTAGAGAAGGAAGAGTAGGAAATAAATTATAATTTGTGTCATGTTTTATCAGTTAGGGAAGTGTGTAAACATGTGTTGTAAACATGAAATAATCAATTACAGCTCACTTCATTCTAATTAACAAAAAAAAAAGGGGGGACCTTAGTTGGAGGGAGTGAATTCCTCATGTTAAGCTCCTTGCCGGCTTGCCTGAGAGAGCAATGTTAAGGAGAAAAAATAATCAAAAGGATAGCTCAAGGCTCTGAAAAAAACTGCATGTATTTCCTGTTGTTACTGTAAGTCAGCACTTCAGAAACAGTCTCTCGGACTCAATTTTGGAGTTGCAGAAAGCAGGCATTCCTTACTGCAGTGCTGGGTACATGGGGATTGCTCCACCTATCGTGTACACCAATTCTTTCAACAGTTGAGATTATATACAAAACGGGTATACATGTTCATGCTTTTTTCTTGGAAATAACATTCATCTGAATTCTGGGAACTCATTACTATAGGTAAATGTCCTTGGCGCAGGTGCACTTGAGATCTTTGATGGTCTTCAGGGGTCCTCTGGTGGTCTTCAATGGTCTTCCTCACCTGTCAGCTAGTTCATCCTCTTCTAGTGATTCTGCGCAGTGGGATGCTTGACAAGTTTTGATACAACTTATCCTAAAAAATGTTCATTAGTAACTCTCATAATTAATCTTTATTTTCATTCTTTTAACACAAGCCACACTGACACTTTTAAGCTCAATTATCTAAAAAGACCTAAGGTTCTCATCTTCCCAGGAAACTGCAAGTTTGACTAAAAGCAATTTCCTCTGGTTATCTCGGACATTCTGCAACATACAGGTTTTCTTACCCACCGCTAGTCAGCATAACGAGGCCGCTGTTCTCACAACACAAGATGGACAGCATCTTGTACCACTGCCTACGCAGTTTGGCAAAGAGATCCAATTCCCTCACAACTGCAACGCTCCCTTTGCGCGAAATCACACGGCTCGCTGGCAGATGCTCTGGCTGTCACACCAGTGTCCTCGCCACCCAACCCAGCTGTCACCTACAGCACCAGGGCCATCCCAAAGCGGGGAAGCATCAGGGATCAGGCCCAGCAGTCTCCCTCCTGACGGGTTTTTCAGGCCCCGCCTGGCCCGGTCCCGCCTTTCGCCTCAGGCGAGGGGCCTGGTGCCCCTGCCGCCGCGCTGGCCCAAAGGCCCCCTCTGCTCACTGGGGAGCGAGGGGGACGCTCACCTCGGTCACACCCCCGCTCCCCTCCGGGCACCCCTTGCCCCCTGCTGACGGTGGCCCGGGCTGAGGGGATGGGGCGCCCCGGGCACCGCGCTTGAGTCGACCCCCCCCACCCCCCACCCCGCGCCTCATCCCAGCGCCCCGGCCGCCATTTTACCTGCAGCGGCAGCGCCACCTCCCCGCCAGGGGGCAGCGCCGCGCACGTCACGCGGGCGCCGTCTCCCCGCGCGCAGGCGCACTGGTCGCAACCCGCCATGTCGGATAAGATGGCGGCGGCCGCAGCCTCCTCTCAGCCGCAGCCGGGTCCCGGCCCGCCGGAGGCAGAGAGCGGCGGTCCGCGCGGCGGCGGGATGGACGGGGAGGCTGAAGTGGAGGAGTTCGGGTGCCCGGCGCACTGCTCTGACCTGGTGTGGCGGCAGAACGAGCAGCGCCGCCACGGCCTCTACTGCGACATCACCCTGGCCTTCGGCGGCGGGCAGCCCGAGATGGTCCGCGAGTACCGGGCGCACCGCTCCGTCCTGGCCGCCGCCACCGAGTACTTCACTCCGCTGCTCTCGGGAGGCTTCGCTGAGTCGCGCTCGGGCCGCGTGGAGCTGCAGAAGTGGAGCTCGGAGTGCGGCCCCGACCCCGACACGGTGGAGGCCGTCGTCGGCTTCATGTACACCGGCACCATCCGCGTCAGCCCCGGCAACGTCCACGAGGTGCTGGAGATGGCCGACAGGTGAGGGGGGTCCGGGGGGGCTGGCCGGGACCGGAGGGGGGCGGCCGGGCTGCAGCGTCACCCCTCTTCCTTTGTTGTGCAGGTTTCTGCTGACCCGGTTAAAAGAGTTCTGTGGGGAGTTTCTGAAGAAGAAGCTGAACCTCTCCAACTGTGTTGCGATTCACAGCTTGGCCCACATGTATTCCTTGAATCAGCTGGCCCTCAAAGCTCAGGATATGATCAGGAGAAACTTCCACAAAGTTATCCAAGATGAGGAGTTCTACATTTTGCCGTTTCATCTCATCAGAGACTGGCTGTCAGACTCGGAGATCACAGTGGACTCTGAAGAAGTCCTCTTTGAGACTGTTTTGAAGTGGGTTCAGAAAAATCCTGAGGAAAGAGAGAGGTACTTTGAAGATCTCTTTAAATTGCTTAGATTGTCTCAGATGAAACCCACTTACCTTACTCGCTATGTCAAATCTGAAAGGCTGGTATTAAGCAATGAAGCCTGTGTTAAATTAGTGTCCGAAGCTGTGGAGAGTCATGCCTTGCGGTCTGAGAATTTGCAGTCTGGTAATCTACAACATTCTGCTTGTCCTGTAGCATTGTTGCCACGTTTTGGACAGAACATGGATGTCATTATGGTGATTGGTGGTGTGTCGGAGGGAGGAGATTACTTGAGTGAGTGCGTAGGGTATTTCATCGATGAAGATAGGTGGGTAAACTTACCACACATACACAATCATCTTGATGGGCATGCCGTTGCTGTGACAGAATCTTACGTTTATGTGGCTGGCTCCATGGAACCAGGGTTTGCCAAAACTGTAGAAAGGTACAATCCAAACAGAAATACTTGGGAGCAAGTCTCAAATCTCATAACCAGAAAGCATTCTTTTGGCCTTACTGAAGTTAAAGGAAACTTGTACAGTATTGGTGGACATGGCAATTTCAGTCCTGGCTTTAAAGATGTGGCCATTTATAATCCCGAGCAAGACAAATGGCTTAACCTGGAGTCAGCACCAAAGATTCTTCGTGATGTCAAAGCTGTTTCTGTAGAAGACCGGTTTGTTTATGTTGCTGCTCGTACCCCAGTTGACAGTGATAGTGAAGATGGATTGAGGGCAGTTATTATCAGATATGATGCTGAAACCAGGCAGTGGCAGGATGTGGAGTCTCTGCCACTCATTGATAATTATTGCTCCTTTCAGATGTCTGTTGCTAACACAAACTTTTACCATACAGCATCATGCTGCCCCAAGAATTACTCTATAGAAAATGAGGAAGCCAAGGTAAAGATTGCTGGCAGGGCCTCAGATGAAATACTTGAAAGCTTACCCCCAGAGGTTCTTAGCATTGAAGGAGCAGCTATTTGTTATTACAAAGATGATGTTTTTATCATTGGGGGGTGGAAAAACAGTGATGATATCGACAAGCAATACAGGAAAGAGGCCTATCGTTACTGTGCTGAGAGAAAGCGCTGGATGCTTTTGCCTCCTATGCCTCAGCCTCGCTGCAGAGCAACAGCCTGCCATGTGAGAATTCCCTTCAGATGCTTGCAGGGAACACAAAGATACCCTATGCCGCAGAATTTGATGTGGCAAAAAGATAGAATAAGGCAAATGCAGGAAAGGCAGATGCAGGAAATGCACCGACACTCCCTAACCTTACGGAGAATGCCACGCTCGCAGATTGAGTGCTAGTTTCTGGGATATCACTCCTCCTGATGAGTCTATAAAATACTGTGCTAAACCATTTTGTTAGGCTTGATATGTCTTTATAAGACATGAGGGTGTTGACTGGATTTGATGCATAAAACCAGCATCTCTTATGTATTGAAAATTAAGAAGCTCAGAAATTGAGGATGGATGGGAATTGAGAAACTATGTGACTCCAACAGTATTACTTAATGGTGCCCAGGGAAAAACTAGCCTGCAGTGGGCTGTGAAATATCTCCAGGAACATTAAGTCTGTTATTTTTCTCTTCAGATCTTTGTTTTCAAGGTCTTCTGTGGAGTTAATCTCTAACAGTTCTATTTTGAAAATCAAAGATCTCTGTTGTAATAATTTAGTGATTACATTTGTGTGTGCTTGAAAGCACCTATTTTGTTTGCACTTATATGTTGACATTCCTTTGATTCTCTCCTTCTCAGTGACTAAACTTCACATACAATTGGTGTTAGTGTACTTGGCTTTCCCAAGTTGGAGGCAAGTGCAATAGTTATACCTATATATGAAAACAAAAGCACAATCTTTCTTTATAAAATTTTACTTCAGGATGTTTCTATGTTTATTAAATATTTTGTATCTGTATGTTGTAGAGAGGCTGCAGAGTTTGTTTATAAATGGATGATTGGTAGAACACAAGACACTTGCTAAAATAGAGAACTTGAGGCAGTAGGTTTTTTTCAGGTGTATCTGAAGATGCTTCGAGTTTGTCTTTGACAGCTTCATTAGAAACCTGGGTCAACAATCAGCCTGACAAATGGAGTGAAAAACAGCGAAGTAGCCACCCACCAACATTGACTGTTCACTTCTCCTTTACTGCGGATTAGTGAGAATGAGATTATTTCACAGTAATAGATTGAAACCTGAGCTACTTGTAGATCCTTTCTCAAATGTTGCACACTTTTTAATTCTAGTGGAAAAGTGATTAGAAGAATGTGAGCCTGTTCCCGGCCAGTCTTTGACAATCAGTAGTACCCTTTGCCTTCGGTATACTTTCCTGAGAAATTTAGAGTAACTATGCTGCAGTGCTCTTTAACAAATTGGCACTTGGTGTTCCTCTTGAAGTGAGATATTTGAGATTTCACAGTCTCTAAAGATTTGAATTTCCCCACTTGACTATGGCGGTAAGATTTAAGCTGATTTAAATACCTTTTGGCATTTTGAGGTGGTTTTATGTAAACTAGTGTCCTGGTTGGCTCTGGTTTGCTTACTGCTATACTGCCAAGGAACAGAACATGGAATACTTCCTTTAGACTGTCACTGCCTCTCAGTTAACTGTCTTGTTGAACACTCCTTCTCCCTGATCCCAAGAGCTCCAGGACGGTTTAGGTTACTAGTGGATTCAGTGCATCCTTCCTACTTCCTTTTCTTCCCCATCCTTCCCTTCATTTGGATGTTCCAGGTTTTCATGTGCAACCTAACTCAGGATCTTGGGGAAGGGAAAGGGAGGAGTAACCAGGGTGTTACAAAATTTGTGTAGACAAACATTGTTGGAGAATCTGTTTACTGTCTTTGGTTCATATGATGCTTTGCTGTTGTTTTTGATGTGGGCAACTTCTTTGCAAAAGAACTTCTAAACAGTTTGGTTTTTTGTTTTGTTTTTTAATTGTTTAGCTTTCTGAGCTGATACTTCTCATTTTCCAATTCAGCAGGCAGCCTAGATCATATCTGAAACACTGGGTAAGTCTTTCAACCACATAGCCTGTAAAGGTTTCTCTGATGTGTACATCCCTTAATGCTCCACTTTGCAGTTCACTTGCCACTTTTGATATCAATAACTTGTCTTTTTGTAATAGAATAATCTAGCCTTATTTAAAAAAAAAAAAAAAGAAACAAACAAACCTTGAAAGTCTTAACAGTTTAGTCTCAATTTACTGATCTGTGGTAACTGGATAGTATTTTATTTGCCTGTTGGATTTATATGCAAGGGCAGATTAAATTGTACAATGCTGTCCTAATGCAAGAGAGGAAATGGGTAAGCTTGTTCAGGTTTAAGGCTGATGTTTAGAAGTGACTGTTACCAAATCAGCTTATGCAGGGTGTTAGTCAGTGGAGTTTGGCCCATGAACTCCTGCCGTTTTGGCTGGAGTAGTTTAAGAATTACTGCTCCTACAGCAGGGTTTGTGAATAGAAGTGTGAAAATGCCTCACAGCTTTAGTACTAAATCCATTGATTTAACTTAAATTTGTGGGAGCTGGTTTTAAGATGCTTTACCAGACTGCAGAGAAGCAACTGAGAGGATTTTACATACTCCATCTCACTGGTGTAGGGACTTAACAAGCAGTTGAAAGATGGTAGTATGTCAGACCACCATAGCTCTGTCAAAGCCCTCTTGTAGTCTGTCAGCAAATATGAACAATTTGTAGGGAGAAATACCAAGATTACTATTTCAGTTGGAGTACGAACTAAATAATGTGTGGCAGCATGCAACAAAGTTAGATGCAAGAACAAACTTCTTGCAGTCTTTCTTTTTTAAGCAAAATTGATATTGCACTTACCATGAGAACTTTTGGCTGACATACAAGCTGTATAGTTTACTAAAAACATTCCAGTCAAAGACAATGTCAAAACAGCTTAGTGTCTGGACAGCTTAACTTATGAATGCCAGCCATGATTCTGTATGTGATGCACTGTATCTCCGTATGCTCTGTGTGCATGGTGAGTGATGGGCACTGTGGACAGCACCGGTTTGCTCTAACTGTTCCTATGCCAATTCTATGGAATTTTTAAGTAGTTGAGGGTTTGTTTTTTTTTTTAGCCTTGACTTTAAGTGGACCAATTGCATTGCACATGGTTTTTAACTGACCAGTCTAACTATCCATGTTTGGAAGAATTGCATTGTTGACTTTGGCTGTAATTTTGCCCACTAACCTGTGAATCGCATTAACAAATTCCTTGTGGCCCTTGACTGCCGTAGCTTGCTGGGTGTTTATAAAATGATCCTGTAAACAAAAGCCTGGGAATTCTTGCAGTGTGTTTATAGTGGCTAATTAAATGTCAGTAAGATCCTAGTGTGTATTCAGTAACTATTAGAAGGCCGACTTCTGGCCTTCCTAATGTGAAAGAACATCAGGTGGAGTTTTTCCTCCTTGTTAATGACAATCATACCTCTATACCTGTACTGAATACATGCCACAAAATGCATGTTTCTTGTCCTATCTTTCTGCTCAAAGTATTAGTGGAGTAGGACACATCCTGCCTAGCACTTGGCGGTCATTGTAGTAATTTCTAGGTGCCATATGTGTACATAATATTTTATAACTACCCGAATACTCTCTTAGTATGCTGGGTTTGTATGTATTTTTAATAAGACTCTCTTGCACATAGTAGGGTACCACTCCAGAAATGAAGAAAACATGCCAGTTTTTTAGCATGCGTTATGAATAACTATGCCAAGCATTCTGCTATACTATTTCAATATAATTTTTCTCCATTACAGTAAATGTTAAAATCAGAACTATTGGCTCAACTTGTGTGTCACAGAGTAGACTGATAGGTACTGACAAACTGAGTCACAAAGATTTGCAACTTTTTAGGTGATTTTTAACACAACCTCCTAATAGCACGTTGTAACGTTCAACGGGCTTAAAGCAAGCTTAAAATAAGTGGTTTATGGCTTGGGTTTATTTTCAGGTACGTCCACATTATGTTAGGGTGTAAATCATATCTCTAATTTGACAGTCCTGAGTGGAAGTCTGATAAAACAGGTGCTCCTGAGGATCTAATCCTATTACTAATATGAATGTAAAGTGTGGAACTGATGAGATGTTTGAAGACCATTAATAGTCAGATACTCCTCGTAGGTCCATGTCACTGTGGATCACGGCAGCTGTACTCGCCTGTCGATATTAATGTAGACTTCAGCAGATTGCTTGGGAAGCAGCATTCCTGTACTTACTTCCAGTAAGGTAAAGTAGTATGTGTGTATAGGCTGTTTGGCACAAATCCTACTGTAATGTTCTTAAATACACTGTACTAAAGTTTATTGTAATAAGTGAATTAATGAAAATAAACCTTTTATTTCTCTAGCATTCCGTTGTACCTTTTGTTTTTTAAGTAGCTATGTGGGCTGTGGCTAATACACACGTTTTGTGGTGCTGTAGAATGAAAGTCTTAAATACTAATTTTTTTTTGGCCTGTATCAGTAGATTTTATTTTAGAGTAAGTGAATACATTCACTTCCTGCTCCGAAGACTTTATTAGCTAAGTGGAGCTGTTGTTGAAGAAGTGAACCTGACTTCCTTCTGAGTTGTCCACGTAGCAGTCTCGTCTGGCAGCGTACTCCCCAACGTTAGACAGACCTGGCACCACACAGCAGCTCAGAGCACTACGGAATATGCCCATGTCGTGAACATTGTACCACTCGTTAGTGTTTGCATCGTAATACTCGACGTTGGAAGTAGTGGTAAAACCATTAAAGCCACCAACCACAAACAAAAGATCATCCACCACTTCGATGCCAAAGTTGCTGCGAGGACTGAGCATGGTGGGGACTGCGTGCCATGTGTCGGCAACAGGGTTGTAAGCTTCCACGCTCCGAAGCCGGTTTTCTCCATCAAATCCTCCTGCCTGTGAATGCCAAAGGTACGGAGTTGAAACAGGCCTTTCCTCACCTGCTAAGTCAGCCGAATCATTTCATGCACAAGTAAGATGGTAACTGGTCCTGCCTCACTGACTTCAGTTTGAGCATTGCTATGAGCATGTGATCTCAAAGCACAATGCTTGCTTGTCGCAGACTGCAGCCCTGTTCTTTCTGGAACTTACAAAAGTATTTTGCGTACCTGTCAGATTTGACCCCTCTGCAGAGTTTAGATGTGGTACATGGGTAGGATAAACGGGACCAGGCAAATATTCCATGCTGCTAATGCTGTTAACAGCAGCAGAAAATAATTTCTTTTGCTGTAGCTGCTTAAAAATTGTCCGTGTATTTTTCATGACAAAAGGTGTGCAGGTGATATTTTCTCAGGAGGTGTATCAACCATTCTAGCTGACTTTCTTCCCTAAATCCCACTTAACAAGCAAATGGCCATCCTGAAAATCTAGGAAATGCGGATTAGCAGAATTACTACAAGAGCTGGGTGGTGGTATAGTAGAGATTACCACTTCTCCCTTACCGCATACACTTTGTTGCCATATGCAATCACACCTAGTCCACTTCTTCTGCTTGTCATTGGGGCTATAAAGGTCCATTGATTTGTTGTGGCATCATACACTTCAGCTGTGATCAAACATAGATTTCCACTGAAGCCACCACATATATACACCTGTTTACAGGAGGGGGGGGGAAAAAAAAAAGCGTGAGCAGGGCAGTTAGGCTTTTGGTGGAAGAACATGTGGAAGAAAAAATGAATGCTGTGGCTGGATTTTTGGGGGAGTTGGTTTGGTTTTGTTTTTAATGGGAATGGTCCTGTCATCCTGGGTTTGAAGTAGTAAAAGTGCAGTGAGTTATTCAGGCCAGCAGGATTTAGACCCTTTGTTTCCTGAGCTGCGTGAAGCAGATGGGCATGGTGTGTCACTTGTGGCCAGGAAAAATAGTGTCCGGCAGCAAGTGGGCTATTGGTGGTAAGCAGCTCTGGAAAAGTTAGCATTCCTGTCTGCATCTCCCTTGTGCCGGTCAGTTGCTGCTTCTTGGAGAGCTTTAGATCTGTAGCTCCTGGATTTAATGAGTAAGACTTACGTGAAAATTCTTCCTCTTTATTTTAAATGATTCATCAAGTTAAAGGGAGCATTTGTGACCTTTCCTGCTCCTGCACCTCTGCTCTTCTATCTAGGTGATGAAGTCGGAGTGGTAGCTGTGTTTATCAGGTACATAGCCCAGTAAGAGGCTGAGGTCCATGAAATTCTCTACTTTGATGCATGCTATATGAAAGGACAGACGCTTGCGGTGTACTGCTGCGCACCGATGTTTGTTTGGTTCCCTGTGCTGCTCACCGTACTTCAGCCTTAACTGCTTTCAGTAATCTCATGGTCCGTTTACCTTTTCGTGCAGCGTGGTCGCGCTAGCATCGCTTCTCTGCTCGTGCATGGGAGCAATCAGCGTCCACTGGTTCGTCTCTGGCTTGTAGTGTTCTGCTGTGTTGTGGCGCGTGTATCCATCAAACCCTCCCATGGCATAGATGAAGTCGTTGAGAACGGCGACGCTGACGTAGCAGCGCCGCGAGTGCATGGGCGCAACCTGCTTCCACGTTTTCTTAAGCGGGTCAAACCGCTTGACGCTGTTGAAATAATTCATGCTGTCAAATCCTCCGATAACGTAGACAAAGCCTTTTAAATAAGCAGTGCCGTGATAGGCAAGGGGGCTTTCTTCCTCACATGTGACGTTCACCCACTTGTTTGCACGGGCATCGTATGTCTCAATGGTGTTGGTTGGGCTCCCCTCGCTCCAGCCTCCAACAGCAAACAAGATGGCATAAGGCAAGCGAGGCCGACTGAGCGGGTTGGTGAAATTGGAATAAGATGGGCCATGCATATTGAGGTTGTACATTTCTGTCAGTGCATTTATGAGGAGAGTTTTGCACTCCTCGTTGTCCCTCACATAATCGTGCATTTTGACGTTGTTCATGAAGTATTCTGCTTGCATCAGCGCCAGTCGAACCTGAAAAATGCAAAAAGGAGGTTAGAATATTAATGCAGATGGTTTATGTCTTGGTATCCTCTGTGCATAGCTCCAATGCTGCATGGCTTTGCTTTCAGGCTATACAGTGTTGTCTGAAGCTTATTAGAGAACCAGAGAATTAAACGTGTAGTTATTAGCTAGTCCAGAAAGGGGTGTGTAAGGGTAAATAATTCGACTTCATGGCAGGGAGTCTGCCACTGCTTTGGCACAGTGCTTGCTTTCCTACAGGCAGACTGAAACTGCCCTAACACCTGCTGCTATTTGTGTAGCATGGCTAGTCTAGGCAAATGCTCGTAGAGTTTGTGTATATAGAGATAACATTGTCCCATGTGAACTTTGGCCCTTCCTGGATGTGAGGAGCAGTTAAACTTAAGCTCTAAGCATGAGGAAATGTGCACTTAAAAGGTCTGCCCCAAGCCCGGCACAGGATCTTCGACCGGGGCCTCGGTGTAGCAATAGCCTAACGGTCTGGAAGCGTGCTTCTTGGTGAGCAGCGCTGGAAGGCTGCAATTTCCTCTGGTCTTACAAGAAAATCAAAGTGTCTCTGCAGACCTGCCCGGCCCACGCCGTGATGGCACCGACCTGGCCCAGTAAGACTGCAATGTGCTGCCTCCTGTTCTGCGGGTCGTGACCAATCCATTTCACAATAGCCTCGAACACGGCATTTTCTTGTTTCACATTGAGCTCATCCTTCTCAATGATGTGCTTTAGCTTGTTGACGGAGAGGTCTAGAAACTCTGTAGACACCTTGGTCATCTCCTCAAAGTGATGGAGGATGAACACGTAGGCTGCTTCTCGCAGGTCGGGACAGTGGTAATAATCTGTGAGTCTGCAGATGCCGATGCAATTTTCCAAGCATAGCTGGGATTTTAAGAACTCGCAGCACAGCCTGATGATGCCCAGGATGTTGAACTGGTCTGCTGCGATTAGTAAACTTTCAACGTTGTCAGCCGTGACAGGTACTGCCCTGATGTAAGCATACTCAATAATGAGCCTCATCATTTCAGGTGAAATGCCGGGGATTTTATATACTGTCTTCTCTGGGTTGTTCCAATTGCTGGTAAACAAAGCCCTGAAAAAACAAATCAGTGCTGGGGGGAAAAAAACAGCTTTGCTGCATTAAACCTTGACCCCGTTATCCCCTGTGCCTTCCTCCCCAGGCACCAGTTTGGGTACGAGCAGTAGCCATGCTCAGAGGCCATGTAGTTTATTAATTAATGTTTTACTAGCTGGTTGTTTTAAGAAGGCGTCACAGCCTTCAGCTATGGGCAGAGAGCAACAGGGCAAGTGGTCGCCTTACTTCAACAAGAATACCGGAGAATAATGGTGTGTGGGAAAGGAAAACCTCCCACCCGATGGCAGATAAGCCAGGCTGGCTGCGCTCCCAGCCCTGCACCACATCTGGGGGTTTGTCAGACACTGCTTCCAGAGCTGCTGTTAGACACTAGATTGTGGATTAATTCTGGTGTCCAGGGAGGCGCCAGGGCTATGGGGAACTGCTGGATGAGAGTTCTGGCGCTGACAAAAGCACTGGAGATACGCTAAGGCAGGGTGACCCAGACTAGGAAATACTGTTTGTCCCCATCCCCTCTTGTTTCAAGCACTGACCTGAAATAGTGACTGCAGCTACAGAGGATGTTCTTGTGAGCGTTGAATTTGATACCATTCACGCTGATGATCACATCACAGAGTTTCCCTTCCAGGCGAAGCTCGTTGAAGATGGTGTAAGCCGTAGCACTCATCTTCCTCTCCATGTGTGGGGATGAGTATCAGGTGAGTGCCAAGCTATCGCCTAGGTCGAGGCCCGAGGCAGCGGAAGGTGCTTCTCTCTGAGGTGCTGCAGGGCTTTGTCCTTGTCCTCCTTGACCTCCAAGGACTCTGAAACCCTGTCTGTCTGGTGGTTCTGGAATACGCCCCATAATGAGATCACAGACGCAGGGGGGACCCGGCACCAGCTGCGGCAGCAGTGCCTGGGCTGGCGGGGCTGCGAACCCCCCCCAGGCGACAGCGTCTTGGTCCTCCCGGCCTCCTCGCTCCGTGGACTCCGTGGTCACTTAACCGCAGCCCAGATTATGCTGGACCCTGTGCCTACACCTTGTTGATGGCTGTTCTGAGCAAAACCAGCCTTGTGATTGCTTTTTAATATTACTTAGCCTGGGGATAAAGCTCCCCGAATGTAGGTACCGGCTGCTTCTGAAGTACCTTTGTACCAGTTCACACCAGGAGGAAGCCGAGACACAGGGTAGCTAATGTCAGTGGTGAAGCCACAAATACTCTGTCACTGCTGTATCTGCTGCTGATTTGGAGGGGTGGAAGGTGCCCCCCGGGGCCAAGGAGAGGAGGGGGGGGGGACGACACAGGGAGCCCCGTCCTAACTCTTCGGTGTCTTAACTCACGGGCAACTGCTTTTTCTCTGTGCTTTGTCATGTCTGCAGGTAGCGTGGGTGCCAAGGAGCACCTCTGCGAGGGGTCTCAGTGCTGGAAAACAGTTTGGACTTTTTCATGTTACTGGCGGTGCGGAGTTTTTTTAAGTTAAATTGAGTCTTGTGGTAACGCGGGGGGGGGGGAGCGTGACAGCAAAAAGCTCCTGCCATGTACTTTTTTTTTTTTTTAATCTTTCTCCTTTCTCTTTCGCCTTCCTGGCTCGGACCGTGTTGCAAAGGAAACGCAACCGCAAGCGCCGGTACCGGCCGGCCCCGCCGGACCCGCTTCGAGAGCGGGGCGGAGGCGCAGCACCAGCCGGAGCGCAGCGGGCACCCCCCGGTAACCCCCCCGGTAACCCC